>OX402534.1:18257776-18857776 GCA_948098885.1 Drepanosiphum platanoidis
GTTTGCGACGTGCATGTGTATTATTTGCGCGACTCGTACGGGGGGGGGGGAAACTATAAATATTTGTAGGTTTTGCCGTTTGACTCTCGATTATATTACACAAAAACGTATCGAATCGAAATTTCGCCAGTACCTACTGCGCGGAAATCGAAATTTCGTCTCAATGTTTCGGTTATAATTTAGTACGATGTGATAGTTACCGCGGATTACGTAATGACTGTTTTTCTTATAAATCGTAAAACCCGCAGGAGAATGTTACAGATTGTAACTCGGTGATTTGTAACCCGGTGGCGTAACTGGGTGAAAAACTAAGTAGTACACGTAGCGAAATCGAACCTAGGGAGGATAATTCGGTATTCTTCAAGTATGCTTAATTTTTTGTTTTCAACTTAATAACTTAAAAGCGTCGAATAATATTTAATCTTATAATAACATGGTATTTTATTCGTGTCGCCCGGAAAATGAAATGACTCTGACAACACGCCAATAATAGTCAATAATTGTACAACGGTAAATATAAATTAAATCCTAGTACGGCGAGTCGTTATATTTATGTAGACAAAAGATTACTTTTTTTTCTTTAAAAGTTATTTAAATATTCGACGATGTCGATAAATCTAAACGATACGTTTCTTCGCTTCGAGAAAACGTCGACTGCAGCCCGTACTTTTATTTCGACATTCGCGTATTATTTGATGAGCGCATTAAAAAAACAATCGTAACGACGAAAAATATTTATTTCCGACTGTTTGCGCGCACGACAATAATGTGTACCTGAAAATAATATTTGAGATTTCAAACCGTCGCAATAGATTCTTAAAACGTCACAAACAAGCGAAAACTAGCACAAAATATACGTCCGTAATATATACGATATTAGCGAAATAAATTTGCGTTCTATTTAGGATTTTCGGTATTATTGTTTGTAAAAACAATATTGTAATAATAAAATCGCGATTTTTAGAAACACATGCCTACAAATCGCGGCTGCGTCGGCTCTTTGGAAATCACTTTTCTGCGCCCGAACAGATCCTTTATTATCCTACTTGGGCTAGTGGACCTAGATTAACCCGCGATCGGGAAATTTTTCCTTATTTACGGATTGCGCTGCAAATTATTTTCGTTTTACGACGAATATTAATTTTTTTTCATAATAATATTCGCGTTTGTTATACTCGGTTCGTCAATTCGGTACATATTTTTTTTAAATTTTCGGTTTCAAATACCAATATTTTCGTATCATTCAATTAAATATGTCGTTCAAATACTCGTCTTGCTCGTCGTATCATCGTTAAGTCTGCAGATCTCTGCAAGAAGAAACTTTTTACTTATGTAGTTTATTACATTTTTTCTGTCATTCTATAGAGTACACGAGGTACTTTTTTGCACTTTAGGTTTGTTTCTATATTCTATTCGATATTCTATTTCCGAGAATAACTATTTTATTGTTTATTCAAAACTTAAGAATATGTGGGGAGGAGAAAAGTTTTCCTCCGTACTTATTTAACGATATTATTATACCGTAGTAGACGATTTCCGTTTGGGACGACTTTTTTTGTAGCCGGGTAAGCAGTGATTTTCTTCAAAAGTAAAGAGCTGATAATATTTTTACGGCATTAAAAGAAAATTACAAGTATACCTATGACATAAATGTTATTTTAAACTTTTTATCGTAATAAATCGCGGAACTCGAGTGATAGTACCTAATTTATTATAAACGTCTTTTCGTATTCCGTAAAAACGTCTGGCTCTAGATAGACTCAAAAATAAACTGCTATAGAAACACGATAATTTCAAAAAGCGAAAGAATTCTCGGAAAATAAAACGAAAAAAATTCACGTCACTTGATAGTTTTTTTAATTTTAAAAAAAACAAAGTGTTAGATACGTTATATGTACTTAAGATATAATTTTTAATGTGGTCGCGCTAAAAGGAAGTATTTCTGGCGATTGCCCGAGGGACTCCGTGTCTACAACATCTTAAACGTTTAAATATGATTATTTAAGTGCCCGATTAACCAAAACTATGAGTTTCAATAGTGTAAAATAATTCTAGACCGGTCGTTTACGACGAAATAAAATACTTGGAAACGTGTAAAGGTGGGTAAAATTCTTTGATAATTATTATAGATTTTCGTAAGTATCTGTTTTTAATAATGCAACCGTTACGATCTGTGAGGACCGAAATCAACAGTTCGGTCCGAAATCTGGGGTTTCTAAATACGTAGCGCCGTCACCACGGATAATACAGTTTCGAATATAATTAACTATAATCATCTATATTATCAGTCTGATTTCTATCCGAGTATGAACTGAAAAGTTCAATCGCGTCTATCCGAATTTCGAAAACATTTTCGTCCACGCTTCAGGTTAGAGGTTGCATGCGTTATTTGAAACATTACTTTTTCGCGATGCAGTTGACGTTTTTTCTAATACACGCGCGTATATTAAAGTAGACGACTTTTTCATCGATATAAATCGATTTAGAATTAAAAATTGACAATCAAACGCGTTTGAAAACGATTTCCGTCTCTGAATAAAAATTAAAAATTCAATACAAACGATAAATAATTCTCAACGTCATAATAATATATTAATCTATTGTCTCGGTGAAACGTTATGACGCGCGTTTAATGTTCAACAATCAAAACGTTTTTAATTTATCATATTATTTTAATAAACCGACTAATATTTATTTGTAAAAAATTCTCTTCTAAACACAATGATCGCGACGTGCGTTCTAGTGATATACATACGTAAATATATTTTGTTATTACTCACGATAAAAAGTTAGTATTATTGTTTTGAGAATTTTAAATTCAAACGCGAGTTTACAAACTCGCGAAACTACGATACGATCCGTTACCGCCCAAAGGGCGTTTTACGGACCGCCTTTCGTCTAAGTTAAAATAAATAGGAACTTTGGTATTTTTGTGCCGGCAACGGAATAGTATTGTACAGAAACCGAGTAAAAAAAATAATAATTATAATTCTAATAAATAACACACTCGTATATTCTATAACTCGAGCGCGTTTAATTAACATTATTTATAATCGCGTAAACATATTATATATTTTTAAACGAAATGATTAACTAAACCAAAACTGAACGTGTAAATATTTTAAAACCAAATCATATTATATAATAAAATCTGTAGGTACTCGTTACACCTTTGTGGCGTAAAATTTAAATAAATAAATAATCATGTCGTTTCCGTGTAAACACATAGCGGTTTAAATAACCGAACAACCGTTCTGTTGTTGAATAATGTTCTTAAAAAAAATAGCGGAAAACATTTTGCGTTACAATGTTGTTATTTTATAATAACACGTGTAATGTTTAAAATGTTTTATGATTTGCACGTTAATCGCGGATTAAAATCGAACAGTTGGTTTTTTTTTTTTTTTACAGTAAAATATACTTTTTGTTTTTTATGAATTCGCGGAAACGCCGGGTCGAATTGGACAATCGGAGCCTGCCGATCATCGTGTTTTTTTTTTTATAATCCAACTGCCGGCAGTCGTATTTAGTTCATATTTTAATACCGGCGGTTTTTTTTTTTTCAAAAATATTTTTAATAACCGATCGAGTATTCTATATCTGGCCCGGAGTAACACACACACATATATATATATATATATATAGTATTGCGATTAATTCGAATTCAAACGGAATTCTACGGAATATTTATGCAAAACCGAACTGGTCATCGGCCGAGCGAATCGTTTGTTTTTCTATACATACACTGCAGATTCGCCGAGGAAAAATATTTAATCAAATAAGTCGTCTCGTTTTGTACTCTCGGAGTCTAGGGTTTTGTTTTTTATGATTTCCAAGTGATACGTTACCGAATAATAATCGAGTCTTATCGGAACGAGCATGCGTTGCGATTACGTTGAAAATTTAATTTTAGTTTGTATTTAATATGTTCTGTTTCACGAACAGAACACTCCCGACGGTCTAGAAAGTCTAGCGTTATTCTCATCGAAGTATAATCAGTGTTAGGACTTATCTAGATGAATTATTTATCTATCTTTCATCTTATCTAAGATACATTTTCACAAGTTATCTACATTTTTATTTCAGATATTCCACCTAGGTAAATTTTAAATTTAGATAAATTTTAATATTGATAAAAATAATCAGTTCCATTGACAATTTTCAACTTTCGATCTCTTTATTTCGGGCGCGCATATAGATAAAATAATAGTGAATCTTGATCCAATAAAATGGATACTATAATATACATAACAGTTGTTATATTTATCTTTAGATGATTTTTTTGTTATCTAGTCCTAACACTGTGTATAATATTTGTATATAAAAAAAAAAAAACAGAAAATAAATAAACGAAATAGTTATATTTAACGGTTAATATTCATAAATAATAACTGAATATTATTAAACGTATGAAATCGTTTTAATACAAACTATTAAATATTATATTTAAACAATAATGAAATAAAATAAAATACACCTCTCTTACGAACTCTCGACCGGTTTCGATTAAAAATCATCATCGGGTGCGCACTTAATTTTATTATCGTTTAAATATTATATTTAATAATATTTTGTTATTATTTGTATGTGTGTGTTTGCTTTTATACACACTTCGTCGATATGACGTATCGCGCGCGGCTGTTGTTTTACGCCGTTTTATTAAACGCGTCGCGATTATCATCACCGCGATGTGAAAAAAAAATAATAAAAACACTGCAGTGTCTCTGTGTTCTGTGGTCCGTCTCGGGCGTTGCTAGCGGGGGTTTTCAATTTCGACGTTTCCGACAACAGGAACCGCGCCCGTCGGTTCTAGATTTTCTTCGTGCCGTTTTTTTTTTTTTTTTTTTTTTTCTACACCCGCCGCTAAAGACGCGTTGCTCTTTTCCCCGGATACGATTTAATCTGCATCATCTGGATGGAAACGCAGCGCGGAGGAGGGGCAAAGGTTTTTTTCGCCCGATGGCAAAAAAAAAGAGCGAGCAACCCGTGTCAACAAATTACCGTCGCGTTAAAATCGGTCGGGAAGAAGAAAAAAAAAAAAAAACGGGAGTCGTATAACGCCACTATACTGCCGTAGAGTGTGCGGCGAGGGGTAAACGTTTCCGACTACCTACCTACCTACCTACCTACCAACCTCGTGATATTTAATAAAAATACGAATAATTTTTTTCTCTCGCTTTCGACAAACGCCGGCCGCCCCGCCGTTCGCCGCGGCACCAAAGAAAAATAACACAATATAAACTACGAGGAATTGTAATACTCTGAGGCAACCTAATTGACCGTTCGCACACGGCCGTTGACCGATCGCGAGCGTTTCGGTCCCCGCCGAAATAAAATCCTTTTCAATAAAACGATCCCTTTCGTCCCCCCTCGACTCGAGACGAACCGTAGCATAAATATCGCGAGTTATTTCACGTCATTTGCTCGTGATTAGTATTACCCGCGGACGAGGTTCTAGTCGTAATATTTTTAAGAACGCCTCGTAAATCGAGATCAATCGTCGTATTCCGCAAATGTCGTATTTCGATATTACAATCATTATTTTTTTCACGCCGCCGCCGCGCGAAGCAATAACTAACTGTATATATTATAGTGTTTACGCGACGCGCATGTAGTTAATTATGTACGCGATTTCGATTGAAAATCGCATTAAAATGTTATGGCAGTCGTTTCGGATGACTCTCAGTCGATCGCCAGAGTAATTAAAAAGTTAATCTTAAGACAGTTTGTTCCGAAATTAAACTTTATTTCCGCCAATTACGATTCGTTTTACGAGTGAAATATCAAAATGGTGTTTATATAGTACGGAATGAAAAAAAAAATGAAAATAAAAATAAATAAAGCCGTCGTTCGAAACATAAACCGAAATTATATGACATTACATCGACATCGTTTCATATTAAATTAACGGTTTTATTGTTAGCGTTATATGTAAATAGTACAGTAAACCCTTACAATTAATGTGAGAATTGTCGAGAGACACAAATCTTAAAACTTATAATTATTTAATAAATTCGATTCGTTCGAAGAGTAAACGAATTATTCGAATAATAATGTGGTCGTCTTATTAGAAATTGCTTTTCGAAATTATTGGACTTTTCTTTCGAGATGCGACTACAGTCGACCTAACGGTTGTGAGCCGCGAGCTAAGAACAATCTCATCATTATGATTAGTGATTTATATTTTTTCATTTTTTTACCTAAGAGTTCTGTACAAGCTTCAAATTTCATTTGAAAATGATTCGGAATACTTTTATAATTTAGAGGACATTTTTTAAATTTAAATTTCGATTATTTCGGTTTATAAAGTCGCCGGGAATTGATGTAGGTTATTCGCTTCGATGATATAATAATATCATTACATCCGTAATGGTTTTGTTTTGTTTTTTTTTTATCGCAACGCGTAATTTCGTTAGTGTAAAACGAGCGGGTTCGCGCGAAAAAACCCCCGACACCGGTTCGAACCAGATTGAAAACGGCAAAGTGACCGCGCCAAGTGTTCGGGAATATTCTTTTTCTCCCTCTATTTAAATAACCCGATCGCATGTCTCCCGCGGGATTAGTCGTCGTGATAACGAAGACGCACGATTTATAAATATAAATGTGTGTGTGCGCGTGTGCGCGTGTGTATAGCGTGTTCCGTAGTCTTAATGAAGGCGCTTTAATTGCTGATTTTTATCGGCAGGACAATCGCATAAACGGGTGAATCCCAACCCTTTCACGCGTTTAATAGAACTCGTCGGGCAAGGGGAGGGGGCGAACGAACGAAAAAAACAAAATAAAGTCAACCCTTTTGTACACGCATACGACTTTATTATATCGGTCGCGGTTTGCACACGCACACACACACACACACACACACACTCGCAAACACACAGATACGAACGTTACGCGAGCGTTTCCACGCCATTTAACTCGCGCGCGATATTCTAATTTTCACACGACGCCCCGGCGCGGTTACGGTTTTAACGCGGTTAAACACCGGTTAAATAAAAACCGAGCAGCAGCAGCTGACAAAAGGACGATCGTTCCCGTCGTCCGACCGATACGATGTTCGCGCGAACGGCGCGGCGCCCGCAGTGTTGTTAAGTTCTAATCTGATCGGACACCAAAGTCTCGGCCGGGACCCCGGAGTGTGGTGAACGACGCGGAAAGGAAGGACTCGCTCGCGTACGGCGAAGTTCTAGTGCCCTCTGCCCCGAAGGACGAAACCGTCGTGTCGGGATCTCGAGACGCCGCGCCGCTCGCACCGCCGCGCCGCTCGCACCGCCGCCGCCGCCGACGGCGATAGTAACTATCTCGTCGTCGGGTACGCCGACTACACCGAGAATAACCGCGCGAACCGCTTTTACGGGGTCTCGGAGCGTAGTAACGACCGACGACGTCTTCCGGGCAACAAGATTTCAGAACGGCGGGATTGAACTATATTATGTAATCGCGAGCACGCGAGTAAATATCGTTTCGTCTAGTAATGCTTTTCGCGGAAATTTTTTGTAGTTTATACTAAATATTTTGAAAACACGGTGCAACGTTGGTTATGACTAGGGCTGGGATTTGAATGCCCTAAAAAATCTCAAAAATTCCCTTAAAAAAATGCAAAAACGACTTAAAAAACTAAGAAATTGCACTTTAAAAATGCATTTAAATTATATTTATTAAAGCTAATAATAACACATTATTTATATATATTATAATAGTATACACATTCAGACAAAATCAACAACGATATTTTCACATAAATTTGTACGTACAACACGTAGTTCAAACATTTTATTTATTGTCTTTGATGTTTTTATCCCCATAGCTGCGGAAAAAAACATCATCCAAAACGAAACGGAAAACTCTCTCACCTTATTCGATAATATATTATTTAGTTTACCTTAATCACGTTATATATAACAGATATGTGTTCCCCAAACATCACTCATAAACAATAATCAGTATATCGATTCTGACGCGAAGTTAAGTCCACACTTGGTAAATACTATGTGAAAAATATGTGCGAAAACAAATCTGAAATTTTCGTATATTTCGAAATAATATTATGTTTGTTTTGCCACGCGATAAACCTCGGAAAGAATTATTCGTTGTTTTCTTGTTTTAACGACGTTCGATACCCGCGTGGGCGAGTCGGACACGACGATTTGACGTTTGTTTGCAGGAAATTTACAGTCGGCAATAACGAGTACAAAAGGGAATTAAAATATCCGCCGATATGTTTTCATAAAATCATGCGCCCATTCGATACGGTTGTGCCGGGCCTTTTAACGTTTCATATTTAACGCGCCATACTATATCGTACGCGCGCATACCGTTTTCACGGGGGGTGGGGGGAAACAACTATTGTTCATACTGCACAGTCGAAACGCGGCTACTCGAAATATTTAATTATTTTATATATATTATAAAACGGCAGTAAATCGATGTCGATATACGAGTGCTCCCCGTATACTCGTATATGTGTACGAGCGTTAAGCTTTTAAAGTCGGTCGTGTCGATTCGATCGTCAGGCCGCCGCGACTGGCGTCATCGGATCAACGGAAAAACAATAATGTACGCGCGCAGCTTTCGAGTATCAAAAATTTCAGCGAGGATTTAATATGTATAGATTAAAACTGCCGATGTATTGTACCGATAATGAGTTCAAAACGCATCCCCTCGACGCCACTCGAATACAATAATAATAATAATAATACTATTTCAGGTACCGGCCGAGAGAGAGAGAGAGAGAGAGAGAGAGATTTAACAACGAAACGAATAATATCGCGTCCTGCAGGATTATTATATGTAGCTTTTTCATCCCACTCGCGGCAACAGCTGCCGGCCCGTATATTACATATTATTATTACTATTGCGCGCGCACACGGTATATAAAAACTAGAATTATTATTGTTCGATCGCGTACATCATTTCCCGATAAACCCGTGTATGATATGTATAAATGACTACGAGCACCCTCGCCGTCGCGGCGGTAATAAAACGTATATTATATAAAAACGAACGCGCGTGCGGGCCAAACACACTGTGTGCTCGCGGAAAGCGGCGTCGCGTACGTATTACAAATCGTACTCGGGGTATATTTTTCCAAAGAAATCGTGTCGTCACGTCCGGAGATTTATTTCGTATTAAATTTAATTCTACTAAAACGAACGCGGTGTTTGTGATTTGCGCGCGCGCGTCGAAGGCAAAGCCGAACGTGAGAATTTAGTACCCGATTAAGATCGTCATCGTCGATCGAGTTGTAATAACGCAAAACTTTCGCTGGACCGACGACGTTCTGTCGAAGGAATATATTCAAATCTTTAGAAATCTTCGGATTTTTTCCCTAAAAACGGCCGCTTTGTAGATAAATAGATAGTAACATATGTAACAACATACGTATGTAGTAGCTCGACTGATCGCTTTCGTCGCCGACTAGAGAACTATATAATGCAGACGATATTTTAATATTCAAATTCACGTCGAGTCGACAAAATATTATACTACTGACGAGGATTATGGGATTTCGTCGTTAGTATTAAAAAAGTCGGTAGGAAACGGCGGCGCGGCGGTCGTCCCGAAAACGTCTGCGCGTACACTCGGGCGACCACCAGGTACGTATGTACAACACCGTGGTGTCCTGCGATCTACTGCTCGTAGTGAACGCGTTTTTATATGATATATATTTTTTTTTTCCTCTGGCGATTATCACGCGCGTTCGACTCCCCTGAATCCGAACGAACCGCAACAGTCTATTGGCCACACGGTATATGCACTCGCGCGCACACCTCGTGTGTGTATATAATATAATACGATAACAATGTACATCCGAAACGGAATATAATGCGACGGGACACACCGACGACGGACTCGTACGCGTATTGTAGTGTGAACCGGCGGCGGCGCGCATTGTGCGTGCGCACACGGCGATTGAACACGTCGGGTTCGAGAAGAGAGCCGCCACGGAGGGTGTCACCCCCGGGGGAAGAGCGAAATATAAATCATCACTCGTATGACGTGCGCGCGGAGAGATCGACGGCGGCGGCGGCGCCGAATAAACGCGCGATAATAATAATAATATGTATACGTATATATTGTGTTGTAGTATATTATACGATGACGATAGCATCACCGTCGTGTGACGGTCGCGTCGTCGAAGAGGGACGAGGGACGGTCTCTAGAAAAATGCGTCGTTCGCAAACGACGACGACGGGAGAATCGATCGAATCGAAAGTTATTTTCTCGGTATCACGCGAGCAATAATAACTATAGAAGGATTTTTCTCGCACTTAAACGAGAATAGAAAAATAGCCGTTGTGTAATATACAATAAATACGAAAAACGACGAGATGCTGAAGTTGACGGGCGACTAATGTTTGTGAACCGTTCTCTTTTTAATTCGAATCGAATGCGTACCATGTATAATAGCGTCGGAAAAAAACGATTCTAAACAGGAGGAGAGGGTGTACGGACACGAACGAGCGTATAATTTATTAAAGGCAGTTAGGGGGCGTATTGAAAATCTTAAAAACATTATTTTTGCACCACGAAACGGGTTTATTGTATGCAATCGAATTCAAGAATTTCGTGTTGGTTTTTTTTGTTGCAAATCGTTATAAAAAGATTGATTTCTCCACTCATTTAAAAATCTAAAACGAAAATAGGATATAATATTTTTTTCCGTTTACGCACTGCGGGCGGCGTCCTTTTGTATCAAACGTTTTGACGCGGTCCTTTAGAACATAAGGCCGATTTACACGATGCCAGTCGGCGTACCAGTCGAGGTCGCCAGTAACTGAATGCCAGCGGCTGGCAACGTCTGAACATAATCTGCCAGTAACTGGAGAAAGCCAGTGGGCACTGGCTTGCCAGCAGATGGCATTGCCAGTAATTCAAATTATTTTGTTTTGCTGGCGTGACAGTTCCCCCCTCCACTACATCACCGCAACGAAAACAGCTAACTGGCATCGTGTAAACAGCAACAGTCCTGCGCCAACTACTGGATTATAACAGTGATAACATATTTTGTTTTTAACTTTTTAACTTTTCGTTTTTTCTTCTTTGATTCCTCTTCACATATTTCCAATAGCTCGTCACACAGCAATATTGAAATAGAACTCACTGCTTTGTTAAAAGCAATGATTTTAACTTAACTGAAATGATTTTAACTTAACTGTTTCTGCTATAATGAAAAAAGTACTGAAAAAAATGTATTTTATGCTATACAGTTTATTTATGTTAACTGCAAAAGCACTACTGCATTATAGGTTCACAAATTGATAACAAAATTGATAACAATACTAGTAGCTGGCGTCGTGTAAACGATGGGCGCCAGTAACCTGCCAATTCCAGTTGCCAAACGCCAGTGACCCTCCAGCTAGCATGCCAGCTAGCATGCCAGCAACTGGTAACGTGTAAATCGGGCTATACGTATCTCGTAGTTTTATAAAAACAGTTATATTATTTCGTAACGATTTTCGCCAGTCCGAATCGCGTACTACCTTCGCGCGGTTTTCGTCGGAGGCGCTATGTATTACACTCGCGCACACACACACACACACACACGGTGAAATCGAACCCATCGGCACGCGGTGGAGTATGTGACCCTCACGTATATATTACGCGTATATATATATATATACGAGCCGGGGCGAGTGACTCGCGTGTAGTCACAGGTGCTGTAAACTACGGGAACGCGTACTACATTATTACTATCGTAACCCCATCCTCCCCCCACGACCCTTCGCGCTATTCATTATATTGTTTCCTCGTATAGATTGTAATTCAAATCTCGTATCGGTCCCCCGTACACACACACACGCACACTCAATAAAATATAACACGACGTATATACTTTGCGCGGCGGAGGTGTACGGCACACCGCTGTCTTGTCGGCGGACTATTGACTCGGCCCGAGGGTGACATTTGTAGTAGAAAACGTCGTGTAAAATGCGCGACGTGAAATGAAAAATAATACGCGCGCGCGTACGTCGACGCGTTTGCCCGCCCTTCTCTCCGTCGTCCGTCCCCTCGCGGGGCGAATACCGTCTTGACGACACGTCTGCGGCGTCGTCGTCGTCGTCGTCGTCGTATTATGTCGAACGCGACATGTTGGTTTCGCGAGAGGGATAAAAACGGCGGCGCTTTACCCAAAAAGTGTGTGACATAGTTTGTTGAAAATTGAGCGGGTGTAAGTCATATGAACCTTAATTAGAGAAACAAAACGGTTTATTAAAAACTCGAAAATAAATTCCCGGACGAAATTATTATTATTACCCGGAGGGTCAAATCAAGCGTCTAGTGGTATAGAAATTTGAGTTACTTCGCTTTGCCTTTGGATAAATCGACTTTCCCAGAGATATGCCCACAATATTATATTACTCGTTTTTACAAAAAAATATGACTTACACCGCTAAATTTTAAATACGTATAAAAACGCGACGAACGTGCGATTTTCGAGACGATAAAACGCGCGGCGCGGCGGCGGCGCTTTCCGTCACTCTCGATTCAAACGTGGAAAAACAAACGATAGCGCGCGTCAAAAGCGGCGCAAATTAAACGACACTCGATCTCTATATCTCGCTGTTTACAATGTGACGTTATTTTTTTTATTTTTTTTTAACATATATACGTATAATTTTCAATTTTCCAGCTAAATAACGGCGAAAAGGGTGAGAATCGCACTTATCTGTATGCATATTTTAATTTAAAAACGAATAATAAAAAATAATAATAATAATAATAACGACGATGACGACGATAATAATATAATAAAAGAAAAAAAACAACAAAAAAAACGACGCGTTTTTCGATTCCACCTACCTACCTACGTATATATACGTATAGGAATTCTATCCCGCCGATAAAACGCCACAGCAGTCGCTATCGCGGCGCGCAGAAGGGGCGAGCGTGGGGGGGTAGATATGTGGGGGGGGGAGGAGGGTAGTGCAGGGTTGTATCTAATTTGAAAATGAAAACGTAGCGCATAATCCTCGGTGACCGATACGGGCGAGTTTAATTTGTATTTAGGCCCTCGATGCGGAGGGTGTTAATAGAGAGGTCGTTATCTGTTGTACGGTGTCCTTTCCATCCCCCACCCCCGGCCCCGCTCTTCGTCCGTCCCGCATTGTTGACAATGCCCCGGACTTCTCGCTGTAACCGTTAGATAACGCAGGGAATGGAAAAGCCAGACTGCGCGCTAATTACACCGCCGCCGCCGCCGCCGCCGCCCTCTGGACCCCGGCTCCGAACTGTATCCCGATATCCTCGGCCGTTTAGCGGCGTTGGTCCTTTTCTCTCTCTCTCTCTCTATATTTCTTATGCTCTCTGTTTCTGGATCTCCGATTATATGACTATACAGTATACACGATCGGCGCGTACAACGTTCTCAACTCTCATTAAGTCGCTGCTCTCTCCTCTATAACCGTACAAGTTTATAATAGATTGGACCGGAGATTGTGCACGAGAACGCGTTTATGACACCGAAATCACCGCGGCGAGCCGAGATAACTATATTTGTATTCGTATTATTACACCGTAGTTTATTTCTTTGTTATTTACGCGCGCGCACTATTATAAAAAAATAAAACGAACGAGACGAACGACCGTAATATTATCGTTCACTTTTATCCGAATAATACGTTTTATTAATACGAGGAAAATATCGCCGACGACGCGCTGAAATCGGCATTATGAAACTGCGCTGACGTTTTTGTACGCGCGAGTTAGTAAATAAAAACCTCGAATTATTCACGGACAGGACTCGGAACACGCGATCGTTTTGAATTATTCGTGTCGTACGGAAAAATAATCGCGACCGCCGCCACCGCGTAGTTAATTATTATAAAATTAACTTGGGCGTACTTTTATTATGCAATTAGTTTGTCGACACGTTCACAATAATTCCAAACGGGGATTTTTCTGTTTTTTCGTTTTTATCATACGATTATTTATTAAGTACCCGAGTGAAGAAACTACACGAAAAATTAATCGCTATACAATACGTAAACACAATAGTGTTGTGTACGATTTAGTGTATAAAACAAACATAATGTATATAAGTGTTAAACAACTTTTTTCGAACTCAAATCAAATATGATTGATTGTTATTAAAGTTTTTTTTTTTTTTTCCAATTCGCCGACAACGATTACACGTTTACTCGACAAAACATATTGTTTTATTAATTGTATTCGATCTTTTAAATGTTCGAGACGAGCTCGTCGGTTTCGTTTCGGTTTTTCTCGAATTCAAAAACAACTGTACGCGCTCGCTTACTTTTCGAGTAGGTATTAGGTTAGGCGGTCAGCCCGGCGTGGTGTGTTTCGATAAATTCTGTAAATTATCGCGTCCTCGAACAATACAACGCCACGAGTTTTCGAAATTCGCGAGTTCAACAAGTTCGAAATCCTAACGAAGTATATTATATAATATAATATTATAATATCGTATTGTGTCGAACGTGTGGGGCACGTCGTGTGCCGGACGAGAAAGTGCGGGTCATGCCGAGGGAATTATAAAATTTAGTTTATCGGCAAGTTTGCGGCCGTCAGGTTCGGATTCCCACAAAGTGAAGGACCCTCCTCGTCTTAATGTCTTATGGTATTATTATTATTACTATTATTATTATAGAGGACAGTGAACGAGGCACTTCAATTAAGGACGTCTCGCACCCTCTTGAACTTACCTAGAGCTAGGGCGTTCGCGACGGAGAGAGGCCGGGCGTGTGGGTGTATACATTGACTAAATACTGTCTTGGGAAGCCCGGCCGCGAGAGTGGTGTGAAGTTTTCTCCGGGTCTAGGGATTATTCAAAGTACAGAGTCGTGTCTGGCCATCCAACTTCTTGGCAAGTTTTATCCCGTCCTCCCCCCCCCCCTTTAGCTATCCCCAACTCCGTATAATAAGCCGTTCTTATATAACTTGTACGTATACGTGCGACGGCAATCGTTCTCATCGGATAAAATACGGATACGAATATATACGTTTGAAAACACGAGCGATATAAATATTTATTAAAACGTTAAATACGAACAGAGATTTTAATGAATACCGAGATAAATTAACGTAAGTTTCATCCGCCGACGATAAAAAGAAAAAGAAAAACAACACCGCGTGTTTATTTCAACCAACAGACTATAATAACAGTCTAAACGTAGTCCCAGTAGACGTGATTCCATTGCTCCGGAAGCGTTTGTGGGTAACCGTTGCAAAACACGACCGGTAGTGTTTCGTAGCGCTGTCAGATATCACAAATTGTTCTCTCAAAATCTTATAATATTATTAAAAACCCGTCGTTTATCGTTTATTTTTCCGACTCGTAATGTTTTATTTAACGGTTCTTTGAATAAAAGAAAAATTATGTTTACTAATCCTTATTACGTATATACGAAATCAGTCGAAAATACAACGTCGCACGTACGCGGTTTTCTGAGATCATTCTTTGTTCGTGAAATAATGGTGATGATGCAATGTTGTCGAGAGAACACACCTTAGTACACCTACCTGCTTTGCCTAACCTTTTCGTTGGATAATAGTGGCGTGTGGACGTAAATTTTATTTTCACTCCGTCGAAAGATAAACAAACACATCGTATTATACGCGTATTTGAGGAAATCCGATCCGTAAACAAGTGTCTCATCGTTGGACGTGTGCAATCGACTCGAATCGCCGCCGTTTAGCGCGATCCGTAAATAGTGTTTACGATAAGATTTTTTTCTTCGTCAATTCCTTTAGAGTTTAAAATAATTATTGAAATATACCGAAAAAAAAAAACAACGTATTTAATACGAGACTAGGACGAATGATATCGGGAATCCTTAAAGACAACATAATATAGACGAAAACGTGTGAGATAATCGACGCGAAAAAAATGTTTAATTAATCGATTAAATTCAGAAAAAGCACTTTGAATCGTATTGTTTTTTACGCACGTACCGATTCGCTCGTATAGAAACCGGACGAATAAAAACGATTTCTCTTTTCTCGGACGATCGGCGAAAACGCGTGTTGACTTTGATCACAACATTTTTACTCCAAAATTACAGTATAACTCTTGCCGAATGATATAGTTATTATTATTGCTGAAGTTTTTTTTTTTTTCGCTCAAGGTATACTCCGTAGGCATGTATATGGAAAAAAAAACCCCTCGAGTTTTTTTTTCATTAAACAAAAAAAAAAAATATGAAACATTTCGAGCTAACTATCCGGAAAATGTTTTCATTTTAAACCGTTTACCCGTCGGGACATGCCGATGTTTCCTCCGCTGCTTCGTCCGTTGTTTGCCAGGTCGTGAATCCACATGAGATGCGGGCATTAAAGGGACGCCGGGGGGTTTTGCCCAAGGATGAGTAATTAAGCTGCGCGCGTTTAGGGGTTGTGGTGGAACGAGAGGATGCTCGCGCGCGCGCGCGCGTGTATACCATATGAAAAAGGGTTAGGGCGTATGGAAGGGTGGGGGGGGGCGGTGTCGGAGAATAAAAAAATACACACATAACGATATTAAAAGCTTCAATTACGCGTTATGATAGAGGTAGGGGAGAGGAAGGAAAAAAAAAATAAAAATAAAACCTTTCGGGTCGAAAACCTCCTCGTGCCTCGAATACGAATCTCTTCGAGCTTGATTTATTCCTGCGAGGTACAATGTCATTCAAGATATAGTTTTATGTAAATCCTCGGTTAAACGGAAAATAAAAAAAAAAAATTAAAATAATACCGAAACTAAAATATATAATGCCCCGGCCGTTTTATCCCCGCGTTACTTTTTTTTCCTTTTTTTTTTTTTTTTCCACTACCGATTGTTGTTTAAAGTAGGTGTGGGTTTAGTTTCAGAGAATACACGGGCCGTTCTCAGTTTCGGGGATTAAATATCAACGAAAAACCGTGGATTATGGATACAAAAGTACACGTTTTTTTTTTTTTCATTTTTTTCCCCGTTTTTTTTTTACTTTCTATAAACGCAAAGGTTATTCTCGTGGCGGGGCCAAAAATGCGTATTGTTCTCGCGCTTTGTCGTCGTTTCTTCCGTTCGATAATAAACGTTTTTTTTTACATTTCATATTTCATTTTATCGCCCGAAAAAGTTAGTTACAAAACACCATAACTCGTACGCGGCCGGTGTGATATCACGACGTGTTGTACTATATACTCGTATATATTTTAGACTATACTCTAAGCAATAAAACGTTTTTACTCTATTTTACACGAACGGTATTTTGATGAAAAAAAAAAAAACACGTTTTATACGTACGTAATGCCGCGCGTGTACGTGTAATAAATTAAAAGACAGTTTAGTTTTATTATTTTCCACCGTATTCTATATTCTGTAAAATATCACTGCGACGATTCGATTCGTTTGTTTTTTTTCTATAAAACACGCGTATTATCGTCGTTTTCGACACTCGTTTTATTACTCCCGAGCGCCGCCGCCGTCGTACGTCATTGTTTCGCGTTTTGGAACGTTATTTCTCCCCCTCGACGAAACGACTAAATGAACAATCTCGTCATTATTCGCGCGCGCGGGGACGAGGACGACGAGGACGACGACGACGATCCGCGAAATCTTTATTTACGGCACTTTGAAGACCTCTATTGCAACAGTCGTCGAATCACGGCGCTGCGCTTTTCGCGTTCTCGCACGACGTTAAGTCCCCGAGCATTCATCACGAGCCGCCGCCGCCGCCGACGCCGCCGCATAACCGCGATAATCGTTTCTATGAATAAAT
The DNA here is from genome assembly GCA_948098885.1 of Drepanosiphum platanoidis. Taxonomy (NCBI): domain Eukaryota; kingdom Metazoa; phylum Arthropoda; class Insecta; order Hemiptera; family Aphididae; genus Drepanosiphum; species Drepanosiphum platanoidis. The sequence continues at coordinate 18,275,476 of OX402534.1, forward strand.
TAAAACGCGCGCCCGCAATCCCGCGGCTTGTATTATTGTCCAGGACGACGAGTGTGGTCGGGGGGGGGGGGTAGGCGTACCGCGGCGGCGAAACCGAGATAGACGTTCTGCACCCAATCATTTCCCACACGCGGTTATTATAATACGACTGCTGTAAACCGACCCTCTGTAGAGTATATAGTCGCGCGGTCTACTTACTATGTTGTATATTATATGGCGGCAGCGCAGATCATGTATTATTAATGACGCAAAGGTATGGACGGATGACGGACTGCGGGGGCGGGGGCGGCGGCGGCGGCGCAGGATATAAGTCACTGCTGCCGCCACACCGCAGACGCGCGCGGATTACGCGCGTATATATATAAAATTCGTCCGAAGGTTTTTATGAAAAATGTGTTCGACCCCCCGGTAGAAGTGATATAATAATATTATTATAAATATACGTATTATTTACCCCGAAAAAAAAAAAAAAAATGTGATAAACAGGATAATATAGAAAAATCACTGGAATATAAATGGGGATTAACCCGGAAGGGGCGAGTTCTTAACGTTTTTTTTTTTTTTTCCCCACACGAAACTATTTCCTTTTTTTTTCTTCGAGTTTTTCTCTACGCGTAACGTAACGCGTTTTCCTTTACGTTTTAAATGTATAAACTAATAAATAAACGTGTTTTCGCTAATATTTAAAAATCTCTCACACGATGATGGCGCAATCGATTATTATTTTGACAAAGCGATCGTTATTTTTTATACGAATTTCCCGTCGTCTCTCTTTACAATCGTTACGGCGTCTTTTTTTTTCTCAATATAATATTAGACCCACTTAAAGTCTGTTTACATCATGCTTTCGGTCAAAATATTTTTCCCCCTCGACAACGTAATTAAAATATCTCAACCGGAGAGACGATACGTTCAGGTTACAAATCGGCGGTACTATTCGAGTTTTATCGTTTTTTTTTTTTTTTTCTTTCCAATTTAACATAACGAGAAATCCCGTTTTTTTCCCGATTTTATTAAGACTTTTATCGTTTATCCGATTATTCTCCTCACAGCAGTCCGACCGCAATACCGATATTAATGTTTCGAGAGATATCGTGTACGTATATTATAATGTACGGAAAAAGAAAACACCGTGATTTACATCGCATCCGGTTTCCGGTTTTGCCGGACGCGCGCGAACCCGTGACTTTTATGTGCGCTCTCCTGCTGCCCGCACGGGGATATAGTATCGCCACCTGCATCGCCTGGCTCGTAAATCAGCGGTCGGAACAAAGCTCGATTATTGTCACCAGAGAAATCCCCGGACAGCGCCGGGGAGGAAAGGGTCATGCAAATTTGGCAACGGCAACCGACTGCACAGCACTTCCGTGCGAGCATAGATAACGCGCGCGTGTATACGTATATACTGCGTACGTACGTATTCCCGGACGCCCATAAACCCGCGAAAATTAATACATTTAAACTTTTGCGGAGGGTGACGGGACGGCCATAAAAAAAAAAAAAAAAAAAAAAACAAACAACGAAAATACCCCATTTGGTCAGTTGTTATTGCGTGCGGCCGCAAATCTCGGGGCGTCTATCTAAACAAGTTATCTCTCGGTCGTATATTTTCTTGGGGTCTGACAAAAAGACGTCCGGGCCGAATCGAATTATATACGTATATAATATATTATGATTTATTCACGTTTACCGCCGCGTTCTCGTGGCGAGAATAGAACACGCGCTGGGGATGCGAAATTGATTTTCCGTTCGAAAACTATACGAAACTAACCGGCGCGGCGACCAGAACGACGAAAAATCCGCGTGGTTTGTTTCGGATTATATTTAATAGTTTGTGTTGAAATCATTTTATAAATTTAATGATATTGATGATCGCGCGACAGGACGCGACGCTTGTGCGTGACGGATTAAGAGCCGTCGCGCGTCGTCGTCGGCGAGCATCCGACGTGTGTAAAATATGCTAATCATATCGTATTGTTCTCGTCGCCGTCGTGTGCGAACGTCGAGAGAACGTCACGAAGACGTTAACTCGATACAGCCGACACCGCGCGTGGTTTCCGACGAATATAATAATAATTATAATATAATATCGCGCGTAATAATAATAATACAGGCACCACCTGTACATCGGGCAGGCCCGTCTCACTTAATCCGAACCGATTCGTCTGGTGCGCAGGATAATTTAATTTTCCCCCAAAACCGTATGTCGGTCGGCTTTCTCTGCCCCGGCGCACCGCCGCCGACGCGTATTCGATATAAATAAATATACGTATACATATATACGTAAACGCCGCCGTATATAGGCATCGCGTATAATAATGTATACGAGAGTGTGTTATTGTAGATTTTAGATTTGAACGACGGAGTCGGTGCGGTGTTGCGGCGTGTCCTGGGCTAAATATAACATTAATTAAACGAATTTGTGCAATAATTCAAGTGCGACTGACAGTTCACTAATAGTGCCGGGGATTCGATATATATATACATACACATACACACGTATATGCATAAACGAACGGGGACGACGACGACGACGCTATCGGTGGCCGCGTTTTCCCCTCCAGCATCCTCAACCCCCTCGCGTTCGTTGAGAGTCAAAACTTAACGGGGACAATAACGCATGCGATGACGTACAGGGTGATTTTTTTTATCGAAGAAAGTATCGGAAGAACGTTTTTCTCTTTTTACATTTACAAACGCATTAGCGTTACGCGCAAGCTGCATTCCGAATAGGATATTTTTGTAGCTCTCGCGTTTCGATTATTTTGAATCTATTCGATATAGCGATACCGATTTTTTTCCCCTGTCAATCGAATAGACCAGCGGTTCTTAACCTTTTGTAGAACACGGACCACCCCCGGACGAAAGATTTTTAGAAATCGCGGACCGTTTTTTTATACAAAACACATCGAGTTATCATAACCAAAATTATAATAACTATTTTATATTACAAATTTATAGAAGTAGACATAACTTTCAATACATAAACTTAATTTTTCATTTTAAACTTTAACCTCATTGAACACTTAAATTAAAAAAAAAAACTCATGTTAGGTGTTAAGGCTGCCGTGGACCCCCAAGGGGACGCGGACCACAGGTTAAGAACCACTGGAATAGACTATTTAATTTTGTTCGCAAACTTTTCAAAAATTTAATATCCGTTTGTAAAAATGTAACTGTCTGAACGATTACGCACCACAGTCAACTTATCTCGTTTTTTTATGATTGAATTTGAATAATCAAATAATCGATAGCTACAATTGATGATTTAATAATATGATACAACGTCGTATACTTCCTAGCAGCCGATAAGCACTTGTTTAATATGGTTTTAGCCTTTGACAATAAAATATCTACGCTCATAGTTTTTCAATAAAAATGTATAAATAGAGTGTCCCACAGAGATTTGAAAATTGTAATACCCAACTGTTATGCTTTTTATTGTTATGTTTACAAGAACTTTTTGTACAACAGTCGCTATATTTTACACTTGGAAATCAAAAAAATCAAAATTTCGATTACAACAACAAGTATTTGCATTTATCACATTTCTACGGGACACCCTGTATATACGTACTCATTATTGCCCATGTATACATATATATACACTTGCACGCCGTTTCCTCTGCCGTCGTATATAATTAATAACGTAAAGGTTTTGCTGTTCAATAGGGTGTGTGTGTGTGTGTGTAATACGTCTTGGGAACGACAGAAGGACGAGGGGAAGGATAATTAACCGGTCGGAGATTCAAAGTTCGAAAGCGCGCGCGAGAGATGGGCCACCTCGCCGGCGGCGGACGTGTGCAGGTCTCCGCGCGAGCACACCACGCTCGCTCTCTCTCTCTCTCTCTCTCTATTTACGGTCGTTATTCAATGCCATTTACGACATGATAATATATTATAAACGTATGCGAGCGCGGGTGGAGATAACGGCTGTCGCGTGTGACGCCCGCGGTGAATGACGACAATATTACCTGTAGTCAAATAATATAGTGGTTCCCAAAGGGTGGTGTCCGTGGGCACCCGGGGGGGGGGGTCCGAGGGGCTGCCACATAAAGTGAAGAAAACCACTCGACGAAAGAGTCGTATACGCCGATCAAATCGAACGTATGGAGTTGTATGAACGCACAAAATAAGTCAACACTTGAATTAATAGCGATCTCTTCCCGTAGAGTCGCACGACGACGTCATTATTTTTCTTCTCCTTTTTATACATGATTTCCCTACTCGATATTAACGATTATTTGTTCTACTTAAAATTACCCACTAGACTAAAATATCATTTATATTTCTTACGGTATTAACATCGCTCAATCGATCGAAACTTTACCATGTGTACGTAAACATAAACTTGTTATAGTTAGAGAAAAGACGACTTGCTTGGAATATAAATTAAACATATTATTGCCTAATACTACAAAAGTAATTCACTGTTGTACGAAATCGTAAAAGATATGAAAAAAAAAGTGAACAGTAAAACGACACACGAGGAAATTTAAAGTAGCCCCGTTTCGCTTGTTTTATTGTTCAAATACAATTCTGTTGTAACGACAAGAAGTAAACTGTAAGTTTTCGATTTCTTTTTACTAATTTTAATGTATTTATCATCAACTATAATTAACTTAACTCGGATTTAATATTAAAAGTATAACTCTTTATTTACAACGTCTACGAAAATAAGCCGATTTAAAAGTAAAATTAATATAATCAACTTTGAGATAATTAAGTATTATTTAACTCGTTTACGCCTCGGCATTGGATTTGTTCTGACCGAATGAATATGAAATTAATTTTGTACTGATTTGTATTTCGTTTTTTTTTTTTTTTCGTTCCAGGTGAGTTTCTTTGTTTTCCGCCGTATTTTACTTGACAATCGATTCGCAATGTAAGTATGATTTTGTTTTTATAACATTTATAACATGATCAATCCGCCCGATAACAATATCACTAATAATATTAGAAGTTATCAAATAGAGGCTAGCCCACTCACCCTCTTTCAGAACTGTTTTCCGAATGCAATTTTACATTGATTTCAAACTTATAAGAACAATTTATTATTCACCCGCAATATCGATCGCCTATCTGTATCTTATCCGAGGAAGTGATTTTATCATTTCCTAAGCATGTTAATAAAAGTACACGTGTCTTTATTTTAGCGACTTGCATAAGCTATTTAATATTATCGTATGCCTTAATACTCGTAGTTTTAAAACTAGAAAATTAGTTATTTCAACACAAAAAACACCTACTTGAAATTCGCCTCGTAATATTTTCGAACGGTTTTCAAAATAGTTTAATGGTTTGAACGCGAATCGCGTTTGTGGTTTTTTTTTAAACTTGAAATAGTCTATCCCTCCAAAGCCAAATGCGTTTGCGGAAAAAAAAAAACTTTTGCGGAATTAAAAACGTAAACGCGTCGACAGTTTTTACGAGTAGATAGATAGAAAATACCCAATATGTGGTGTGGTCGGCGACTGTTCGAAAACAGATCGTAAGTCATAAAATCGCGCGCGCCCCGCCGCCACCGGGAAAACAGGAACGTGTGCGATAAACGGGCGCACACTTGGATCTCGCGTCATTTATGCGCGCATTGTTTACAGGGCCGAACAACAAACGTACCGTAAACGAGAGGTTTCCGGCGCGTAAAAGTGCGAGGAAACAAAATAAAAATACGCGCGCGCGCGCGCGCGCGCGTGTGTGTGTGTGATGTGAAAACGCGGGATAAGGTGCAAGTCTGAAAGTATCGCCGCTCCCTCCCTCTCTCGCCCGGCGCGTTCGGTTCATTTGCGTTCGCTCGCGGAACGCGCGTCCGGTCCGCGCCGGAAAGGGCCGCTATAATTTTTCACTTTGAACCCCCGCCGCCGTCCGTCGTCGGCGAAAAAAATAAATAGCGATAATGTATCTTTATACACGGTCGTTATCTCGTGACACTTTTGGTATGTCTGTTATCGCTAACCCTTCGAATTACGGTCATTTTTTCTCCGCGCGCGCGTTTGTTTCGTCCCCTCTGGGAGTTTCGTTCTGCCGACCGGTCGCATTACTCGAATCCGTCTGACATTTGTCCCGCGACCCGCGTTAGTGAAAAACACACACACATAATATAATATATTGCGCACTTGCGACGATAATTTTACAATCGTAATAACGCGTTGTAATAATAATAATAATAATTAGAGACTCGAAGTGAACACACACGCGCACACACGACGACGACGACGTGAGTTTTCGAGTGTTAAAATATTACGACTGCCGCTGTTAATTAACGTCGGAAACTGCTACGCGAAACGAAAGCGGCTACTAGGTAAACTAATTTATAATTAATTAATTTAATTTCTCGTTTTCAATTGTTTCGAATCTAGTATCCTTGACTTTAAACGTTCGTGTTTAACTTGTCTTATTGAAGTTTAAATGTTGTTCAAACGCTCAACTTTATGTGTAGATACTTGAGGATTTATCCTTCAGAATAAGTATGAGAAATTAATATACAGATTGTTTGATGTGCTGTGTTTGTGCAAGCAAAACCCTTTATTAAAGTGGTCTATTGCCATTAATGAGAATATTATTCCGGCGGCGGCGGGCGAAATCCGGGGATAAAAACCGAATATAAAAAATATTATATTCCCGCGGGGGATAATAATAGACGATTTTACGACGAGATCGTCCGACGACGACGGCCGGGGACTACGTTGTTTACTAATTTATTTTTTTTTTCGCCACAACGTGTAAATATGTATTTTTCTGCATAGCCGCATAGGTACACATATAAAAAAAAAAAAAAAACCAAAAATACGATTTAACAATTTAAACACGAACCGAACGCCGCGCGCCGTTGTTACTATATCGATCGATACGTATTTACCGATAGAATATAATTCGTTTAAATAATAATATAGTATAATAATTTCGAAATGTGTACGTCGTCGAACGAACAGAGTATATTACAGTGTGTGTGTGTGTCAAACACATCAAAGTCGTACGAGATAATAGAAATATATATCTGAAAGTGAACTGTTTGTTTAAATTTAAAGGATGTGCGATGAAGTATGCACACACAGTAGACCGTTTTGTTTTTCGTCAATCAACGTGTCAGACGCACTATAGGTATCGGTATTGAATTGTGAAATTATATATTTCAAGCCTATTTACGTCGTCGTATTCGTCGAACGTCGTGAAATAATAACAATACACTCGAGACATAATCAGAAAAAAAAAAAAAAAACGATATACCGGATAAATCGCATCGAGTAATTTTACACACGCGCGTATAACTCGAAGAGAAGATCGAGAGGAAATTATAAGAGAGAAAATCAATTTACCGACTAGACGGACATTAATTATTATTACCAGAAATCAAATATGACGATTGTAATAATAGCCATTCTTCTAAATCACTGGTTCCTAAACTGGGGGGCGTGTACACATTGCTGGGGAGGCGCAAGCAGTAATTACGAAATACAATTTTTATCGATTAAATTTTTTTTATTTTAAAACATGGAGAAATAAAATTAGTAGACTGGTTCTCTTTATCTCTATATTGGGTAAAATACCAACCTATTTATCCTGAAATTTCAAATGAAGCTTTAAAAGTCCTTGTACAATTTTCATCTATATATTTGTGCGAATCTGGGTTCTCCAGCATGGCAGTTATAAAAAACAACACATAGAAATCGTTTGGATGCCGCATCTGACTTAAGGTGTTCGTTATCAAATATTGAGCCGAACATAAAAAAACTGTCCAAGGAAAAGTGTTGTCAGCATTTTAACATTGTCTATTAATTTCATTATGTATTTTTTTATTTACCATTATAATTATTATTATTATTGTCATTCCGAATAATTTAAAGTTTATTTTTAAAGAACACAAAAAAATATGATCAATTTTTTTTCAATTTAAAAAAGGGGGGGGGGGAGGGCGCGAGATTTTTGAAAATATATAAAGTGGGCGTAGAATAGAAGAGCTTGGGAACCACTGTTCTAAATAAACGAATCCTAAATAATATTACAGACCGATCGAGTTTAATAAAACATAAATATTATACGACTTTATCGTTTGTTTCGCGTGCACATGAACTATGTATGTCATTAGATTAAACTGTTATGGTAATCTTTATTACGGCTGTTTAAACGACGGCACACACGACGCGATATATTGTCGTAGTTAATCCGACACCTATATATTTCATTAACCTTTAAGGGTAGGTATTTATTATTTAATGCTTTACATTAACCGAACGATACCGTCTGTGTCCGTCCGGCGGCGGCGGGCGTGTTGTGCAAACGCGCGGGGAATTATCGATTAATCGCGTGTAATTATACAGATAACTAAGCAGTAATTCGTGACGCGGCGGCGTACACCGCTCGGACTTACGTTTTAATCGAACCGCAGTTTTTAATGGGCACATAAATTACGAGTTTAAACCTTCATTAACCCCCGGGCACACGCGGGTTAACGCGCCGATCTGTGCGCTAGTGTTTTGGCTTTTTTTTTTCTCTGTTTTTCGTTTTGTTTTTGAGGGTTGCTAAAAATAATCTGTATTTTTTCAACGGTCAAAAAGCGATAGGGGGTTTTTTTTTTTTTTTTTTTATAACGTCGTCGTGCGTTTTCGAAACGCGTTCTTTCGCGCGCATCACTCGTTCGGCGGTTATTCGGTAAATAAACGAAATAATGTGTGGCGTGCGCATTATACGTATAATATTATCATTAACGCGCATAATTCAATTGTAATTATATAATATGTTTTACTAGCTAATATTAATAACTAACAACCCGGCTTAGTCCGTGAAAAGTTGGAACGTGAAATGAGGGACGGGGTAAAGGCGGTCGAGTGCTGAATGTCATCATTAGAGCTAGGATTTTGGTGACTTTATAAGTGCTATACAATTCTAAAAAAAACTAAATTTGTTTCGTGATATAACAATGTAGAATATGTAATTTTTATTTTGCATTTTTTTTGCATTTTTTGCATTTTTTGTGTTAAATGCATTTTATTGCATTTTTAAGGTCATTTTTACGTAATATTACAAATATTACAAATATTACGTTCATTTTGTGTATTTTAACTAATTTTTGTTTATTTTAAGCATTTTTTAAGTTCATTTTTTAGAGTTTTTAGGTCATTTTTGCATTTTTTTTAGGTCATTTTTGTATTTTTCTTAGTGCATTTTTGTGTATTTTTTAGGTCATTAAAATCCTAGCTCTAGTCATTATATTTCTAGATTTATTGCCCATTACCGTTATTAATACGATGTGATTTTTCTAGGCGATTTTTTTTCCATTTTCACCCCTTTTACCCTTGTTAACTCGCGCAGGGGTAAAATTTTGGAAAATACTTTCTCGGGCGATCTCGACTATAAAAATAAAAATAAAAATAAAATTTTACCCTTTTTATCAATCCACCCCCTAGGGGTGGAATAATCAAAAATCCTTTCCTGTTTTGCACGCCTAGAGAGCTGTTCCAAATTTCAAGTAATTTAGAGACGCAGCGAGTGCGTGGTAATTTGGATTTGATATAATATACAAATAGATTATTATGTCATCGAAAAAAAAAACCGACGATCTTTATACCAAAAGGTATTTTGATTATGCAATGTCATAAGTTTTACGGAAATCGCGTGCGTGCGTGCGATGAACACAATAAAACGACGAATACGATAGAAGCTTTTTCATTGGTCGGCTGTTTACGATAAGCTCGAACGATTGGCCGTGTGACGTATACAACTAATAAAGTGAACGTTTAGCGCCGCCCTGAATTCGTTATGAAATCGGAATCAGTGTTCTCGCGTCGTTGCTCCGGTGACGTTCATACTCTGACCCGGTGTCCCGTTCGTCTCCGTGTCTCGATAATTATTATTGTTTTCGCGTTTTAATCTCTATAATCTCGAATAACAATTCGCGAACGCTCGGTCGAAGACAACAATCGTCGTCGTCGTCGATGAAAAAGTGCGCGACAGTGGTGATTTCGTGGTCCGTCGACAACCTGCAGACGGATAATTTTGCGGTAAGTCACGATCACATTATTCTATGACATCATACTACTCGTATCGATATATTTTTGCACAGATGAGTGTATATTTTTGTATGTATATTTCGTTTTACCAAGGATTATTACGCGATCTGCGATTTTTTTTTAGTATTATCCTTTCTTCGGGGGGGGGTCTCTACTATATAAAACGAAATTATTTTATACTCTGGAGGTCTAGCAGTTCCGGCTAGGCGATTTTTTCTAATTTTACCCCTATTTACTCGCTTAGGGGTTGAATTTTCGAGACGTACTGTATAGCTTTAAACCTTCCCCGAGACTCGGCCAATCCATTAGTGAAAATCGTACTAAAATCCACCGTGTACTTCTATTTTATGTATAATAGATACGATATAAAAACAACACTAAATTCTACTACTACGTACCTACGTCGATGTCGATTCCAATATCGCGCAGTCTTTCGTATTTAACGCAGCGCTTTTAAATTTGAAAAATCGAATAAACTCGCTCCGACAAAGCGGAAATTGTATATAGTCAAGTAGATTAGAATTATTATATTAGTTCGGTAGTTTTTTGAATTCGACTCGAATGAGAAAATAGTATTTATTTTATTTTTTCGCGCGAGTAATCGCACAAACGTATATTTTTTTTATTATTCTTTACACGTTGAACGCCGCCGCGCCGAGGCGATTCGGTTATTACGATTTCACGAAGCAAAGAAAGCGCGCGATTATAAAACAATTAATTCGCGTTTACGTTGCTTAATGCAATTTAAATGGGAACGGGAAACCATCTCGTCGGATAATTGATTGCGCTCGGAATTATGCCGCGCCAACTTTCAAATTATACACTTATCAAAATCTACTTTTGCCTCGACGCGGTTTATGCATATTCGATTCGCGTCGTTAATGGGCGTTTAAGTTGTTTCGCTACTTCGTATTTATTTGTCGTTTTTTACTGGATTATACGAGTGTACGTATATTACACAGTTCATTTAAAGTATCGTTATAATATTTTCGTTCCATCGGCAACGGCGTTTACATAAATATTAATCGATTGTCCGACGTCGTCGCTTGTCCGTAGGCTGTTGATACCGTCATGTCGATTTGCGTTGAATGAAATTATGTAGTCAAAGTTTGAAATTTGAATTGAGCGCACTAAAAACCCTTAAAAACGCAGTGTGTTAAATGCACTAAAAAAAAAAACACATAAAATAATCGTTTAATTAAACAGATAATTATTGTGCTATTTCTTAGTAAAAGAAAAAATAATCGGAAATTAAAAAAAAAATTCTGTATTATGCACGACAATTAATCAAATACTTGTAAAATCGTTTAAAAGTCGAAAAATTAACAAACTGAAATCGTTGAAAAAATTCACTGTGTAAAGTAAAAAATAAACATTTTTAAAAAACTAATTGAATATAAAATTCAATATCTTTTACGCGACTAATTCGCCGCGTCGATCATAAACAGTAGGTATATTAATGATAATAACGGTCGACTTTGTCGACACATCTCAACGCTGATTAATATTAATAAACTAATATTCGTTTTCCTTTAACAACAATGCCCTCGAAACCTGTCGAGTGTATGAGGTCTTATGAGGATTTGTTTAATTACTTCGCTGGAACACGAGGTCCAAATAACCGCCGCCGCCGCCGCCGCCGACGACGCGAAAAGGTCGGGGCGATTTCGCGCGAGGCCTGTGATATCCGATACGGGCGCAAAGTCGGTCCAAAATTTCGGTCTCGGTTTACATTGGAAGTTAATTAATTATGTGCGTTCCCCTTTTACAACATACCTGCCGTATATTATTATTATTACCCGACGAATCGGCAGGCTAGTGGCGCAGTTTTCGAGCGCAAGGGAAGGAAAAACTAAACCGCGCATTGTCATAATAATAATATTATTCGGCGCCGTGTGTAAAATCTTTTTGCGAGAATTTTCTCGAAATCGGAAAATGCCGGTTCTCGTTCTTGGTTTTGGGTCGAAGTCTTACTGCGCGCGAGTAACAATAAGACGTGTTCTAAATCGTAAAACTATTATAAATATTTTCCGAATAATTTTAAGTCTCCAATTCGCCGCGTCGGAAAAACAAAACGGAAAAATATTTCGCACTAAAACCCTTTCTAGACCGATCGTAGATTTATTTTACTCGTCGTCCGAGTGGTACGATGTTATGAATTAAATGTAATCACATCGGTTATAGTAAAATTCATTAATACCAACTCGTAATTTCCATTTCCATCGAAAATCTCAAATATTTCACGAATTCGTCAATGTCTAAAATATTAATTTCGAATGCATAAGTGTATGAAAAGGGAGATTATCGTCATAGAATTCTAAATCAGACCGCCATCGCCACCCCTAATGATTGAGTATAATCGTCAATATTTATCGACGAATAAAAAACACTCGAAACACATTTATCACAATAAAATGTTTACAAATATTAAAACGTAAAAGTTTGGCCGATATTGTCGAGATTTCATATTCGCAAAAACGTTAATTTTCTCACCCTCTCTAAGCTTTTAAAGAAAAAATACACATTTTTACAAAAATCATTACAATAATATTATTGTACGGCCTTAACAGTGGCCGTATTCTAGCGATAATTTTATTTAAATATTTTCACGAAGAGATTTTGCATTAACTCCTTGATTCTTTTAAATGTACTCGTGCTTCCACTAATCCGATTTTAATTCAATCAAGTGCTTTCAAATTGAAAAACATATTATCGACTCTAAACTTAAAAATATAAATTTTATTGTTGACTTTTGTACAAAATTCCCATTAAATAATAATAAATAAAGACCTTGACAAATAACTATACAATAATATATACGTAATACCGCGTGTAGTAAAGTAAGTGAAAAACGGTGAAAAATCCGAATTTTTCATTTTATTTGAATTTTCCACCGTACGTTTTTTATTCGCGTCGTTTAACAGGTAAAAAAATATTTTCGAAAATCGCTATAGTTACGATAATTCTTAAGAATAATCTATTACGAGCATAGTTTTTTACCTTCGTTTTTATATAAAAAAAAAAAGGTCGCGTCGTTTCGATCTAAACGAAGGATTATTATTGTACCGCGAGTTATTACGTTTACGTGTGTGCGCGCGCGTATAAACAATATTAATGTACCGCAATAATATAACGGCTGATAAATGAAACGACATTTTCGGCGTATCGGTTGTGAATTCTGACGTTTGGCAAAATTATACGACGCGCACCGAAAACAATGTCCAGACAAACGACGTGGGCTTTAGGTCGGACGGGGACGCGTTTAGGGATTTAGGGCTACGGATTTACGTCGAAAGGATCAAGATTCTAACCAAGAATGATGGCGGTGCTGTGTGTGTGTGTGACCGTTCGGACAATCCTTGTTATTATTTTTCATTATCCGTACGGTGTGCGCGCGCGTAAACGTCTCTCGCGGGGAGCGAAAAAAAAAGAACGCCGACTTGTAAAACAACCGTAAATCGCGTGTAAATAATTACGGGGATCGGAATTTATAGCCGAATAAAAAATATTGTGTCGCCGGCTCGATTTATTATTGGTCTTTTCGTTTTCCCGTAATGATCAGTACCGTTTGGCGACGAGAAACGGTCGAACGGTGGCATTGTTCTGCAGGGGAAGTAACTGAAAAATATCGCCGTCTGCAACGTCCTCTACTATCGACCGATTCTTTTCGACTCGCAAAGTCAAAACAGATGAATTTAAGTTAATTTTTAAGCGGACGGTTACTTTTTATTTATTTTTTTAAACACGAGTTTAACGGGAAAAGAGCAACTCGACTTGGCTATAAATCAGTTACGTTTTTATGCATAAAATGCGAATCATAATGATCATACTTACGTAAAAAAAAAAAAATGAAGTATTAATATTTTTGTAAACGTAATATAATCGTCGGTCATAACCGTTTTATTTTTTTCCCATCTTTTCAACGAATAAAAATAGTCGTGGTTTAAGCAATCTGCGAATTTAAATATGTGGACTTGTTTAAGGAAGAAAATTAACTCGACGTGACGAGTAGTAACTGCGCTAGTCTTAGAAAAAACTCGACTTAAATTATTTAACTCGTTTAAAATGTCAAGACTTAAATGTTATTATTTAGTGGAAAATCTACCGAATCTAGAAACGATTAGATTCGCATATTTTGTTTAAATATAATAATGTTGAGAAATTGACGCATTTAAAGTTAACACGGGGTAACGGGTACTTAAAAATGTCGATGAAAAAGCGAAACGGTAAATAATAAAATTCGACTAGTTTAGTAGGATCAAAATTAAAACGGGCTTTTTTCGTTTGTCTGCTGCAATCGTTATTATAGAACTATCGTTTTTTCGCGGACGTTTTCGACAATTTTTATTCACCATTGTTTAAAATGCCATTCGTCTTCGTTAATAATCTGACCGTTTCGTTTTCCAATTATATAATCACCGACGCGGGATTTAATTTTCACTGGCGCGTACGCACGTTCATTCGATGGGCTACAAGACAAAACCATAAATTACACGGCACTCTGAATCCTACATTAAAAGCGACTGTTGTCTAAACAATGGGACAACCACGTTAACCACGTGTGATTATACGGAACGGAATAACGCGGAAAACAATGACGTTCGCCAAGAGGTGTATCCGCGTCACAATCTCGACCGGCCCGAGTTTTGTACCTTTTTGCACGTTTCCTCCGCGACGAGTTTTGCCGTGTTTTAAATCATATTATTCTCAATTTCGTCCGGGTAAAAAAAAACTACTATAGTCGTTTGCTAGAATTCAGAAATACGACGCATCGTCTGGCTGCGTTTCTCTTCTGGAATTCCTTTAGTTTTTAATTTTCCAAAACTATTCTTTATTTCTCTCTTCGTCTCCACGCGCTCGCCACTTTTTGACATCGATTTACCGGGATTTCGCCATAATATTATCTCATCATCTATAATATCTCCACTAACTACACTAATTGCAAAGTTTTACAATAGATGTAAAAAATATACTCGAATTAATGGTTTGAACGGAGTACGATTTCGACGCGTTTTATCAAATTTACGCGGTTAAAAAGTAACTTAATATTTTCAAACTGCATTATATGCACTAAAAATAGAAATTATTGTCTGGAAGTCTACTATAAAAACAATGGTGAAGTTTTTAATTATATATTTCGTTTCAATCCATGTCATTATAGTTGAAATTGAATATAAATTGATTTAATATTTTACTAATAAACAACCTCCAGGTAATGAGACCATTTTTTTATGTAAAAATAACTATATAACACAAAATATCAGCTAAATACTAGAAAAACTTTTTATACACGGTAATACCGACGCGCACGATGTATCGATAATGCCATACTTTAAGGCATTATTGCAACAAAATTAATGCTATTATTATAGACGTTAAATATAAATTGAATTGCTCTATTAGATAAACCATCAACAATTATTATTATCATTCTAAATGCATTTTGAAATTTCTAATTTTGGCCAGGTTTTTATGAAAATATCCCACTGTGCGCGACCAGGAGTCGAGCGTTTTTTATTTGGTTTTTTTTTTGTTTCCAAAAAATACGATTGGCGCGCTCGCATTAGACGTAGAAAACTTAAAGAATCGATTTTCTTTCGGGATTACCGAAAACGATCAGCAGGCACACGTACTATGTTTAATTGTCGAAAACGATAATGTCGTTGGGGTCGAGCGACGATCATTTTTCTAGTGGCTCGACGAGTTTATAATCGATTCCGCGCGTCGTCGTTTATACTGACTATTTATACTGACCCATATAGTTACCCGACTGGTATGCCTGCAGTTACCGCGACATTTTTGATTTTACGTCGCGTTTTTAATTGCGCGTAAAACTTTTTTGAAAAATCACAGAGAGCACAAGCGAGACGCGGAGGATTAGCGTATTTTTAAAAACACATTATAGCTCACGGAAATCTCAAACGTTGTTTTTTCCACGATATTTTCACGAGCGTTTAATTTCTGAATATTTTATTTTCTGCGCTTTAAAAGCACATCAATTACATAATAATATATTCCGGCAACCTTTTTTTGCTCCCCACCCCCGACGCGAGTCTCGATAGCGTCGAACACCCACCCTCGTCGAAAATATCCCCACCACAACACACCGTCGTCGGACAGTGTGAGCGACAATGGGTGTACTCTCGGTTTGTTTTTGAAATCTAACGATTCGCCAGCCGCGTACGAAGCGAACGAGTCTCTCGGCGGCGGCGGCCGCGAAACATGTGTACTTTTTGTAAATTTTTAATGTCCGCCCAAAGTTTGAAAGCCGAATGACAATCCAATTAAAACGGAAGCCGCGCCACAACAAACCGAGTCTATTCACGCGCGCGCGTCGTTGTCACTATATTATTGTAGTATATACGCGACGTGTGACAAGTGTGTAACGGGCCATTGTGAACCCCGTCCGAGCGCGACGTCGACGACGACGACGATGACGATGACGACGACGACGACGACGCGTTCGCGTAAACTATTCATAACACGCGCGGAGACGTCGCGTAAGAAAATATTGTTTTTTGACGTTTTGCCGTCGATAGTGAAACCGCGCGAGCCCGCGTAAATTATTACGTAGATCGCATTACGCGAACAACAGGACTTGAACGTAATTTGTTCGCTGTACTTTTTAGTCGTATTACGTATTTCACGAGTCTATAGCGGTGTAATATTTAATAGCAAACACTACAGACCGAGTAGAGTTGGACGAAAAACTAACGTAGTACAAACAACCCGTCGGATTTTGTACTCGTTATTAATTATTATTATTCTCGACGAGTTCGCTGTAAACTGTCGCACGCCCGCACGCTGACGTAAAATATTAACGCGTTTTAATCCAACCGTGTAAATGATGATGAAAATCGAATTATGATTTTTACCACATTCGTCTCCACAGCAGAGTGTGTGTATACACCGAAATATTTCCACAAACATTTAAAACTATCGATTTATCTGAACCGCTAAACACTAATTATTATAGAAAATAAATAAACAAAGTAATTATATATATTAATATTTAATGGTTGTTGTACTCATAAATAATAACAAAATATTATTAAATATATTGAATTATTTTAATACAAACTATCAAATATATTTAAACAATAATGAAATAAAGATTGATTGCCTCGAGTATTATAATATAATTAAGCGTGCAAAACATTTTTCCATCGATCACGTTTTCTACTAGAATTTTCGATTGAAAAAAAAAACTAAAACGACCGGAAAAGTGTAACTGGTAAACTTTAGACGTGTTCGAACGAATCAACGAAATCTGATGTTTTTTACGAATTCCGGTCCACGTGCAGGACTTTGTTTCGCTCGGATTGTCACAATCGTTTTCCAACACTGTCGCGGCAAATATCGACCGCGCACCATTCGGTCAGTCTTGTAATCTCACCGCCTATCGTTTAATATTTTCGTCTTGTCGGTAGTTAAAAAATCCCGTTGGTGATTCAGTCGCTCTTGCGGTTAGGCGAAACGACAAACGCCATTAGTCAAACGCCGATCGTTGGCCGTGCAGCGTCGTTGCACGCGGAGAATAAAAATAACGCTAAACGACTTTGGTCGTGCGATCGAACGGCATTCCACTTTAAAATTTATGACTTTTCTTTTTTTTTTTTTTTATTTCGTTTTATAACTGCACATCACAATGCGCATAATATAATATGTGACGTGTGTGTTTGTGTTTGTGTGTACACACGTATTGCGTATAATACGATATTCTCTCACGGTGATTCATGCTCCGACATTAGACGACGTACCCTAGTCTCGCTCGCGTATAATACGAAACTACGCGCGTGTGCCGCGGCGAAACGTTTGTAACCGACCGCGATTGTTCCACCCCTAGATCGAAATCGAACGCGCGGGGAATATTATATAAATATATAGAATATAACAACGTAACGTGACTTTTCGAAAGAAAACGCATTATGGAAATATGCCGAAAACATAAAAGAAGTTTTTCCTCTCTCGCGGCGCGCGCGCGCGCGCGCGCGTTCTAAACGGTTATTACGTATACGAGATAAACGTTAAGAGGACGCGACGTATATATTTACCGGAATACGAAAAAAAATATAGAAAAACGGACGTGCGGTGGGGGAGTAAGGAGATGAGAAAAAAAAATAGTCACATCGCGGGATGAACTGCGTGGGGAGCGGCCGCGGTGTCGATAAATCACCCGAAGTTTGTTTTGTTCGTGACCGCCGCCGCCACCGCCGCCGCCGCCGCCGATCGGTTTTTCTATTATCATAATCGAGTTAAACTCCCGGAACAACCGTCTTTTCTCTACCCCTCTGCTCTCGTATCTAATAATACGTATTATTATTATAACCGCCGCGTGGGCGCGCGCGGTCGATCCATATGAATGAACCCGAGTGGGTGCTCGACGAGAAACGGTCATTTGATATCGTGTGACGGTCGTATTATCATCTAGACGACTTGCGGTCGTGTATATCATCATACACGTCGTACTGGCCGGGGACGATGTCCTCCCCCGCCCCCTCCCCGAAAAAACCATTACGGCCGTATATATTTATACGCGGGGGGTTATACGGATAGTAGTTTACTACCGATATTATGAGAGATACCGTCCGTTTACTATACCATCACCTCCGTTATTGAGAAACGAGGAACCGCCGCCGTCATGTTATTCATATGAAACGATTTTCGAAACGCCATTTGTTGTTTGGTCAACGATTTTCGACTAAAACGGATGTTGAAATAACAGAAAAATAACAGTGTTTCAATCATATATAATATTAATATTAAAACTGTGTTGCGTATAATATTGTAATAAGAATACAAATCAAATAATTTACGTCACATTTTGACAAATTAACTGATATATATATATATCGATATTTAGAGAATAGTATAAAATTATAAATTATATATAGGGTTTGACGACATTATATCACGACGACGTCTCCGCGGTTCTTTTCGTAATATTTTCGAAAATATCATCTTTTTTGAAAACTCTGGTTGTTCTTAATTTGAGTGCTTGTAAAAAAAAAAAAAAAAAAATGAATCTTTAATAATTCCACAGTATAGTAATTGAACGAAGCCACAAGCGATGTGAACTCGTAACATAATTTTCATTTGTCGAAAACATTGCTTTCGAATAAAACGTAATTAGTCGAGTATATACGTTGTTCAGACCGTTGGCGTTTTAATTAACTAGCGAGTTAATTGCTCGACAGTGACTACGGCAAAGAGAAAAAAAATATAATTTTTAAACATTCCTAATGAATTGCGCCGCCGCGCCGCGCCGACTGCACAGTAATAATATAAACCGTAATTATTTCCTGGTCCGTACACAAAAATCTAGTTTTCGCCTCATCCAGGTCCACACCCCTCGGCGCGTCGAAAAGATTACAGAGATACGACTGTTATTATTTGTCGATTTATTTTTTATTTTTTATTAAATAGATGTAAAAAAACAACAGACAAAAATAAATAAATGTCTTTATCCTCGTAAAATCTCTCTCGCGACGTTTTCCCTATAGATCATAAAGGAAGAAACAACTCGAGTATGAGTTTTTTTCATTCTATCCGGCCGTTTTTATAGGAGGTAATGAGATATTGTGCTATTTTAAATACGTTTCCGTTTTTCATACTAATTTAAAATATCGATTTTTCATTTAAACGTTTTTGTTTCGTTTTAATCGGGGACCTACTTAACGTGCCCATCTGCAAACGTTCGCATAACACTTTAATTATATACTGAAATATTTAATTTCGCTCCGATACGTAAGTTATGCGAATATTTTCGCGTCTACATTGACGACTTGTAGGATCCGGCCGTCGGGATGGTCTGTAAAACCTACGAAAGTTCCCTGTCTGTAAAATAAAAAACCTCACCTCGAATAACCCAAAACGCCAAAGTAGTTGAAAAATATCTCATATAATCACACCCGCGATTATATGAGTTTTGAAATCGTTTTCGATCGACGGCGAAAACGTGCTAAAAACGAACTAAAATTACGCGAAACGATTTTCGGAAAAATGTCAAAAAACGTGAAACAAAAGCCATCGAATCGCGAAAACCTCGCATAAACGGGTCGTTATGACTTTTTCAGGTAGAAATCGGTTTTCGGCGCCCTCTCGGTCGCCTAACGAATGCGCAAAACAACCAGGAAGTAGTCGTCGGGGGATGATTCGAGGCGAAAAACGGCGGAGGCGACGACGGTTATGTCTTTTCTTCTACTACTTCTTCTTCTCCTGCCCCGTTCGCGTCGTTCCCCCCCCCCCCCCCGGTCGTAAAAACCACACCGCAAAGTCGTAAACCGAAAGCGAGACGATTAATATAATTTCGTCGACACGACACGACTCTATATAACTCGCAGAGAGACAAGACGACGCGCAGCATCGTCGCCGTCGAGGCGTATATAATAATAATAATAATAATAATATATAAACACACGATATTATGACACCGCAACTGAGCACAATGGACGACAAAGTGTGCATTTTCGCTAGCTTATCTAAACGCATTCCGCTACATTGGGCACGACGACACGCGCACGTCAAATCTTCCCCCCTCGCGCGCGCACTCGTCGCTGCGGTACGCCAGTCTCTCCTTCTCCTGCGCAGTGACATAAATGAAAAATTTGACTCGATTACCCTTTTACTCACACACACACACACACACACACAGGAGGTATTTAATTAAAAGCCCCTCGAGTTAAACGCCGCCGCCGCCGCTCTCTCTCTCTGTGTTTCTGTCTCGTATTTATTATTTATATACATGTATAAATAGATACTATTATATACAAAAACGACGTAATAAATTTTAATAATTACCACCGCGGCCGAGGAGACTCCTCCGCGCAGTAATAATAATTACCGCTCGGCGGATTCTCGCGGCGGCGGCGGCGGCGTTTTCGTCTTACTATTATTACGAGTAGTATTTCGTATTATCGTCGTCGTTTCGGTATGTTTATTTTTCTCCGCCGCGCAGGAGACGTCTCTTTTTAGGCCGTCGAAAAGGCGTCACACAGATAACGACCGCCGCCGCCGCCGCCGTTTACCACTGTGACGATATCATTATCGTCGCGGCTCGCGTGACGCACGCCCAGTTTTGCACGCTTTTGCACCGCGCGGTTTATTCAATGTACTACTACTACATTGTTGTTTGCGCGGCCCGTTAAGTCGATCAGATTAGCTTTTATATGCGATACGGGACGACAATGTTCCGTTATTATATCGCGAAGAGGGGTGTCCCCCAACCCCCCCGATATGATGTTCGTCCGGCGGCGAGTGGGATTTCGCGATTTGATAAATATTTTTTCACCACCTCGCCGAATAACTACCTATATATACTCGTATGTATATAAACGCCCACAAAAAACGGAGTAAAAAACAACGTGTGTTTCGTCCGCGCGTTAATCTCCTCCGGAAAGTGTTTATGTTACGCGTTGCGTATACTTTTGCATATTTCCACGTCATAGACCCACTGCGATTGAGAATTCGGTCTAATCGGTTTGACGGTGGAAATCAATAATACAAATGGGCGTACGAAATATTGTCCTCTTGGTGAAGTGAGTTTTGCATTTGGAATCGAGTCGCTAGTTAACTGTTGCGGTGCTCGCAGCGAAAGGAATCGTTAAAAAGATTTTAAAAAGTCCTCGAAAAAACCAAAATGTTTGGCCCGCCGCGCGCCGTCGAGGTACTCGTAACGATTTCGTTTGTCTGCGACTTTTAATCGGTGCATTATATTGATATTCGATTCCAAATTCTGCGTGTTTACCGCGTGATAATCAACTACGGTAAACGTGTCAGTTTGTCGAGACGTTCGAACGCTCTTTGATAAATGTCAGACCGCGTCGTCTAGTCGGGAACAAGTCTTATCGGTACGGTACGTGTGCGAATTTATCGACGAGAGACGCGAAAACCATACGCGATAACGGCGATAATATTATTGACGTTCGAGCGAACTATTACGTCTCGCGTAATGTTTGTTAATTTCCTTTTTGAGATTCGCCGATAAAAAGAGACGACTCGGCGGCGGCGGCAGTTTGCATAAAATCAAAATATATTCGTTCGGAAACTATTCGAGATGTTTTCGGGGTATAATGTTGCTTGTTTAAAAGATACGCGTTGAACGGATACGCCATTCGTTTTTAGATATCAGTTTGAAACGAAAAAAAATCGTAAACGTTTCTACGAAAAATAATTATTTTCAAAACGAAAAGAATTTTTTAGAAACGAATTGATAAAAACTTTATCGCGGATTAATACGCGAATAGAGTAAGTTATTTTCGCGTTTTAATTAAATAATTATTTTTCTAAAAAGTAAAATAAACATTCGCCTCGACCAATGAGGAGAGAACATCGGAGACGTCGTCGTTTTTATTTCCCCGTACAAAACTTTTTTCAAACTAATAACAACGCGAATAAAATGAAAAAAAAAAAAAATGTATAAATATCGTTTTCCGACTATATAGCCTTCGAGATCATTTGCGCGTCTCTATATAACAACACCGTTTCAACAATACGTTCGTATTTTCTACGATCCAATAGGCCGCGCGCCGCCGCCGCCGCCGCCGTTTAAAACCACTTTTTCCGTTTCACTTTCGGCGTCAAGGTCAGTTTTTCGGATAAAATACACAATGTCTGTCTGACGGATTTTCCGTTTTCGCTCGCGAAGATCGATGTTTTGGTCCGCGTCGACAAGACCCATACAAATGTTTAATTTACTAATTCGGCCGCATTCAGCCTCTCCGAAGTCTCATATCGTTACGGGCGCGTAATGTTATTTCGTTCGTCGCAAATTTATACGGTCAGCGGTGTGGGATCCTTCGCCCCCACCCCACCTAGTCTTCCTACCGATTTCGAAGTAACGTTTTAATTATTCACTCGGGCGACGTAATAAATCGCGCGCGGCCGGCGGCTGCTGTTGCTTAATCGGTTGTTGCGGTGTCCTGAAAACGGACGACGGCCGTTTGCGCCGGACAGTTCACTAACTCATCCCGCCGCGCGCGCGCGCGCGCGTTAACTCAATTACATCGCTGACCGTTCCGTCCCGAACAACTTTCGACTCGGCTGTGTAATATCGTTGATCGTCGTGACACGGGTAGCCGGCGCAGTCCGGACAATAGGAAACGCACGCACAAAATGTGCAGCAGATGTTGTATTTACATCACAGCGTATCTCTATATAGATAAATGTATTTTTCGATCAGTCGCGAATGTTCCTAAAACGTTTTCCCTCGCGAAAATATTATGCTCTTAGTACCTCCTAATCGAGTAAAGAAAAAAAAAAACGTACAGCGATAAATATTATAATAATTATTAGTTGCGCGAAAGTCGTACTACTTTTTAATATTCGATAAATGCGCGTGTTTAGTTGGCCTAAAGGTACAAAATTACGATATCGAGAAAAAATTTTAAAAAATCGCACTTACATTCGGTCGATAAATTGTTTATATAGGTACACTCGGTCATCGAATAAATTACATGAATTATTATATACTTTTAAAGAATTTAATAATAATACGTGTTTATGCTATTCAATGAAAACTTTATTTGTTTATTTATAATAAACACATTAATATAAATTAAATTAAAATACATTTTTAAAATTTACATATTTATTTTTTTTTCTACCACAGTGAAATTACATTTAATTACAAATTTTTCCGAATGAATAGATTGAATTAAAAAAAAACATTTTATATACACGTATACGTATCATAGTAATCGCTGTTATAGACTTTAATTAATCGGATATGTCACAACCAACCGGTCGACGTGGGCTCTGTGTGTGTGTGTGTGTGTGTGTGTGTGTGTGTGTGTATGTACAAAATAATATTGTATAATATGTCAATGCAACCGACAGTTCAAAAATTAATTATCAGTATTGTACAAAAATTACCATCGACGCAACAATATTATACGGTATAAATACGGTTTAATAAATGATTACACTAAAGCCGCCCTGCCGAGTGTTTTAATTGTATTGCGCGAGCGACGCGATCATATTATTTTAAACGCAAACTCAAAAGACTGTAAACGTCTCTTATTTTATATAATTACATTTGTCCGTAATCGCAACGTCTAGTTGACGTTTCGTGACGAATGGGGGGAGGGTTTGATAATAATATGACCAGGCGACGCACAGCGACGGTAGTATAATAGTAGTACAGTTTTTTATTCCGAGAAGAATAATAATAATAAATTATGATATTATTTCGCTTATTTTCGAACGATCGTCCGCGCCGCACATATCCGTATGGCGAAGTTGAAAAAACTTTTAGATTCTTAGAAAACTGCGCGTTCAAAAAAAAAAACTTAAATTCCATTCGAATTATTCCTCACCGACGAGGAAAAACGCGAGTTGCGTATTTTTACTAAATTTATTTCGTTTTACATATATAATTATATGATTATATAAATCGACGAACAGATTTTTCAATAATAGAAAGTTTAACTTTAAGTAATTTAAAAACAAACGGTTCACTACCGACGCGGTAGTTGTATACATTTTGCGTTTTACTTTCGATTGTAAATTTGCCATCGTCGGCCCAGGCTTATTATTTTATTATTTTTTTTTTTAATAATAAAATATTTTAGTTTTTACCAAGAATCGATGACGTGTAACGTGCCGCTGTGCGCCGCCGTTTTATTATTTTAATTTTGACACAAACGAAAAAAAAAAAAATTGTTGTTTATAATTAATTTTTAAACGACGAAAAAACATACTGCTCGTAATTTTTATTTTTCGCAAATAATCACAGTTTTCGTACGGCTATTCGTTTCGAAATTCGGTCTGAAGCGATCTCCACGCCTTTCTGTCGCCGCCGACCTTCCTCTTCACTTCGCACAATCTAGCTCATGTACTCCGCTGTGGGTTTTTTCTATCCCTCCTTTCGAGCTTATACTTAAATGCAGCAAATAATAATTTAAAACGCGAATGGGATTTCAATGTGCTTTTCACGTGGTTTTTTATTTTAACCGACAGTCCGAGGAGGAGGCGGCTCGTTATTTCGTTACAAATCGTATAAGTTTCAATCTTTTATAGCATAGAATAGAATATATATTTTATACAACTCCATCATCGTAATTTATGTTATCGAACTATTTATATACTGCCTTACATAATATTATAACAATGTCGTTGTGCACTGGTACATCGTGTTACTATCGGCTAAACATTGTAACATCCGTATGTTCGTACCATATTATTATATATGTACGTCACAACCGTACTCGCGTGTACTCGACTCGTTAAATTTAAAACTATAAGAAACTTGTGATGTCATGTGCACATTATTAACACGATTCCCCTGCCCACAGTATATGTTTTACCAAAACCATACTAACTCGTCGGATAATAATAATAATAACTATCGGACGTATAATAATAATAATAATATGTTATTCTATCCCTAGATCCGTGTATTTAGCTTTTCGACATATTATTATTCTACACTCGACAACGACACGTACACGGCGGCGCACATTGTGCTCTGCACATTCGACTATACGCGTACCTTCGTGTATACGGTACACGTACGCGAAATCGGTTTCATTTACAACTTTATGAACTCGCGGCGGCGCGGAAACAAACAGCGCTGCACAACGCGTATTTTTATAAACGTTAAAACGAAAATCGAATCCGCAGTGTAACGGTGGTTTTCTCGTCCGACACGAGGATGGATTTGGCGGGACAGTCGAGAGTTTTCCGGGTAACTCGCGCGAACTTACGACCTGCGCGTTACCCATGACTAGGGCAGAGGACTTGTAGCTCTAAAAAAGCTCTAAATATGCAAGCACTTATGCACTAAAAAACCCCATAATATGCACTTAAAATATGCACTTAAAATTTTTCTGCAGAACTGACTGAGACTAAATACTAAAATATTGATTCTTGTCGTGTCTAGAAACGTTTTATAAATAAATCCTAATCGAATAAAAGCCCGCATGGTGCGTACACGTCTGTAGTGGTGATGTCGTAGGTATAGTTTACGTTAGATAGTTATCGCTTCTAGAAAAAATTTGTGCCCGAGCACAGTAAAAAACCATATTATACGACAAAAATTAAAAATAAATACATTTTGACTGTATTGTTTGAAATAAAAATGTCACTGTGGAAAAAATCGTTAAATATGTCTCAAAAAGTATAAAATAGCGTATAAAAGTGTAAAATATGCCCTAAAAACCAAAAAAACGCAAAATATGCATTTATAAGCACAATAAAATTTCAAAACTAGCTTTGTGGAAGCATGAAACGTATTTGTTTCGCACTCTGCTATTTTTGTGACTGTGCAAAAAAAATATGCAAATGCTACAAGTCCTCTGCCCTACCCATGACTTACGATTTTTCCGCGTCGAGCATTCGCCCGTCAACAACACGTCAAAGTCGAGTCGGTTTTAGTGTTGTAAGTTAGCGTTGTAAGTTTTCTACTCGACTCGCCTGTGTCTGATTTTTATCGGATTAATTTTTTCCAACTCTGCGCGTTTTTTATTCGTCTATATCGACACTTTATTTCCACAAAGAGTTTGGCTCGAGGCGATCGGAGCGTAACTCGTTCCATAAAAACCGGGCGTTTTTCATATCATAAATTAAGCCTGTTCGCATGTGACTACTACAATCGCTAGGCATACGCTTATTGGCGGGGCGTTTCGATATAACACTGTGTTTCGTTGTAACAGAATTTGGAGCGTAACTCGTTTTTTGAAAAAAGGAAAAGAAACTATCGAATATATCCTGTGTGTTTCACTCAAATGGTAACGCGAAATATTTCCGTTCGGTGAACTTGGATTTAATTGGGGTTTTTTCGAGGAGCTAGGGAATACTAAAATACACATTTTCTGATAATTTTCGAATTTTTAAGACTTAAGGCCTGCGCATACGCAATAAAACTTACATTTTTTAAACGGGAACACCCTTTTTTTCCTACATATTCGGATAGATTATTTTTTTTTAAAACATTTTTTGTATGAACAGTTTTTTTCTATCTACAAAACTGACCAAGTTAGAGTAAGTCAAAATTTGAATTTTCGCATAATTTTTTTTTTAGTGAAATTTTCGTTTATAACCACTGGAAATAATAAAATAAGAGCCAACTAAATGTTTAATTTACTTTATCTGTTTATAAAAAATATCCCATTAGCTTTCCACACCATACATTAATTCCCCAGACCGTTTCAAAATTTGTTTCACGTGACCAGCGTGGGTTTGTGTCATCCCAGTATCGATGATTTTGTTTATTTATAATAAATATTATTAGTAAATTTTGATTCATCACTCTCAAGAATACAATTGACAATTAAAGGGTTATTCTAAAATTTAATATTGAACCAAGCTATAAATTCCAACCTACTATATTAGGAATCTCCTGCACGCAAATGTCGGACAAAATCGATTTTATATGGGCGCATTTTGTGTTTTTTTTTAAAATTTTTTGGACAAAACATTTCGAAATATTTCGCGTTACCATTTGAGTGAAACACACTGTATAGATCTCTCGACTGAGATTTCTCTATACCGACTTGACGACCGAACGGGTTCGAAAATAAATTAGTTTACTCGTCCAGCGTGCACCGAGATGGTGAAATATTTCACAACATTTCACGAATGTCGTGTTTCCAATTTGGTACGCTCTCGGGGGGCACCCCACCCCTCCAAAAAAAGAAGCGTTTTCGTTTCAAAAGTTACAAAATGTCCGTGTAATGTTTCGTGTTTCCTTCGTCTTTGAATAACACACACACACACACACACCGTACATTATTATTATTAGTATGGCGTTCGGAGCCTCGGAGGTGTAGACGAGAAACGCGAGATTATCGTCGATCCCGAGGACGACGTATTTTATTATAACCGTCGTCGGTTATACGGGCGTTGTTGCGGGTAAGAGAACGCCGTCGTCGCGGCTTTGATCGTTCCCCGGGGTGCATTTACCTGCTGCGGCGGCGGCGGCGGCGGCAAAACTGTGTAACCATCTAATGACTGGAGACGTCGGTCGCGAGAGGAGTATATATTATATTACCTACTATATACCGAAACGTACGAAGACGCGCGGAGCCCGCGACAACAGCCCCTGTGTGAAGGCATTGCGCGATTTGTGCGGCGCGGTGGTTTTCGAAAAGTTTACGCGATTTCCGGCGCAGTCGCCCGAAATCGAAAAGGGCGAAACCGACGAGAGTCCGCGCGGCATTATTATTATGAAACGCCGAAACATTGCGCTGTTTTAGCCGTTCCATATTATAATCTTCGCGCTCTGTTCTCGAAATAAATAGCGTCTTTTGCACGATTTCGCTCTTTCAGGGGGCATAGGTACCGCCGCCGCCGCCGACACCAGTGCGCAAAGGGCCCGAGAAAGTAAATAAAGAAAAAATAATAAATACTGGGGAGAGCGCGGGGGTCCGACGTGATTTTTTCCGCACACTTTGTATACGTATACTATAATCAAGTCTCACCGCAACAAAAGGTTTCGCTTTTCTTCTTTCTTTCGAGTTTTTTTTTTATTATTTTTTTTCGTTTACTTAGCGACGACGTAACCAGTCGTTCAAGACAAACGACCGTTTTTTCACCCCTCTTTGCCGTTTTCGGGTTGCGTTCTCGTCGAGTTAATTCACCAAAGAAATCTAATTACCTGTTAAAGTCTCGCGGTCTGTTTTTTCTTTCCTCCCTCCGTCGTCGTCGTCGTTTCGTTTATTATATTATTATTATTATTATACATATATATTTTTTTTTATTTTCTTAACGAGTAAACAACGGCGTTTTTTCGTTTTTATTTATTTTACCAAATAATTACGTAATAACTTGGAAAAGAGCATTATTACAAAAACAAAAAAAAAAGTGTATATACATATATATGTGTGTGTGTGTTTCACAAATAAAGCAAACATTTTTCTCTTTTTTTTTTTTTTTTTTTTTAATATTGTTTTAACAACAGATTGTAAAAATTAAACGAACAACTTTTCTTCTTTTTTTTTAATTAATCTTTCAAGCTTAATATAATATAACCACTCTGCGCGCCGAAGTTAAATTAGAAAAATATTTTCTCGAAACACTTTTTCACTCGGTTGTTTTTCCAATCTTCCGAACAACGTACGCGTATCGTTTTCATTTTTTTTTTTTTTTCCGCGGCATTATGTTTTCATAATTTTATACAGATATATTCGTATATGAATTATTTCCGCGCCGTTTAAACGAAACCATTCAGTGCGAGATGACGACGACAACAAACCGTCGTCGTCGTCGGAACAATACAAATATACGAGGACTCGAGAATTCGTTCTTTCTCCGCGGCGCGGCGGCCGTTCACAAACTCTGTCGATAATATTAATTTACCGAAACGACCAGCAATATGGCGGTGTTCGTTTCGCGCGGACGAAATCCGTGTCGTTTTGCCGAGGGATTACGCCCCGCAATGTCGAGAATTCAGAACGATATGTACACATTATATAACAACAACAATAATAATAATAATATAAACCCGACCGTTACTTTGCCAGTCGGTCGGCTGTCATTCACTGTTCGCGCCAGGTCGGTATACGTGTATATATATATAGAGAGAGAGAGAAGCGAGGACACGCGGTATGACGGCACTCGATTATGTGCGGTACGAAGTGAAGGGCTGTGCAAGATTGCCAACGATGAATTTCGGAATTTACTCTCTGACGTGGTGTGTAATAATGCTTTTGAACACGGTCAAGTAAATCCCGGGCGCACATAACTTTGTTGTTTAGCGATCTCTGTTGTGTGTGCTGCCGAAAGCCCCCGGGGGACGCGGGCGGAAAACTCGGCGCGCGCGCGCGCATAATTAAACCGACGTAAATACGACGACGTACACGTGATAAGGACGTTGTCGTGTGGGATATTTAGCGACAGTCGCCCGCGACGACAATATTATTATTATTGTGTGTCTTGTCGCGGACCAGAAACCGCGTCGTCGTCTCGTCGTTCCCTCGGGCGGTCGCGGCACCCACAGTTCGGTCGGTCGTGTATTAATATCGTCTAATATCGTCCTTCCCCCCGGGGGCGACGAACGCACGCCGCGGCGACCGATCGCTCCGCCGCCGTCGTATCATACAAATCTAAATATTCGAACGTCAAAGCGATAATAATTATGCGCGTATAAATACATACACGTCCGCGTGTCGTCTGGTGAAAACACTCGCGAAACGACCGAGAAAAATCAAACGTAACCCGGCTCGGTTCGATCGAATTCAGATTCAGAGAGGAACCGTCGAATTTACTAACGTCTAACCCAGGGATGGCCAACCCGCGGGCCGCGAGATTGATCAAATTCGCCAAACATAAATCACGCGTAAACCTAACTGATGAAAACCTACAACGTCAATTACGTTGTGCAAATACAAGCATGTCTATAGATTTGCAAAAGCTTAGTGAACGAGTTGCAGATATCCCACTAAATTGTAAATTGTAAATAATAATAAATAAAGTAATAATAATAGTAGTAATTATAATAAATAATAAAGTCATAATAAAAGCAATAACAATTCATTCCGTTTATTTTAATTAATAATAGAGCAAAACATTTTTTTGTTTTGTTCAAATCTAAAATATGTATAATTTAGTATGCGGCCCGTGAGCTTATAATATATTTCCAAAGTGGCCCACAAGATCATTTTGGTTAGCCACCCCCGGTCTAACCGGACTGTTTAAATATTTCGACCAGCCGAACCCGGTGGTGAACGACTATATTTTCAGAGTCTATAAGCCTTCGAAAATCATTGGGTTCGATTTGTTTTACGTTATTTTTACGAGAAACCACCTAGAGCGCGTATTTCCGGTACCGCTTTCGGTTCCAACGGTCTACAATTTACAAAAAAAAAAACCAAAATACGATCACAAATACCGAATTCGCGTACTCATGCCATCGCGACGGTAAACTCAAGTACCCGCGCGAGTATATCAAAAAATGGGCCCTTAAATTCGTCGTACTTTGCTTTACTCCCGTTGCACTCTCGATCGTGTGTGTTTTCTTCCGAATAGAACAGAACAAATTATATTAATCGCAAACCTCGCGTAATAATATACGTAATATCTTTTTTTTCTTTCACCAGCGGATTATGCGTTCAAATTAATATTAATATATTATTTACAATTTTTTTTCGTCTTCTTTTTTTTCATTATATATTTCATAAATTATGTTTATTAAATTTAATAAAATCGAATGGAATTTCATTAGGGCGGTTTAACGGATATTAAATTGAAAATTAATTTCGAAACTTTTAGAGACTCGAGGGTTCCGCCGGTTCCGGTTCTCGTTTTTTAAACGTTTCGGTTCTCAATAACTTTAGGCTCCAGTTCCAAAAACCACCTTTTTCGGTCACAGTCCCTCGACCGTACACGTCGTCGTCGTCGTCGTCGTCGATAAGCGAACAAATATTCATGGCAGATCATTCGAATAAAGAACAACCCTCTGCGAATATAAGATAAAAACGACGGAGAGACGGTTATGCAATAACGTTATCGGTTATTACTCGAGTCGTTCGACTGTGAACGCGTGTGCAGCTAATCTATATTCTGTTCGCGGGCCAACCGTTTTGTTTTAAATAACGGTTATTGTACGCGCCGAATGTACGTTATTCGGTCTCGTAAAGTCGATCGCAAAATAAATCGGGTCTCGTTAACCATAATAATACGTATTATTAGAGTTGGGATTATAACGTCCCAAAAATTTAAAAATAAAAAAAGAGACCTTAAAAATTTTCCCTTTTTCGGCCTAAAAACTCTAAAATAATTGTCCCGATCGATATAATTCGTTTTTTTTTTATGTTTCAAACTCGGTCAGGTGGGCACGTGTGGTGGCGCGGCGCGTCGACGATGTTTTTGAAGAGTAGAGTTCTGTGGACCGCTCCTTTTTTTTTTTATAGTAAAACATGACGAGAATTCGTTAAATATACTTATCCACCCCTCCTCTGCCACTGAAAACGAACGGTGTCCACGTTAGAAACTCGTTTTTTTTGGTCAATGATAAAATCGTATTTAATTGTGCGCGAGTTCGTGTGGAATAAAAACGTTTCGGTATTATTATATATCAAAACAGCCGCGTTTTATAGCGTTCGAAAGTGCCTGGGCATGGAAAATATTAAGTTATTTATTGTAATCGTTGTCGGTCGGCGGATGGTTTTATTTTATTTTTTTTGCTCGAAATAAATGCAAACACGCGGCGAAAAGATCAACAAAACGCGCGCGACCGTGGCGGCGCGGAGGGGAGTCGAGACTGTAATATTACTGCTATACAAGATACCCGTTGTAAAATTTAATGCAAAACCCGTCACCGACGACACGACGCTCTTAGGCTGTTCTCTTTCGACCGCTGAATCGATCCCGATTCAAAAAAAAACTCGATCGACGTGCTTTATTTTTCTGGTCGCGACGGATAAGAACGGCGGGACCGTAGAAATCGTGTGAAAACTCGATTTTTACTTTTTCGAGCGCTGTTGCGAGAGAGAGGGAGCATCGGTAACGGCGGAAGGATATTCGCGGTAGTGCCTCCTCCTCCACTTGTACCGTTTCGGGGCAAGGACGATCGCGTTCGATCGTCGAAGAGCACGCGGCGTATACGCACGCACCGCGGTACGCCCGCCCCCGCGTCAAAAGGACGAACGGGTGTCGCCGTTTACAACGCTAATTAAAACATTTTTGAACCTTTAACAACACACCGGCGGCGGCGGTGCGCGCAGTATTTCTCCTTTGTACTCCGTAGCCGCGCGTGTATATACGTACATACACATTATACACACTCGCCCGTCTTCTCTTCGTGCCCGCCCCGCGTATAATCGCGTAAATACACGGCTGCCTGGCAGCGTGTCGAGCGCGAACGTACAAAAACACACACACACGCGCGCGCAGCAAGCGTTTTGTTATTATTTTCTACCGAGCGAAAACTTACTACTACTCCGGGGCTTTATCTAATAAACTAATAATCCGTTAACCAAATCCCTCGGAGTCTCGTCGCAAAGTTACGTCACTTTCAAAAACATTTAGACCGACGACGTGGGTGTATTACGAGAATGTATACGCGCGCGCGCGCACGTACCTATGTTCGGTTCGCACCGTCGTCGTCGTCGTGTAATATAGTTTTAATTAATTATTACCGACGCCAACGGCCTGATCCGGATGCGCGCCGAGTATTATTATTATCGTACATATTATAATAATATTGTATAAAGAGGTAGAGAGAGAGAGGAGCGAGTGTGCTAATGAAGTGTTTTGTTACCGTTTGGTTGGGTGTAATTTAATTTACGTTTTTCGACCTGAGAGATTTCAACCGCGTCGCGCGAACGACGATGTTACGGCCGTTTGAGTGTCGTGCGCCGCCGCCGCTCGAACTCTTGTGTACACACATACACCGCCCGCGGCGGCGGAGACTCGTCTACGGCGCCGTCGTCGTTCACTTTGCCGTATAATGTTGTTTATTGTTCTTTTGCAAATCGTCGTTATTATTATATCCTTTAGCTCTCTCAGGCACGTCAAACTCAAAGTATCGAGTGGGCCAAATATAATACGTATTGAATAGTTTACTCCGCGCATTTAATGAAAATAATTAATAATATTTTATACGAAATTATTCAATTTTATTCTTTACGAAACAACATGTAAATATACGTAAATTCAAAAAGAATCAACAACATTTTTCATTTGAAAAAAAACATGTTAATTATACGTATATTCTTTTTCGACGATATTCGACACGTCTCTTTACTCCCACACCAACTTTTCGAAAAAAAAAAAAAAAATCAATCGCGTTTAACCCTCGAGGGGTAATTAGCCCCAGGTTGGGAACCGCTGGTCTAGATAAGACGTCGTCTCCGTCGCCGAATCAACCTTTTTCCACCCCCCATTCGAATATCCGCTACGAGGATAGCCCCGCGGGCTATTGTTTCCCACCCGGGCACGTCGTCTGTTTGAATCGACTAATCGTATTTATAATAGTACAGTCGACTCCGCTTTATTGGGACACATCGGTTGCATGTTATTTGTCCCAATAAAGCGGTTGTCCCGATAATCCGAAATGAAAAAAAAAAACTACAAATTTATTGAAAAACTGATTTTTTATCTTTTTATTATTACAAATACATATTAGCTATTACAATAACAAAATTATAGAAATTTTTTAATAATACAAAAACAAAAACATAGTATTATAACCTAAATATAACTAAATGGTCATAGCATTGCACATTTGAATCCAGATGTTCAAATTCTACGTTGTTCAGTACTCTTACAATATCATATTCTTCGGAATTTGGTTCTAATTGTTGATCGATGGTATGATTTTCTTACTGATCTATTAATATGCTCGATAAAAATGTCCCAATTATCCGGATTCGTGGCCCAGATAAGCGTTGAACGTTTACCCTACAAGTATACATTTGTTTTCGTAATTGAAGAATTGTCCCTATTAAGCGGTTGTCCTTATATTAACCGGTGTCTCTATTAAGCGGATTCGACTGTATTTACACGTTAGGAAAAATACGGAACGATTGTGAACAACCCTTGTCTCGAGGAACCACTCGCGCGCTTTCATACTACCTACCGATTTCACCTATATCCATCGTCGAATTGTGTTTTATTCCAAACGTTTTTGAACATATTACGACGCGTTTATTACGAAAAAAAATAAAATATACTTTTACCGTCATACGATCGGAGAGACACAGAAAGTATTGAAATTAACATTTCGTTTTTTTTTCTCATAAACCAAACAGACAATATAGTATATATATATATCGTTTTCAAATTAAATCAAAAGTTTTTCGATTACATTGTGCGATGAAATCACTATATCATAGTGCTGGTCGTGCTGTCGAATCGGATACTGCAGCGTACAAAACGGAGGATCTTGAACACTGTTATATTCGTCTGTTCAAACACGAGTCAAGTACGCGTTATTTTGAACTAATTAAAAACCTCTCGACGCGAATCATAACGACTTCTATTGTCGTCTTTACCATCGAAAATCCGCCGACTATATTCCCCTAATATTTAATAGCATTTAATACGAGTAGTCGACGCGGCAACACCCTAACAAATAAATATACGTACGTACAACAACACGCTTTGGTGTGTGTGTGTAATAGTATATAGTTGTCGTGAACAACGAAATGCGACGAGACGTTTGAGAGCGCGCGCGCGCGGTGTAAATGATACATTTTTCGTTTTTTTTTTTTTTTTATCATTTATTATAACTTATATTCGTCGATCGTTGAAAACGAAAGTATTATTTTCGTTACGGTTTTTTTTTTTTTTACACGTTTTCGTCGCGAAAGAAAATTTCGGATATTCTCGACACGCGGACATCCGCCGACTTGATTAATCGGTCCGCAAACGCGTGCGTAAACCATACGGCATTATGTTGTAGTACAATAATGTTTGATTTCCATTCGTTCGCTCACGTCGTTTTTCGTCGCGTCCGGCGCACATACTGCGCATTGCACGCCGCCCGTTTAAATGTAATTTATCACGCCGAAATAATAATCATAAACGGACGCGATAAAATGTTGACAACGCGTTCGGCCGGCGCGGCGTTTGATTGATTCTCGACCGGCAGTGTGTCCGACAAACCGTGTGGATTTACGGGGGGGGAGGCGAAACGAACAAAAAAAAATTCACTCAATAACACGCGTCGCGGGTTAAGTGAAAAACGACCGTCGGATTTTAACCGCGTGACAACTGCCGTCTGGCGTGCATAAATCATCGGACACGGCGTCGGCCAGGTCCGCCGGGGGTCGTCGGATACACCTGTGCGCGGTATAAGGTTCTGACCGCGGCCGAATGGTAAAAAAAAAAGAAAACGTTTTAGGTAAAAAAGTTCGACTGCTTCCCGCCGACTAGTGCCCGCGCGTCCTCGTCGCCGTTTCATCGGGATCGCCCGTTTGGCCCGTACGGTCGTTGAACGATATTAGGCCTTCGCGCTCGATTTTCGAAACGTTTGAATATAGACGTTTCGTTCGTTGAATTCTTTTGATACTTTTTTTAGTTTACCACACACACACAAATTCAAGTTGAATTCGGGCTACA
Source organism: Drepanosiphum platanoidis (assembly GCA_948098885.1). NCBI lineage: Eukaryota > Metazoa > Arthropoda > Insecta > Hemiptera > Aphididae > Drepanosiphum > Drepanosiphum platanoidis. Next base: position 18,311,484 of record OX402534.1, read on the forward strand.
CGTACGGTCGGGCCTCGTAGTAAGACGTCTGGTATATAACACAATATAATTATATTATAATAACGGTTTTCGAAATGGTATGCGTATGGTATAATATCGTATAATAAACAATATAAAGAAAAAAATTACGAGAAATACGTCTTGGTTGTATAAACAACAGTTGTTACCGGCCTGACGGTGGAAAAAATTGGCCTCATTTTAAATGGTTTGCACACCTTTAAAATAAAAACCGATATGGCACCCCTATATTTCACCCCATGTAGTAAACATTTTCCGCTCGCTGCTAATATTTTCGTCGTCACACTTGATCATACGAGTATATACGAATACTGTTGTTTCGTCGCATTACACCACTACCTATGCCGAAATTAACGTTTTGCAGCTTTAATTTATAATCATGCTATTACATTTACACAAATCACATTGATCCACTATATGTATATACATTTACACGTACGGTTTCATAGATAAAAATAGAACGAGGACGTTGCAGGAAGTACGTATAGTTATCGCCTGTGCATATGACACAATTAATAACTACAATATTTAAGGATAAAAGAGTTTTTTTTTTGCTTTTTCTCCGTCGTTATTTTTAATTCGGTTATTTTCGTCCGAGGCTCTCTGAGGGAACACAATTTCGTTATAACATCGGCCTTATAATTCTTGTAATTATGCTCTTGCTATAATCGCGGATGTCATTAACCGTTCCTTGAATAACGTGAATATAGTACTTGGAAACTTTCACGTCGCACAAAAATCTCAACCACCACATCTGCCGCGATCGCGCGTTGATATTTCTATTACATGTACAAATATTTCGAAACGAGTGGAATATTCATCGTCGTCCTATATGTACGTAACAAAGGGTTTTTCAATAACTGCACGAGCACTGAGTGGAACTGCATCTGAGCGCGAGTCCCGATGCAGCCACGACAATAACGATAGACATTTTTTATCGTACGGATCGCGATCGGTTTTGTCATACGAACGAGAGAAAATGTCGGGGTCTTTCGCCGTCGCGTCGTCGGAGAAAACTCAATAAACAACAATAATAATTAGACGTACGTACAACGGCGAAGCTTTCATGACGATTATTCGGTTTCACTTCTTCGTTCGCGCAAAGTAAACAATAGCGCGCACGGCCGCGCGGTTCGAAGTCGTCTTATTATTTTATTTATTTTCGAACGAAATCGAACGAACCAAAAAACTATATAATATTATCAATATCGTAGATACCGGAAGCTATTTTCCGCAGTGTAAATGTCGACACGTCGACAAATATAATTCCGTACTCGTTTCTATTGATATCGTACTTATAGAGTCAACGCGCGATCGTCTAAACTCGATTTATACTTTTAACTAAAAACGTAAAACCGTAGTGTATAGACACGTGTAAATAACGTTATAAAAAAAAAAAAACTTTTTATATAAACATATAGCTGTGAATTTAACATTCGCAAGATGTCTCGACACAAATTGCATCTATTAAAAAACGAAACGAAACGAAACGAAAATATACCAGAGTACACACACAACACAACCCCCTAATTTGTCACAGTTATCGCACATCGTATTTTTCATAATAAGAAAAAAAGTATAATTCCCCTCTATTCTCCATTACGAGAGAAAGTTTTTTTCCTTTTTTTTTTTTTTTTTCGTACGTCCCCCTTACGTTATATATTTTGTATTTTGATATTCCGAACGGAGCTTTTATCTTGCGCGCCCGGGCAACAACAACAACAACAGGTCTTCCGGCTGAATACTAAATAAGGATACTTAAACGCATTAAAGTTGTCTTTCGAAAGAAATTCCATATTTTTGTGTCTCCCTTCCCGGGGAAAATAAGAAAACGTTATTTGATATTGTTCTTAATGTTTCACGTCAAACCCGGCATACCAAATGTCTTTCGGTCTTTAAGTAAAACAGAAAAAAAAATAACAACGCCGGGGTCTTTCGATCCGATCGTAAAACGAAAAGAAAAACTCCGCGCCCAGACAATATACACGGCAATAAAAAGAAAAGAAAAGCAGAAAAGCGAGAGAAAAAACAAAACCAAACTCTTTACGTCTATAAGGTCTAAAAAGAAAAAAAGCTACGACGTGTCTGGGCAGACTTTATAGCGACCACGGCTATAATATTTGTTACTGCGTTTTAAACCCCGAAAACTCATAAACCGAGCGCGATCTCTCTGTGTGTGCGCGGTCGGATATACTCGTATATTTCAATATTCATGAGAAACGCCGCGAAATTCCAATTCCGTTTACTACATATTATTATTATTATTCGCATGACGTTTACAATATTTATAAACGTGGTGTATCGTCCAAAACTTCGCCTATAGTTATTAATTGTTTGTTTGTTTGTTTTTGTCCAACAGAAAACATGACAATGGACGTCAAAGCCAGTCAAGTAGCGGCTAGTACGGCTACCAAATCGAGCGCAAACGTCGGTGCTTCCGCTGCAACAGGAGGCCAAGAATGTGCCGGATGTGGCAAACACATAACCGATAGGTATGCGTAAAATCGTACTGATTATTATTATTATACGCGCCGCCGCCGCGATGACGAATAATATTCCGGCAGGATAACCGATCGCGTTGGATTCGTCTCCTTTGAAATTTACTTTCTGGAGGTTTTGCAAGTCCTCTGCAAACGCGCGATTTGTATTTATTTTTTTTTTTTTTTCGAATAGCGAGACTTATTGTTTTCCCGATTTTTCAAAGAAACTCGCACGCTCGCGTGTCGAATGCTTTTTTTTATGGGTCCGCGAATTTCGCTCTCGACTTTCATTAACAAATGTATGTATTCATAAAAGAAAAAAGCACACTCAAATCATAACGAAACTTAGTTTCGACTCGGTAGATTTTAGACCCATAGTTTACGGGTATAATTCGAATTTATTACCGAAAATAGGCGTTGAAGTTAAAAATAAATTAAAATAACTACCAGTTGGATCGCTCACGCACGCGCCGAAAACGTTAACATTTTGAAAATCTCACAAAATCCGTATTCCCCTGTTGGACCCTCGAAAAGCCCACTTCCGGAAAAATTCATGTTTCACGTTTCGTTCAAAAAACAGGTTTTTGCTGAAGGCGCTGGATCTGTTTTGGCACGAGGACTGTCTGATGTGCGGCTGCTGCGGCTGTCGGCTCGGCGAAGTCGGGTCCACGCTGTACACCAAGGCCAACATGATCCTGTGCAAAAAGGACTATTTCAGGTACCCACATAATATTTATGGCGAACGCGTCGCGCACCGTCGTACGATGCTATTACTGATTGACAGGTTTTACAGGATGTTTGGCAATAAGGGCATGTGCGCCGCGTGTTTCAAGGACATACCTGCGTTCGAGATGGTCATGCGGGCCCGGAGCAACGTGTATCACTTGGAGTGCTTTGCGTGTCAACAGTGCAATCACAGGTGCGTGTCCGCGCGAGATAGACATAGAAAAAAAAAAAAAAAAAAAAAAAACGAATCGCGCTGGTCGAGCGCCGAAGCGTCGTCGGGAGGAAGGAACGCGGGTCGGGTCCGGCGGTCGATCGGCGGCCGCGCCCGCCGAGTGTCTAATCTGTCGCGATTAGTTATCCAAACAACCTTCGCGCAACTCGTCCGTGATTAAACGTTCCGACCCGCATGGGGCCGCGAATGAATGCGTATTAAACGTGCATAGATAATTAATGGCAACGCGCGAATCGCCAAAATACGTTTATACTACATTACTATGTTTCGATGAAATTCAAGAACAGTTGCGAGTCAGCTAGAGAATACTTGCCCCAACGCATTCTGTACGCGCGCACGCCCGCGCGCAGGTATATTAACAATTGCATGCGTAATGCACTGGAAATTAGTGCAAGCGCGATTAATCGTTTTGGTAGAATTTCGCGTTTGTAGTGCGTTCGTGTTTCGACGGAGCGCGAAAAAATGAACGCTTCATTTCAGTAATTATTTTCGGGTTGAGCTGACGTCGAAACTAACCACGGGTGGTGTTGGGCACGATTTTTTTGTATTGAAATAGAAAAATTCTAATAATCGAGGGGCAAAGTTCCTATAGGTTGAACACTCGCGAAAGAATAAAGATGCTTTTTTTCGCGAGAAAGTCTCGTGAAACTTGACAATTTTTTATTTAACCGACGATCTCAGTCCCGCTCAGTCGCCATACGATTTTTTCATTCTCATTTGATATGGATGTCTAGAAGTTTTAGATCCGCCGGATCGGAAAGGAAAAACAAAACCCACGATTGTGAATCCACCGTGACATCGTCGTCGTTCGTCGATAGACACAGACGTAGAGTGTGACACGTCGGTGGCCGTCAAAACGAATCGAGCACCCTCGCGACGGTAATTACTACGTCCAACGAAAACGCGTTAATGTTATATTATAATATTTATGAAATTTCGCGCAGCAGAGACGACGCGCGTGTCACTGGAACGCGATAGCGACTGATCCGCAAACGGACGTCCGCCCGTGCGCCACCGGTGTGTCCGTCGTTATCGGGATTAGCAATTATATTCCAAACACACGCGTACGATATATATATATATTTATTTATACGTATATATATATATATGTATATCGACAGCGGTGGCAACATGTGCGTGGCTAATTGACATGTGACATATTATTATTATTATAATACATCCGATACGAGCGCGCACGCGCATCCGCCGACACATTTATATATACTACGCACACTGTGCTCTGATACATACACACAGTAATATTATAACCATACGGCGGCGGCGGCGGCGGCGGCGGCAGTGGCAATTATGAGAAAACAATAACTCATATCTCTCCCGCAACAATATTCCACCCCGTAACGCCTAGAGGGATGCAATATTGTAATTCGCATTGCCCGGCATTGTCACGGTAGCGGCGGCGGCGGCGGCGGCTCTTTATTCCCTTTCACTCCAATTAATTAATATACACACACACACACACACGCGCTGTGCGACGGACGCGGGGGAGGGTGGCCGGTTATACTCGGCGGTGCTCGTCGTACACTGCCCGCGGATTAATTAAATTTCATCCCCAGATTCGGTAAACCCTGTGTAAACGATTCCTTTTATTCCGCCACTCGGGCATTCCATCACGGGCGTAGGCTCGAGGGGGTAGGTCCGACGCACACCCCACTCGCGCTGCACTCTCCGGTGCACTCACTCTCTCTCTCTCCGACGACGCTGCAGCTCTACAGCGTTGTTCGCGGTCTCTTCCTCGCCCGCGCTACCTACTGCCGCCGCCGTGCACCTTGTCACCGTGGACATATTATATTTCAAAACGACGATACGCCCGGCCCGCAGTGCGCTCTACTATACCTACTCTGCCCGTTCTGGCGGCGATAAAAAAAAAAAAAAAAACAAACAAACAAAAAATACCAAGCGAAAACGCTGGAAATTAACAACCCCCGCCGACCGCCGAGGAACCGCCGCCGCCGCCGCCGCCTGCAATCTCCCCGCGTTATCGTCCGTCATAATTGCAGTCGTTGCGTGCACCGCGATAGCGCACGACGATAATATGCCGTATAATAACGACGCGCGTTTTTACGACGCGAAAATATCATTTTTTTGTTCGCGGTTCCCGTCGTTTTCACATCGCGCCTGCAGGACTGGCATTTCCACGCGCGTTATTTTTCTGCAGCTCGCGTCGCTTTGGTTGTTTCGACATCATTTTTTTCCCGTATCCTTGACGCGGCATTCGTACCTATATTGAACTTTGAGAATTTCTTTTTGATTTCTAGAAACAATTTACATGAAAATTCGATTTTTTTTCACTTGAAATCATATGAATATAATTTTTTTCTCGCGTCTTATTTCGTTACTCCAAAGAAAAAAACAAGTACGAATAAAAATAAACGCATTGCCCCCAGACCCAAGTAATAATCACCGGCACAAAGTTGGCTATTCGTTTTCAATTGATTATAGTTCTCGATAAGTCGAAGCACTAAATTTTCTAATGTTTACGAGGGACAAAGTTTGCCCCAACAGTTACCATAAATAACACCTATAATATCGCAGCGAACAAAACGCCATAACGGAAATTAGAAACTCCCATAACTACGTAACTTTTTATTGCTACAATATAACGGTACAATGCGAACGGGTCCAGAGGCGAATCTCGTATAATAATATAATAATATTAAAACGCAATATAAAAATCGAATGATAATATCCCCGGAGCCGCTGAACGTACTCGTAATGTTAAACATCAACGGCGAACAAACACTGAACAACTCTCTGTCAGTCATTCGGCATAATATCATATATTATACGCGTTCGGCGCGAGACGGTCGAGAGAGTATTATGATGATATTATAAAATTCGTACGGGTCGTTTTGAAAAGGGTTTCGTTTTTTTTTTTTTTTACAAGCATTTTTCAAAATAAAATACTACCTACGCTCTAAAACGACTAAAATTCTTACCGTCGTCGTTATTTTTACTGACATTATGCCTGGGCGATCGTAACGTAATCGATTATTATTATGTATTCGCTTAATTTTTGAGTCTAGTAGTACGATTCTCCAGTTATTACACTGCCTGCCGTCGTCGTTTTAATGAAAATTAAAAAAAGACGAGTTATTTAAGAACGGCGAGGTTCTACGGTTTTTATTTTAATTTTTTATCGCGAACATTACGCGTGTATATATTTTAAGAAATACTTAAAAACCGTGATTATTCGTATACTATGATATTATTAATTTAACGAAAGTTCCCAATTTAAATTATAATAAAAAAAAAAAAAAACGATCATTAAATTCTAATATTACGGTTGGCTTAAAACCCCTCTTACTCTTCAATTGTTTTTTTCTTTTTTTCCCAGAACCTTCTTTTGTTATAAAAATATATTATCTTTAAATACTATTAATTAAATACTAAAAACGCGTCGGAGCTCGTACGGCGAAAAAAAAAAAAAAAAGCAAATTTCGGTCTCACGACGGCGTCATTAATCAAGAACTTATCTTTTTCCACCCCTATATATACTTAAGCACACATAGTCATCATTTTACCGTCTTCAACCCCCCCATTCTATTTTGACGATAACGTCATTATTATGATTCATTTGGTGGTTGAAATCTAATGGATTTTTCGCGAAAAATATAATATTAAGTGATAAACATTTCGAACAAAATATCGTATACTATTACTATTATCACGCTGTAATAATATGCCATTGGTATTATTAACACAAATACGGGTTTTCACATTTGGTTTTTAAATCGCCGGCTTAGGCCTTAGTTAGTTGGCTAAGGGTTTTTTTTTATCAATCTCATTATTGTCTTCTACCGCGAATAGTTTTCACGACGGCGTTATAAAAACTAAGCGAAAAACATTATTAATATTTTTTTCAATAATTCATTTATGATATCTGTACATACATAATATTATACGCGTCAGTTTTTTATAACATAATACCGGCGGATTTTCCGTACGTTATACAAGTATAATGACAAATCTGACCGAGAACGTCCTTCATTTTTAAACCCTTTTAGCCCCCTTCGAGCCAATCGATTAGTGAAATCCACCGAGTACTTTTCGTGACATACGCGTGCATACAAAAAAAAAAAGAAGGGCTTCTGTTTTATAATATATAATATATAATAATGGATAATATATTATAACTAGAGCTAGGATTTTGGTGACTTTTGCATTTTTTTTCTTTAAGTGCTATACAATTCTAACCAAAAACTAAATTTGTTTCGTGATATAACAATGTAGAATATGTAATTTTTATTTTGCATTTTTTGTGTTAAATGCATTTTATTGCATTTTTAAGGTCATTTTTACGTAATATTACAAATATTACGTTCATTTCGTGTATTTTAACTAATTTTTGTTTATTTTAAGCATTTTTTAAGTCATTAAAATCCTAGCTCTAATTATAACACACCGATGAAATTATAAATGTAATGATAATATTATAAAAAAACAGTGGACGCACGTGTTAGTATTTCTAGCGTCGTCGAAAAAGCCCTCTATCTGAATAACGCGGTTTTAAAAACCGTCGGGTCACCCTGTACACGATAATATTATGATGACGATATTCCGCCGCGGCGGAGAGATTGTTGCGGTCGGATAAAACGTAAACTACGGCGCGCGCGATGCGGTTCGGTCCTGGGCCGACAGAAAGGACCCGCCGGAGCGTGTGCGGCGAACACGGTCGTCGACGCCGCGCCGTCGTCATCGTCATCGTCGTCGTCGTCGGCGGCGTGTGCAATCGGTTCAGACAGGTGGAAAAAACGAACGGGGGGACCGAGACGAGAGTGATAATCGACCGGGTCGGCGGGGGCGGCAGAGACGACGCGTAATTGAATTGTCACTGGCAACTCGCGGAGAGAGGCTAATTTTACGTCGCGTTTCCCCCGTCCCCGATACGAAACGATTGTGAAATCGGGCAAAACGTAAACCGTTACCGTTTTGAAAAAAAAAACAACAACAAAACGTCCCGCCGCCGCCGCCGCCGCCACTCGAGAGAGCTGACAACGAGAGAATTTTTATTTTTCGATTATTATATAAAACACCCCTCGCGCTGCTCTTATCGTCTCCCCGCCGGCCCCGTCGTCTGTACGTGTACAAATATAATACGTACAGTACGCGTTTTCTCGTATGATTACTCGTTTTCCGCACGACTATGTTTCCCTTCTCCTGACCCCCGGGACGAGTCTAAAACGCAACGTTTAAACGTTGTTTTTTCTCCTTTCTCCTTCTTCCCGTATTTCCACGGTCTAACCCGGCGGCTAGTGAACACGACGACCAACGGGGTTTGGCCCCTCGAACGTGAGATTTTAGTCCTCGGTTGCATAATTCATACCGGGATTCACGAGACGCCGCGCCGGCCCCCTTTGTGGAGTAACGCGTTTTATTTTGAAAAACTTCTCGTTTTACACGTGTTGCAAACATAATAATAATTAAACTGCAAACAGTACGACAATAATCGTGCAGGCTCTTTTATACACTGCACCTGTTTTCATTTCATTTCGTTTTTTGTTTTTTTTTTTGACAAAAACGAGTAGCCCGACGACAATGAAAATTACCAGCGACGATCAATAGGATTTCGTGGATAATAATTTACGCGTTATATTTTAAAAACTTTTTATTATTTTGTCGTAAACATAATAACCGCACAAAACTCGTGTGGTTTCGGAGGATTTCGTGGATAATTATTTGAAAAAAAAAAAACAAACTGAAAGACGACCCCGCGACCGCGCCAAACGTCCGTCAGAATGCGATTATTATTTTATTATTTTTTCATACGAACACGACGAACGCGATTTAATATTACTGTTTCCCGGTGCACGTGTAGAAATGCATTCGAATACGCGCGCGCGCATTACACTTTAGCGCGCGTACACGATTTCAATTAAAAACAAATTACGTCCGGTATTCGAAAAAAAAATAAAATACGGCGAGTAATCATTATTACCACCGTATACCTTCCTCTACACGCGCGCGGGTATTATTAATACGCGCAACGAAATATGCACGAACGAAAATAATAACAACATTCATTTATATCGCACTGCAACGCGACTCCGAAACAATTATTATTAAACAAACAAAATAATTTAATAAAAAATTTGCCGCGTAATTTTTCTCAAAACGAATTTAATCATAACGCGCGCGTCGTCGTGTCTACGCGGTAATTATTATTGACGGAACTCCGTCGTAAAAACCGATAATGTAGTGTACGTATAACAATTCCGATAAAATTAAAAACTATTCGCTCTCGTGTTCCCGGGTATCGGTCGCCAGTCAGTGCCGCAATTATGAATTCTGAGGCCCGTGTGCAAGGATTTATTATTAGAGGCCCCAAATTAATAATATATTTATTACTTGATCTTTGTATTACTACGGAAATTTTTTAGTATTTTTTTGTACTATAACTTACTAATATTTGACGGATTCGCGGAACCGATCAGAAGAATAAATTATGTAAATTTATAAAAATTTGAGCTTCTAAATACCTTCTCTATAAATTAGTATAACGAATAATCAAAAAAAAATAATGAACAACTTAATTCAGTGATCCAAGTCACTAGTATCCATACAATAATTATTTGAGAATTATTTCGCAATAACAGAGAGGGGCCCCTGCGATAATGACTATTATTCTACAAATTATGTCATACGCTATAATATCATTTTCGTAATTTTATTCCTATAATAATTTGTACGTTTTACTATAAAACCGAATTGTTTACAGATCCAATGAAGCTTGCATGATATTAATTATCATCTACTTATGCTAATAATAAATTCATTGAAAACAATTACAAAAATATCAAAACACTTTCGAGGTACGAGCCACGAGGAAGTAAAGAATACCAATATAGGCTACATTCATTTCGAAACGGACAATCTTCAATTTTTAGCTTATGGTTTGGGAGGCCCCTAAGAACCGGAGGCCCGTGTGCATCGCACACCTTGCACACCCAATTGTTGCGGCACTGGTCGCCACTCGTTTTTGTATTTTCAACACACACACACACACACACACACTCGTGTGATTATTCCGAACGTGTAGGATTCGACGTACGATTCGCATTTTTTTTCCCGATACCTTTCTAAAAGAATTTAAAACCATTTCGCAAACTGTGCCGCGCGACCGCGTGCGGTATATAATGTGCGGCTGACCGGTTTGTTTACAATATTTTTTTCTCTCGTCGTCGTTCGACCAATGCGATTAATACGGTTTGATCTACGTATAGAATACGAATAGTATTCGTCGAATACGTATTGCGTTTTTTTACAATATTGTAATCTTCAAACGACGATTTAAAAATAAAAACACGACTTACTAATAAGCAGTGGCGCAACTAGGATTTTTTCAAGGGGGGTGTCCGCCAGTAGCGTATACAGTATTTCCCCAATTCATTTCCAAATTTGTTAGTATACCATGTACAAGTGACAGTCGTCACGACTACTATTAAATATTTACCTATTATATTATTTTATTCAAACGATTTGAATCAAACCACCACTATAATTATTTCTGAATTTATTTTTAGTCATGATTATGTTCCGAATTTGTCGATAAACTATGGACAAAAGACTTAGTAACATTTATCAGTTATAAATTATAACACTAGATTTAGATTTTAAAAAATATTGAACATTTTTTTTCAATGGTTATTGAATATAATTAAATATAAATTTCCTATTAACGGTTCAAGGGGGGTGTCCAGACACCCAAAACACCCCCCTTGGTTGCGCCACTGCTAATAAGATCACAAAAAAAACCTCTTTTTCTTTTTTTCATTTGTAAAAGATATTGAAAAATCTATTCTTATGATTTAAATAACTATATACTATTGAATAATCATTAATTATACACCTACGAACGTCTTGGATGAAAAACTTCGTTTTGTGATAGTTATTAGACTAATGAAAAATGCCCAATAAGAATTCCGGAAAAAAAGTGGCCCGAAAATCGAAATACGAATGAAAATTGCCAAATAAAAAGGTCTTTAGTTCTCGAGTTGGTTGGGGCTTTTGAAACGCATCTCGCTCTCATAACGTAGTATAAACGTATCGGGCGTTTGGAAATGAAAAAAAAAAAAAGAAGAGAAATTCGATTTCCATTTAGATCCGCCGCGCCCCCGTAGTCGCAATAAATCTCGCGGTCATAAAAACCGATGACGTTTGAAAATCACGCTTATCCTATACGTATATGTAAATGGCTCGGCGCCAAAACGGACTTTAAACATGTCGCAACATACTCGGTTACTTTTCAAACCATAAGAAACACGCGTGAATATTTCACGTCGGCGAACGAAATCCCGCAGTATCGGAGACACGCATAATATAATCCTGTCTAAATGTACGGGCACGTACAGAGCTTTACAAACGAGCAGCGACAAAAGAGGGACGAGATAAACGCGCGCGCGCGCGCGCGCGCATAAAGGGGAAAACTCGTATGGGCTCGTGGTTTTATTTATTTTTTTTTGAAAAGTAGTGCGTTAAAGCTGTCCGACGACAATGAGCCGCGTATTTAGAAACGCGCGATAGTTTTCGATATGAAAACGGAATGAGATATTTTTTTCTGATCCTGAGAATTCCACGTCGAACCGAAAAACCATAAGTTTCAAATGTCGCGCGAACGTTGTTTTAAAATGCACAAATCGCAACGCGTACATCTGTTACGTGTGACGTAACGTATTCAAATGATTTGGAAAGTTCGTCGAATCCCGCGTCGATGCGACGACAGTGAATATTAAATATTATTTATTTATTTAACGTAAAGATCGTGCGGACGACGCTAGGCAACGTAATAATATTATTAAAAAAATGCAATAAAAATGTAGATAAATAAATGTATACAAATGTCAGCGCGTTGTAGTAGTGGTGACTTAAGACGTAGGGAATAAAAATAGAAATAATAAGTTTAGTCCGTCCGCGTGTATAATGTAAAGCTACAGAGTAGAGACGTAAAAATATGAGTATTCGGTAGATTCGATCTGGATTCGTTACCAAACACTTTTTTTTCCTAACATACGTAAGCCGTTCTATTACACGTCCGCCTCGTGGAAGTGTTTCATTACTATTTATACCTCGTATCGTCCTGCAGGAGGTTCGGTCACCCGTGCAACGTGTTCGCGGTCACGCTGTGCGTTTATTCTCCATCCTTTCGCAGTCGATCCCGAGGATCGATGTCCCGAGGGAAAGTTAAGAATTTCGGTAAAAACGTAAATGTTAAGTGATAATCGACAATGCTACAAATTATCCGGCCACTTTTCTTTTCTTTTTTTTCAAAAGTTCGTAATAATACGTTTTATACGTTATTAGCTATGATGTTTTATAGGCGTCTAAATTTGATCGATTAAACATGTAAATATTTTAAATACATCTGACGAATCTAATAATAATGATAATACGTGTTATTGTATAAGTGTTTTGGATTTAAAAATCTAATTCACCGTCGTCGGAATAGACACACGCGCACGATTTCAACATAATATACCCGTTTAATGTAAGCGCTGGAGTAATTGAAATTAGTAAAGCCCGGGGCGGTCATGAAACCGTTCTGCGATGATAAAACTAAAATAATATAATATACATAAGTGCATGCGAACGCGTCTATAGTGGTGTCTGCGGATATAAAAAAAAAAATAATAATAATCGTCAAACGTTAAAAAAACGCGTCGTTTTTTAACAAAACGACGATTATACGTCATAATATTCAATTTTACACGGAATAATTAATTAATATGCGAGTCGCGCGCTCGAGAATAAAGAGAGAATATAAGTTAAATACTTTTCATCCGAGAAACTTAAAATAAACGCGCCGGGGACCTTGCCGAGGTGTATATATGCGTACGATAGGACCGTAGAGAGCGCGAGCAAATTCGTCGACAAAACTGCCGTCATAATCCGGAAGGGTCTTATATAGCTTCTCCTTGCCGCGCTCCTTCTCCCCCCACCCCCAGAAGACTCTTCCTATATATATATATATACACACACACACAGAGGATTAAAGACTTAAATTACAAACTCCGCCGGCATAATAAAGGTTCTAATTCTTCGCCTCTTCCAAATCTGTGTACTTTATCACGTGTCGTCTCCTTAATTCGATGTCGACTTGGCTTATCGCCCGCCCGCCCGCCCGCCCGCCGTCGCCGCGGCAGACGCATAATAATCCAAACGACGGGAACGCGCGACAAACGCGCAGGTGACGACGAAAAATCGGTGTAAAGCGATTACCGAACACACACACCACCCGATAAGCGTCTCTCTCTACGTCGTCGTGGCTAATACCAATTTTTACCTCCCCCCCCCGGGGCAAGATTTTTCCTTCCTTCCTTCCATCCTTCCGACGACGAGACGCGGTCGATCTCTTCAAATATTGACGCAACGTTTTACGGCTTAAGAACGCGCGACGCGGGTGTATTATAAGCGCTTCTTGTCGTCTCGACATTATTTTTCCTCGAGCCTTTTGTCCCGTACAACGCGAGGTTTTCCGTGTGCACACCACCGCGGGTCGTCAATAATGGCGATCGCCGGGGTATATTATACGTATTTTACGCGATGATTCGAGTCGAACATTTCCCGCGAAGACAACGTGAATTCGGTGTCAAACGGAGAGGAATTATAATTTCTACTTTTAAAACGGTTTTTTTCTCTCTCTATATTTTTCGCGTAACAATTTCTCGAACTCGTTATTCGACGATCGCTGCTATCGTTGCGAATATATACCGCCTGTCTAATGTTCACCGTTTCGATTGGTATTTTCCATAAAAAATGTCGAAAAACGTTCGATCGTAACTGATCATTCGTGTGAATACTAAATCCGAGTTTAATGTACGACGTGTACATTCCACAAGTAACACAATATACGAGGAGGAATGCTCGTAAAATTAGACTCGCGAATATACAAATTTAAAAAAAAAAAACCCCGTATAATTGTAATAGATCGATATGAAAACGACGCTGCCGCTCGTTCCGCTGGAAGTCTGGAAGTGCGTTCGTTCGGGGAGAAGATTCGTTTTTGTTTGTGTTTTTTTATATTTTGTGCTTGCGTGTGTGTTTTTCTCTCGTTTCTCTCGGGGTTTTTTTTTTTTTTTTTTTTTACTACACTAAAAAGGCGGAGTTTTCTGAATTGCTTTCGATTCGAAAGAAATCGAAAAGACAACGAGATGAAATTCGGAAACGGCGCCCACTAATGACAGCGGCGTGTTTAGATAAGGGTAATAATTCTCGCGCATGACGGAGAAGACGGAAAACGCGCGAGAGACTCATAAAAAGAATTCGAGAGAGGAAAAAAACCGGCCGTAAACTGATAACATTTCTCTTTTTATTTTCCCTCCTCTACGGTGTTCGTCGTTCGGTTTTATCACTATTGGGGTCGCAATCTTCCCCTCCCGATATATACGCCTTTAGCGCGCTGATGAACCACAAACAACTACTTCATGATGGATTAATGTGTTTTTTTTTTTTTTTTCCAACGAAGCGCATATTATAAACAAGAATTGGTTTTGCGGAAACGTAATTTTTTTTCTTTTTTTTTTTAGAGACTTGTCGCGTCGTTGTTTCGAATCTAGATTTCATAAAGGCCTCGCGAGTATATGAAAAAGGATCTGTAAATTCATACAGATTTAAATCGATAAAATCAAATCGGAGTTTCTTTCGTTTTTTTTTTTTTTTTCAAATTAAACGACACGTACTACTATAATATAAACGATGCGATAAAACATTTGCAAATATTTACTTCTTGTTTCATAATAATTTATTAAAAACTAAAGACACACTTTAAGTTTTTAACCTCTCCGAGGAATGTTATGATGTAATGTTTTTTTTTTTTTTTTACACAAACCCTTCGAGGCAACTTTACTCAAACCGACACACACAAGGGAATATTATTTTTCAAAACAACTCGTTTTGTTCTATATCCCAACGTATAGGGTTTTTCGTTTGTTTTGTAAACTACACGAACTCCTCTACTAGACCTCGAGAAAGAGTTAATTAAAGGACGTCAACATTAGTTTATTTTCAAAGCGCCCGTAACGAATCTCGAGTTCTTCAAGAACTTTGTGATTTTACTTTTTATAGTTACTCGAACGCATTATTCGCCACTACAATCGGCTTCTGAGATTTGTACTTTATTTATACAGTTCGCCGTGTTATTTTCAGCGATCGATTTGTCTTTTGAATAAAATCGAACGATCCGTCAAGTACAATAAAGTCTAACCGTTTTTCAACTTGATATTTTCGATATAAATATGGGGAGGGGTTCGTTCGTTTAGTACAGTGGTTCCCAACCTTTTTTATTCTACGCCCCCCTTTGTATATTTTCGAAACTCTCGCGCCCCCCCCCCCCACCTTCTATATCGTGAAAAATATATCACTTTTTTGTGTACTTTACGAAGAAATTATAAAATATCCGGGATGAATTCAATTTTATTGATGATAATAATTATAATTTTTCATATTTTCCCTACATTTTAAAATAAAAAAAATTTAATCAATAAAAATTGTATTTCGTAATAACTGCTTGCGCCTCCCCAGCAATGTGTACACGCCCCCCCAGTTTGGGAACCAGTGGTTTAGTACTTTGTAATTTTTTTTAGTAACTAGTACAATAATCGACAAAACGGGAAAACGATTAGACTCCTCGGAACGGTCCACGGTTTATACGAACGTCGATCACGCCGGCAGTCGGTTATATTACGATTATTGTTATTGTTACGCGAGAACACCTTGGCGCCCGAAAACAAACGATCCGGGATTTATTTCTCGACGAAATTAAGCGCGACGGCAAATTTACGCACGTGTTGAACGCCCGGCGCCAAGCGCTAAAAAGTCTCCCTTTTCGGGCGTTATTGAAAATCCGTGGCGACGCGTCCCGGGCCATAATATTGTATTCTCCGTTTAGCCGAAACGTCATCTGTTGTTACCTAATGATTATTCACCGTAAAGTGCCTCAGACGCCCCGGCAACGGCGGCGCGCGGGCACTAACATATTATTATGCGCGCGCGGAGAGCGACGAATGTGTTAAAAGTTATTCATGCAACTTTAAATGCGAACGAAACTTGATTTTCGCGTCGGGCGGAGAACTGCTGCTGCGCGGCGCGCGCTGATTAATTATTCGACGGGTGCGAGCCGAGAAACTGGAAGAGAGGTTTTTGTTTTTAAATCGTCGCCGTCATCCGTGCGTGAAAGGATTTCCGTGTGAGAGGAGAAGCCAAACGGCGTACGAGGGAGGAGCAGGAACCCCCCCCCCCTACCCGCTCGCAGTAAAACCCCTGGAGGTTCGGTCCGATAAACGAGAGGACGACGGGAAACGGCGGATAGACGGATAGTATAATATGATGGTAAATTTATAATTTTTTCTTCTTCTTCTTTTTTTCACTAATATAATACCACTTCCGCGAGACGTTTTAAAGTAAAACGATCGTTGACAATAATTATTATTATTCGACGACATTTTCGTAGTAAAACTCTAAACGATTTCTCTGAAATTTGAGAAAACCGTGGTTGATCATTTTTTGGTTTTTGAACTTTTACTTTCAAAACGAACGATTCGTAATTTTTTGCGCGCGTGAACAAAGTAATCACTCGATGGTGACACTTTCTAAATCGGTCGGTCTAGATTTTATTTAGAATTTAGGTTAGTTATAGGTGGATTCCCAGGAACGGTATCGGAATCCAGAGCGGAATCGTTTTTATAGGATTTTGACACTCTCTTCTGTTGTACAATTTGTTTTTAAATCTCCCAAGAAGCGTGTGGTTTGAGCGTCGTGGAGCGTTTGTGATTATTCGAAGAGTTAAAAAGGAAATTGATGAGTATAAAAAAAAAAAACGCGCTACCTTATCCTCGCAAGTTTAAACGGACGTCTTTCCCGGTCCATCGCCCATAATCATCGTCACGATATTTGTGCAAATAAATGGCTCTCTCGTCGTTATTTCGTTGTTATTGTCGGTTCGGCGAAAACGACAAAAGAGACAAATGTCCGAGCGTTAGTAATAATAATAATAATAATAATCTTTTAAAACTTTTATAAATCAGTTATTAATCTTGAGATTTTTTTTTTTTTTTTTCATCGAAAACAATGCCATTAAGTCGCAAAAAGTGGGAGCTAAAGTTTCTAATTTATCGACACAATAAAGACATAATCCGGGGCGCCCTCCTCGGACCGTGACACGACTGCCCTGGGCGCGACCTTTAAATGGCTTATAAATCCGGCCGGGCTACACTCATAAACTGTTTTCTCATAAACTTGATTTAAAGATTTTCAAAAACTAGTAAAACAAATAACTCCGAATAAACAATCCGCCGGAAACGTACACCCTCGTCGCGCGCAGTGACGACGTGTACGCAGGACGTTCCGAGACGAACTCCCCGACACAAATAAGATTTATTAAAAAAATGTTATTTTTCCCGTTCACCCTCTTTATTATTATTATTATTATTATTATTATTAAGCCTTCTATCCGACTAAATTTTATTTACTCGGTGCACATTAATAATTTCGAAAACGAAACTTTATTACATCGGACATACACGTTTCCCCGGGACACCACTCGTACACGAAACGATTTATTATTATTTCGTTAATGTTTCGAACGGTTTTTTCGATCGGACCACTACGAGAGCGCACACCACACATTAATATCATCAGCTCGAGTCGGACGATTTCACAATAATCGAAACAATTCCCGCGCGTCGTCGTCATCTCGGCATACACAAACGTAATAATAATCATTATGATAATAACACGCAATATATAATGCGAGTAATCGAATTCGCCTACGCAGTACGACTATATTACAATCCGTTTAGCACGATCGATTTCATATAATATTAATTCGAAACGCGGCGTTCCTTTATTAATTATTAATTATTAATCGTATGTTGTATAAACTGTTTGTACCTTAAATAAACGGATTATTCGCGTGCGTTCTCGTATACGTACAACTGCGTTTCGACGTCGGCTTATGCCGTGAGGTGCCCCTTTGAGCCTTCTATTACGACGATTTTAAGGTTTCGCGTTCGCCGTACGAATCCTTATCGACACAATAATTCCAGACGATATCATGCGAGCATGCTCGATATTACGTACCTGATAATAATTATCCAATCCAATAATTTATTATATCGCAACCGTGTGTTGATTTCGATGTTTTCAGATTTTGCGTCGGAGACCGCTTCTACCTGTGCGAAAACAAAATATTATGCGAATACGATTTCGAGGAGAGAATGGTATTCGCAAACATGGCTTACAACCCGGCAACTTTGGCTCAGTTAAAACGACATGCCACACACATACCACCAGCGGTATGTACACGCTCCCCCGCCCCTCCCCCCCACGTTAACTGTAAAATTACACCGCGATAATTAGTTTTTCCAAATGTGTACGTTTGTTATTATAATATCCGCCGAGCGAGACGCCTCTTTAAACGTGAAAGCCGACCTTAAAATCGATTTATAACGACGAGTGTACACTCTCGATACACTCGATTGAAAATTAACTTTCAACCTTTGGTAAAAAAAATTAAACGAATTCACGGTAATACTGCGCGCTCGTAAAACCCCGATGATACGTATTGTGCGTATGTGTAAAAACAGATCCGCGCGAATAGTTATATAATATTATTAAAATTTGTTTAATTACTTTTCGCAAAACGATGGGATTACCTTGTATATTGTAATTAATTTTTTCCGCGATCAGACGGGCGCTCGAGCGAGAAATAAATAAATACAACAATCTGTTTCCGTTGTTTTTGAAATAACAAACGCCGCCGCGCCGTAATAATACACGTAATATGCTTTATTGTCTCGGTTATTAAACGAGTTGTGTGCCGCAGAATAAATAAAATAAACGGAGAAAGTACGAGACGACTTAAAAAAAAGAGTACCGACAATTATTTGAAAATTATTAAAAACGCGTCGAATGTTTATTTGTACGCACTACACACGCTTTTATTGGTCAATTGTTTTTCGAGCAAGCGCCGAAACGCCGAGCAGTCATTCGTTTTTCTAACCCTTTTGCAAATAAACCAGTCGATTGATTGTCAATTCGATCTTTTTCGTCAATAATCTAATCACAAAATCCTTTGCTTATTTTTTTATCATACGTAATAATGAAAATATTTTCGAAAACGTAAACTTTTTTTCTATTAGTCTAAAATGAAAAACAAAAAAAAAAAAAAAAAACCGATTTCTTAAATTCTTCTAAAAAACAAAAAACTACACGCGAAACAGAATTTCAAGCACGAAACAAGTTATTTCACTGAACGGGATAATATAAAAATGTTCTCGTCGATGAATAGGTGGGCGGAGGAGGTAGAGCCGATTTACCCATGGCAGCAGGGAGTAACGGGACCAGCGATCGTCGTACCACGCCGACAGACACTCACCACCACGGGCATCACCATCACGGACATCACCACGGGGCGCCGACCAGTAACGGGCACCAGTTTGGCGGGTCGGGTGCCACCACGAACGGCGGCGATCAGTCTCAACTGCAACTGTACGACGTGAAATGATAATAACGATCCGAAACACATAAACCGAAAACCGCGAAAACTATGAAAAAAAAAAGGAAGTTTTTCTTTAAATCGCTCTTTTTAAAATTAAATTTTTAGAATTATTTTGTTATCTATTATGGTCGTCGGAAATATCTCCTCGATATAACTAAACGCGATATTATTATTATTATTATTATTAATACTATTCGATTTTCAAACGAACGCGAATACTGTTTGACTCTAGTCATTATGTGTTTAAGATTATTCCTATTGCAAACTCGTAAACATTTATTTTTTTTTTTTTCCGTTTTAAGCTAAGGTATAAATAATACGTAAAAAAAAAAAAAAAAACAAAAAAAATTTATGTCGTTTAAAAAAATTAAGCCTCGAACTCCTCTCGCCAATACGTTGACGTTTTTAAATCATGTAAATAATTTGACGATTTTCCTCTCGGTTTCTCGTCCGGACGTCGGACGATTTTCACCAGACTAAACTTACATTTTTTTTTTTTTAAACACTAGCTTAGCGTTAAAAGCGTACCTACGTGTAAGTTAACCTATATAGGATATTATGTGTATTATTAATAATTGTAATCTTATACGTATATATTATATAGGATCTCTCGTTGATTTAATTAATGTTCAAAGTTACCTTTGTATTGTTTTCAATTTTATTATAATATTTAATCGATGATTGAAAACAAACGTTTCGTTGATACTATACAACTATACAATACTTGCGGTTTGTTTGTTTTATTCGTCGCTCGTTTATCGTCCTCGCAGACGCCGCGCCGCGAGGAAAGTTTGAAATATCCATTTCCAGGCACTCGAAATCTCGCGAAAGCTCCTCGAAAAATTCACGCGAACGCCGCCGCCGAACTGCATCGGCTACACTGGCAACGAGCGGTTCGTTCGAAATTTCCAAATAAAAGAAATTCGAAATATTTCCAAAGTAAGTATTCCCATATTATAGCGTCGCTGTTTTCCTCCGTATAATCGCGCGCCATAATATTAAACTCGTCGAGTCGAACGCGCGCGACTTAAGTAGTGTGTGTATATACGTAGCGTGTTGCGAGAACGCCCCCCCCCCCCACCCTTAGTATAACGATACATCCCTAAAATACGGTTCGAGCGCGAATGCTTTGTTTTTCTTGCACGCTTAATACACATCATAATAATATATGATCCGAAATTTTAATTTTAAAACGTTGTACACAGTGCGCGCGCACACACACACACTCTTCCTACTCGCTTAATTTATTCATTGCTTGTTTAAGAACTTTGGTCGAAGGTATATAATATAGTTTGACTCGCTGCGCATTATTCAAAATTACCATTCGCTCGGCCGATTCCGCGCTACGACGACGTGAGTTTGCGACTGTTATGTATAATAACAGGCTGTATAAGCCGCCGCCGCCGCCGCCGCCGCCGCTCACACGCAAAAACGATAAGTTTGCCATCGAAGTTTTTGCGGCCTCGTAAAAATGATAAACCGGCCGTACATTATTTTTTATCATACTAGTCTGCTTTATCGCGCGCGCGCCCCCGCCCATTGTTACGTGACTTCCGAGGAACGACCCCAGTGTGATGTACTGCGCTTATACGTGTTGTTCCGCCGCTCGAAACACCTACTCTCCCTCTCCCCGCGCGCTTTTTTCCTCGTCTACGAGAAAACAAAACTCTAAATCGAACTCGTTCAAAAATGCATGAAAACTTCTCGAACATTATTATTACGCGGCGCGTACGTCGCGGAAATTTCCGTTCTCGCCGGAAACGCGAACGAAAGAGAATATAAAAAAATAATAATAAATAAAATGTAAACGCGCGACTGTTGCTGTTGCTGCGGAGAGGAGCTTTCCGGATATTACACACGCAGGCGATTTTAACGATCTTTCCACCGGCAATAAACTATTGTTAACTCTTTACAGACGGCGCGGCGGCGGCGGCGGCGACATGTTGTTATTATATATTTTCGTTCCCCGAAAACGCACGCGTCATTTCGTTTATGTCAAAAACGTGGGTTCAGACAATACGTATGACGTGTGTGTGTGTGTGTGTGTGTGCTCTGCACAGCATATGAAAAACGTCGTCCGCGCGCGGCCATTTCATCGCGTTCGAAACCGTGAATCGAAAAATATTGGTTTTTTTTTTCAACACCGATCGTTTGAACAACAACGATTATTATTATCACTAGTCGACTGGGCCTCGATTAGTTCGTTTTAAAACGTCTGCAAAAACTATTGCATTTGCTCAAGATATAAGACTCGTGACTCGACTTGTAACATTTCACTCGACCTATATAACGTGTAATTAACTTTATAAAAATCTATTTATGTCATGTTTTAAACTCGAATCACAATGCTTACATTATGAGTATAAAAATGTTCGTAAAAGTCCAAAAACGAAGGAAATCAGCGGCGTTTTGGGTTTTTGAAATTCAGGGCTAGACGAGGACCGGTTGAGGATTTTCCCGGTCGGAATTTCATCTTTTCCGCTCTTGGTGACATTATAATTTACCACGTTCCGTTTTTAATAATTTCACATTTTAGAGCAGATTTTTTTCAGAAAACGACCCCCCCCCCACACATTTTATTTCGAATAATAATCCGAAAACATACCGTTAAATGTCGACGTTTTCTGTGCTCGGAAGAAATGCAAAATTAAAAACGTCGCGTAAGTGCACGCGAATTCCCGGTCCCGATCTCGACGAATTCAACCGGCGGCGGCGGACAATTAACGCAATAATAAACATACACGGACGAGGTGTGCACGTCGTCGTTTTCAATAACTTTCGAAACGGGCGCGCGAATAAGTAAATAATACGTGTCGTTTCCGACGACTGCTCGGGTTTTTAAGTGGAAAACGCTGCGCGAAACTCAATTGCTACGTTATCGCGTTTACGGTGTTATCGGGTGTATTATGTGTGTGTGTCGCGGCGGCGTCGTCGTCGTTTCACAATGGCGCAAATATACGTATGCACGCGGGTAGACGGGTAGGTTAGAACTCGAGATAAACGCATTAAGACGTCAAGCGCGCGCGCGTTTAGAGCGCCGCCGGGGAAGGATAATTAAATTACTACGACGGCGAGCGGAGGAGACCCGCCGCTCGCGCCCGTCAGGCTTGTCACCTGTTCGACGGGACAAAAGGACTTCAATCGACGACGGCGGCGGCGGCGTTTAATTGTCACAACACAATGCGCCGCCGCGCAGCTTATCAATTTATTAGTGTTGAAGGGTTCCCCCTTCGACTTTTGGAGATTCCGTTCGGTATTTTCCATTGTTAAGTTTTGAATATCATCGTGTCCGCTCGGGGAAAAAGAGTAGTCCGCGGCCGACTGACGCCTCCTACTACCCGCCGACCGGTCAGAAACAACAAACGTCCGTCATGTTATTGTAACGATGATGATAATACGTAATGCGTATAATGCACGTGCCGTGCGTTGCGGAATTTCACGTTTTCGAAATTCACCCGTTACGACCGAGTAAACAACAATACGTATTTTCATCTCCACCGAACTAATGTAATATTCTCTCCGCAAACTAAATCGTTACCGACCGCGATAACTAAATTAGTTCGCGTACAACCCCGTTTTTCTCTATCGTTGTTATAGTACGTGTTTTTTTTTACCTTCGACGTACACGGAACAGTTATGTTTTCGGAATAAAACGAGTTTAAGCGAGAAAAATTAAAATTCATCGACTACGACGACGGTTTCAAATTTAATTTCGATCGCGTTCAAACGATTTGACCGACGCACTTGTCGCACATATTATGCAACGGGGCGTTTTACGAATTCAATCCTCCTCGAAATTTTAGAAAAGTTGGACAGTCCACCAAGTACGTAAATGTTAAGATCAATTTGACGTTTGTTTATTTTGGTTTCAAAAGCGGATTTCGTTTGTGGTACAAAACCAAAAACTATAAATTCATGGCCGAGTCTAAATCGTGAAATTTGGGTAAAACTTTCGTTTTCCATAATATTACTAGAAACAAGTTGAAAATAAATTAATAACGTCAACGCCGTCGAAAAATTCAAAAGATTTCCTGTAGCACGTATAGCATGTATATTAAAAAATTGTAAATAAAAATATGATCGATTTGTTTATTTAAAACTATTACGTACTTTGTTTGTAAAATACAACGACAATTATACGCCCGCGAGCGTCGTCGTCGTCAACCTATCCGTTCGTCCTTTTCGACGATATTTTTAATCAGATCAAAAAAGGATCGGACGTGTGAAGTCCTCGGAGCAAAAATCGATTCGCACACGGCGTAAAAGCCGTCGTTTTATACGATACACGTCGTCGAACGCGTCGAGGTAAATTCACGGTTAGCTGGGAGCGGGGGCGAGGGGGCGAAGAAGGACGACGATAATTTAATTTAAAACTTGCCACTTGAAGCAACAAATTCAACAGATATGAAACGGCGGCGGCGGCGTTTCGAACCGTAGTCGAGGTTATGGCTGCGGTGATTCCGAGATTAGCGTTCGGTGTGTAGGAAACAATGAAATTAAGTTTGTTAATTATTATTCCCAGACCGTCAACTCTTCATTTGCGTAACGCAGATAGGAGCGGAATATTATTATTATACAAACCGAATATGAGATTTCGACGAAACTCGGCTGGCTGATAACAAACACACGCACACACACAACACACGCGCGGGGACTGACGTACTTGACAACTCTCGTTCGTCTTAACGGTTCTCCGCCGCCGCCGCCGCCGCTCTCACATCGCGGTAACAAGATAACACTGTTTCGAGATAATCCCTTTTGAATATAACTCGCGCAGTAGTTAAAGTTAATTGTTATGTTCTAATTTAATTTGATGTACCGCGCGCCACGCGTCGCGTTCCGGTAGTCATAATCAAAGTTGAATCGAGTTTTTGACAGATCAGATTAGACTCGCTAGAAACAGTAGAAACGTCCACCGCCCGGTTTATTTCCATCGCCCGCGACGGCGGCGGTAATTCGCTAAAACCGTTGTATAGGTGTTGACGATCTTCGTCGAACGGCTTTGGATGAAACGCAAGTGTAAATATGGTTGGTTTTTTCGTTTTTATTGATTATTCGACGGGCCAAGTAATTTTTACAAGCAGTTTATTGCTATATGAAATCGCCGTGTAAACGAGCGTACTTTGGAGTAAACGCAAAAGTCTATTTTACAAAATTTTGGGAATTTTAAAAATTACAATAACACTTTCAGAATATAGTGGGAACGAAAGAAAAAAAATCGTATTACGGATAAATTCGTTAAAAACAGAAGTGAAGTTCAGTAAATATTCGTGACGAACTGGAGTGGTGGATTGGAAGACGAAAAATGTGTTATTAATCTTTATAAAAAATCCCGAGAATCGTTAGAAACCGAATTTTTCGGAAAATCTTTTTTCAAGGGTCTCTCCTTTATAAAACGAAGCTTCCGCGGTTCCGGCTAGGCGATTTTTTCTAATTTTACCCCCTCAGGGGTTGAATTTTCGAGACTTACATTAAACCTTTCCCCAGCCAATCCATTAGTGAAATCGGTACTAAATCGAGTACTTTGCGAGTTATGAGCGTACATACGAAAAAAAAAAAGGGGGCTTCTATTTTATATAGACAATAGAGATATGTGTTACTGCAGTTGGGTTAAATAAAAGAGTGCAAAACGATTCCTTTGCCCCACTCACGAGAAAACTTCAAGAGACGCGAGCGCCGCCGTACTCGCTGCCCCCTCTCTCCGAAACGTCGCCGATGACACTCGAAATACGGTACAACCGATTTAGTCGGGTTACAAGACTAAGACGAGTCCTAGACTCACTCCGAGACGGTGGGTGTTTCTTTTAAGTAGACGATCCTTCTCGTAAGGATGTAAAACGTACTCGATCGTCGTTCGTTCACGAGACTGCCGAGAGAGACCGGTAAAACATAAAATTTATACCGTTAAGCGCACACACGTGCAACGCGTTACACGGTACAACTGCTCCGATAACTACTAAAGTAAACAGGACCCTCGCCGCGGCGAACTGCAGCAGCGCGGAACCAATTAAATAATGCAAAGTGGCGAGTCTTAAACGATCGCGACGGCGGCGGCGCGGCCCGGAAGCGGTCGCGGTGGCGGCGTCGGCGGCGGCGACGGCAGATTATCAACCGACCAATTAATATTCAAAGTCGTCCGCGGCGGTGTATATAGTGGACTTATGCGGCGTGTGCGCGAAAGTCGGACGGAACGTGCGATGAAGGATTATCGAGAGCGGTGTATATCTTCGGAAAATCCTTGCCTCCTCTAACCCGCCGCCGTAATGAAATATCAACAATCCTTTGGACCGAACCGACCGCGTCTTAAAACCTGCTCCTCCGCCTCCCGCGCGCCACGCTATCGCGCTCGCAGGATATGCGTGCGGTTCTTCGTATTATTATTATTATCGTCGTCTTATAGGCGAGCATAATAATTTTCCCCCGGTTGACCCGCAGCAGCCAGCTATCGGCGTCTTCCACGCGCGCACCTAAAACCTGCAGCAGTAATAATAATTATTAATTTGTTGTTACCGGCTAAACAAAACAAAACGATACGGCGCCGCGCGATACAATGCAAACAATCACTTATAGGTATCGTCGTCGCCATTGTCGCCGCCGCCGCCGCCGTCTTAGAGGTGTTCTAATCCTATTATACGCGGTGCGGATAGTACGCAGCCAAGAGTCGTATAGATAGAGAGAGATGGATAGGTGTAGAAAATTTACATAGCATTAAACATACTAACTCGTACGTTTGAGCTTTGAAACTAATCAGTAGAGCTAGGATTTTGGTGACTTTTGCATTTTATTTTCTTTAAGTGCTATACAATTCTAACCAAAAACTAAATTTGTTTCGTGATATAACAATGTAGAATATGTAATTTTTATTTTGCCTTTTTTGTGTTAAATGCATTTTATTGCATTTTTAAGGTCATTTTTACGTAATATTACAAATAATATAAATATTACGTTCATTTTGTGTATTTTAACTATTTTTTGTTTATTTTAAGCATTTTTTAAGTTCATTTTTTAGAGTTTTTAGGTCGTTTTTTTGCATTTTTTTTAGTGCATTTTTTAGGTCATTAAAATCCTAGCTCTACTAATCAGATTTGTTTTGTTCGATAGTAATTTTTTTTTTTTTCATATTTTATACATAGTTACTAGGACTACAGCGTTATTTAATTGGTTTTAACACAATAAGTTACTACTCGATCGTTCAGATAACCGTCTGATTTGTTCGAAATCAAAAAATAGCTTGTAGTTTTGAATGAAAAACGTTATCGCTACAAATGATTTCCTACGCGATTATGTTATTTGATCGAATGTTTAAAGTCGACGAAAATTTCAAGTTACCATGTTATGATCAGGGCTCGCGAGTTCATGCATAATATCAATCTTGCCAAGTCGTATTCAATGCTAGGTGACATAGAAATCCATTTCAAAGGTACCGTGGTTGAGTAGGTGAAGTTTTATTTTGCATATTTTTGCACATTTAGTGTATTTTCACCAACATTTGATGAAAATGCAATAGTTTATTATGTATTTTCGCAACGTAAAATTATATTGGAATTAAATATGAACGAATAAGATATTACTTTTACATATGAATGGGGACCATTTTTGTTGTTGAAAAAAATTACTTAAAATCTCTCGACTTTTTTTTTAGGCATGTTTTGCCGCTTTTCGGTGTGCATAAGTGCATACCTGTTTAGGCCTTTTTTAGACAACGAACTCACGAGCCCTGGCTATGATTGAAACCCATTGATTTATATTAACTGTAGCGTTTATATCTGATCTAAATTTTTAGAGCAGAAGAGAACAGAAGGAATTAATTCAAGCTTTTTGGCCTTTCCCCCCCCCCCCCCCGCGTTTACCGGTTTACCTATATTACGAGACCGGTGTAAAGTTATCGCATGTAAAACTTTCGCGCCCCATTGTGTGTACGTTGTACAGTAGTAGTACTCGCGTTTATGGCAAACATCCGCGCGTGGAGGAGACGCGTGACGTGGATAAATCGTTGTAAATAAACGTTTCGAACGACGTCTTTATCGCGGCGAGGCCCGCGAAACACGCGCGGGCTTGAAAAATGACGGTTGTTTTAAACCTCGGACGAGGTAAAAATCGCATTGGAGAATTTCAGGAACGGGAGGGGGTCGACAAAAATAATTGGAAAACATTTGTAACGCTATGGACAATTGACCAAAACGATACGAGATAACGACGACGACGACGACGAGGGCCCGCAGCAGAACTACAACAGCCGCCGCCGCCCCCTACCCCCCGCGTACTACCTCGGTTAACCTCCCCCCGCAGCGAGAAATTAAATTGAGTGAGAACACGAACACTCGGTCCCGGCTAATTATATCCGAAACGCACGGAAACCCGAAAACGAATCTCGAAAAACCGCTCTACCGTTTATAATTCACCGGCCGAAGCAGCGTCTCTGACGAAGGGACGCGCGCCGCGAATCGTTTTCGTTTTCCGACCAGCCGGCAATAAAACATTTCTTACAGTATATACGAGTATGCTCTTGCCCGGGGCCGTATTAGGGCATAGGCACTATAGGCACTGTGCCTAGGGCCTACGAAAATAAAATCGATACCGAAAAAGTTATTGGATCATTTGCAAACAAAAAATGTCGTAAAAACGTTTTGTAAATACGTTTTATTAAACATAATATTGTTATTTTTGTTTTTTTGTTAAAATTATTATCTTTTGTTTATACTTAAATACGGGGAAGAATAATGCAAAATTGAAAAAATCGTATACAAAAAAAGTTGCTAAAATTAAATATTTTAAATAATAATAATAATTATTAATAGGGCTGGGATTTTGATGCAAAGGCATCTTTTTTTCTGATGTTTTGAAACGTTGATCCGTAAGTATAAAATGTGTTTTGGGTGATACTGATTATTTTAAAGTATTATTTATTTTGCATTTTTTTGCATTTTTTGACAAAATTAAACATAAATGCATTTTCAGGACATTTTTTGACGTTTTTAGTGCATTTTCTTAGTTTTTAGAGCATTTTTCACAATTTCTTCATAAAATGAACGAAAATTGTTGCGATGCACAAGAAATTTTCGGCAAATTGCTGACGGTACGAATAATAAATTATATATAGTATCATATATTCATATATTTCATCGTAGCTAGGCTTTTCCCCGAAAATTATCACCGTTATATTATACCTATTATAAATTATTATTTTTATTACACCATACATACATACATAGGTACAAGTTATCGTCGATAACAATTTTATCATAGCTAGGCTTAGATAACTATTACTGAATTAGTAACCAATTAGTACGTCCGTCGTCGTAGTCTCGATAGCATTCGTTGTGTTTTTTCGTGTGATTCATAAGTTCAATATGCCGAAAGTAAAAACGTCGAAATCAAATCGATTAACAAAATATGTAAATGAATTCGGTAAAGAAATTTTTTCTACAGACGGTGAAATATTATTTTGCAAAATATGTGAAATAAAAGTGGCTTCTGAAAAAAAATTTACCGTTGTACAACACATTTCCCGAGATAAACACGTTTCAGGATTACGTCGTCGAGAACTTAAATCGGACCAACAGATATCCACAATGCAATTTATAAATGAAAATCAGCTATCTCCGTTTTTCCAATTTTTTAAGGGCATTTTTTGAAGTTTTTTAGGGCATTAAAATCCCAGCCCTAATTATTAAATATATTTAGAGTAAAATTAAATGTTTTAAGGATGTGTTAGAAAATCGTTATCAAATATAAAATAAATAATAAAAGTCATCATGTAAAAGTTAAGATTTTTATGTTGTAAATATTTTTGATTTAAAGGCTTAACACTGAGATTCAACACACTATTCTCTGAACCTCTCCCAAACATAAGGTTTTTTTTTGTCATTTTAATACTGTACACCAGGACCGTAGCACAATGGGAAATAAATAGGCACTGTGCCTAGGGCCTACGATAGTGTTAATCCGAACCTGCTTTTGTCTGTGCGGTACGAGTGTGTATTACGTTTTACAACGCCCGCGGGGTGAATCGAAGAAGTGTTGTTTTACCGGTTTTTTTGGAAAAAATCGCGCGTTCGATTTTCAACATCGCGTTTGTTGTTTACAACAGCGTAAACAGAGCCACGCGCAATTGAAAAATAATATTGTGACCGTCGAAAAACGATTCGTTGAAATAATTCGACGTAGAAAAATGATCATTTCACGAAATAATAGCACATTGCATTACATAACAGCCACGTCAGTGACGTTAAATTATATAATATGTAGTGAAAACGATTTGAGAAAATGTCGATCGGAATTCAAATTATTTTACTACTACATTTTATTTACACAATATTGGAAGGGAGGTAAATAGGGGTGGAAAATTTGTAATACTTAATCCGTCTCAGATTACGGTACGATTCGGTTTCGAGTTGTACATATCTGAGTTTTATAATGTGATATTCTAAGACCTCGAACTGGTGATAAATTTGAGATTATACGTTTGATTTTTCGCACTGTTTATATTATAATCATTATTATAATGAAACGTTGTTGGACGCCACCAGAAAATTACAACTTTAGTGAGGATGCTATTGCTGTTGGATCAAAGAGAAAATTTAACCATAGTTGGTTACAGGCCTATGCTCCTTGGCTTGCGTATTCGAAAATACTGAAAGGAGCTCTTTGTATTTGTACTGTGTTCCGTTTCCACCGAAAAAAGTCCGAGGTGTTTTAGATTCATTTGTCATCAAACCTTTTACACGATACAAAGACATTCACGAGGGCTGTAGAAACCATATATTTCCAATAATTGGCACCAAGGAGCAACACCGAAGCAGCTAAAAGTTTTACGGAAGAAGTACCTATAAATATTATGATGGTATCCGGACACCAAAAAGTACTAGAACAAAATCGAAAAATTATTTCGTCCATAATTTCAAATGTAGGTACTATTTTGCGGAACCTCTTCCCTTTAGAGGAAAAGATCAAAATGAAGGTAATTGAATAAAATCATTAAATTTATAAAATATTGGATTATTTAAATAGTTTATTTTTGATGTAGGAGTTTTCTATGACTTAATTCAAATGCGAATTGAAGCTGGTGATCAAGCTGCCCCCCCGATTGAAATCCTAGCTACGCCCATGTTATAATGTATTTTTTTACTCCATCGATACCGCACAAATAAGACGTAATCGCACGGCGATCGATTACAATTATTATTGACGATCGACTCGAGTGAATTTCTGATCGAGCGATAGAAAAAAAACAACGAATTCGTCGAATCACTCGACAAAGTCTAGGCCTCGATTAAAAGCGTTACCGTGGCTTGACGTTAAGAGTCGATTAAATATTCAAACTTCAAACACAATGGCCGGAGTGTGGGTCGATTTACTGGTCGTTTCAATATTATACATAATATACGAGAGGAGTTTGAAACAAATCGCGACGACGCGCGCACTGAAATTAAGGTATAAAAGTACAATATTTAGGAGCGGCTTTGCGGTGAAGTTTTTGTTTCCGAACATATATACACGCGCCGCACACACACGTGTTTCGTTTTTCGCTCGGCGCCGGAACAATAAATAACCGTTGTTGTTTGGCACTTTTACCGGAAAAACAAACGGGTATTTTTCACAAACTTTCCACAAACGTACACGACGACGTTAAACGAGTCGGCGGCTCATTCGTCCGCGTCGGTTTGTGTTGGCTGGGTAAAACGTACATCCGTACGTATTGGCTTCGATAAAACAGAATAATTTTTACCTACCGCCTTTTTCTTCTGAGAGATTCGTTTACACGCTCTGGTAATATTATTTGAATTTTATACTTTATTTTCTAAGAAATAAAAGTGAAAAAAAAATCCAATAGGATACCTAATAATAACGAATGCGTTTTCACAACACCGATATAACAAAAAACCAAGAACATTTTCATATCGTATTATATTTTTGTTACGTATAAATATGAAAATCCGACTGTGAAAAACCGTGAAAACTTTTCTACAACGCTCGACTGTGTGAAAAGTTATCGAATGGAAAAAAACGAATCGGAAAACAAAGTTAAAACACGAGGGGTTTTTTTTTTTTCGAAATAAGCGGGAAAATACTAGCGTTTTCAAAACGTTTCACTTGCAATCGTTATAATTAGAGCGCGGATTTCTATGCAATTGCATATTTGTTTCCTTTTAATATTTTTGGATTTTTGTCAGTATTCTCTACAAATCATCATAATTTGAAGCAAATGGTGAAATTTTTTTTTGCATATTTCTGCATATTTCAATGTTATTGCATAATTTTGCATATTTAGGCAAAATTCAAAATGTATTGCATATTTATTGCATATTGAAGCAAAAATTTAAAAAAATTTATAAAATAATATTTTGTCAAGTAGAAAAATTAAAAATACATTTTATGGGCACGACGTAAACTTAATCGCTCTTGCTCTGTCAGTCGGATATCGTCGTTATCGACATACCACTCTGTTACATCGACGATTAGAAAATAATCTATGTACTTTTGTGTCTACCTATAATCTTAATACCTCTTTTAGTATTTAAGTAATTAATTGTTATAAGAAGTTTAATTTGTAAAATTTTAAATAAATAAAAAAAATGAATTTCATGATTTTTACTGCATATTTTTGCATATTTTCATGATTTTTACTGCATATTTTTGCATATTTTCATGATTTTTACTGCATATTTTTTGCATATTTTCATGATTTTTACTGCATATTATATGGCATATTTTGATACTTTTTAGTGCATAAAAATCCGCGCTCTAGTTATAATATAACTACGCGACCCTCGGTTTTCCGTAACGCTCCGCAAGTTTCGCGCACGATGTCGAAACGGACGACAAATATTGTGAGAACGCGCCAACAAACGGATTCGATTTCGCTACCGATTTTTTCTCTCCTTACAAACCGGAACGACCGAATAAAAACACTAGCTCGTCGTTTTCACCGCTCGCGGCCATGTGGCCACCGTTTGTTGAAATTCAAAACGAGTAAATTATTCGACAATAATACACCGGAATGATCGTTTTTCACACGTATCGTAGCTGAAAGTTTCCACAATGCTCGCGCCGCGCCGGTTAGTTTCGCACAACGGTTATCTCCTCCCGTTTCCTCGTCCGTCCGCCAGCCCTTCCGGCCCTTTTACGCCGTACGATCTCCATATCGGAATTCCGCTTTTGTTCGTGTATGTACGTATATATATTATAGTTTGCCGCGCAGCACCGCGCTCGCACTCGTCGGCGGCGACCGTGGACAAAGCCCGCCGAAGTTTTCGGCTAACGATTGTGTTATACGCTGTATAAGGCGAAATCCGACAAACGTTCCTTTTGCCCGTCGCGGTCGTCGCAAACATATTATTATTCGGTTACTTACCTAGACCGCTTCGGAACACGACCGAATCGTATTGTTCGTTATTGCTCGTCGACTGTACGTCGTCGTATTGTTGCGATTAAAGCCGACGACGAATCGTTTTGTCGTCGACGCAATAATAATAGTCGCATCGATTTTTATTCACTCGCGCGCGCGCGCGCGCGCGTTATTATAAACAATACGTTGAAAACGCCTTCGTTTTCCTTTTTCGGCCGCATTAAAGCGTAGTGTTTTTAAACACCGCACTTGTATTATATAACACAACACAATGACATTGCCGACTATTTTTCGGGATGCGTCTTTGTGTTTAAGTCTAAGAGTAAGTGGCGAGAAAAACAATAAAACTCTAAAGTTTAAAAGTCCGAAACGTGTGATATAAAACGTATCCTAGAAAAGCTTATTTCCATCATAATAATCGCACAACTTCCGAGACTTCTGTGGCACCACATTCTACCACGTGTGATATATTTTATTACCCGCAACTTACCGACGAATTATTATAAAAATTATGTTATTTTCACATTCCTTTTCGTTCGCTTTGAGGTAAAACCTGAATAATTCGTCATAAACATATTTTTATTGTTTTATTTTGTTTTTTTTTTTTTATACAAAAAATATTCGAGTCGTGTACTCGAGATTTTTATTTTTTAAAACAAAATAAACTATTCGAATCTGAAATAAAGTTACGAGAAAAAATAAATAAAATTCGTAGTTTAAAAATCATAAATGAATTTATATTGCCATGTAAATGTGATAAAACTCGCGAAAAAATGAAGGAAAAAAAAAACGGTAATATTTTAATTTAACAACTTTAAAATATTATACCATATTTGTTTAAAAATCTGAATCTTGAAAACACTTTTTAGAAAGTTCATCGTTTTCATAATAATTCTATGAATAATTTATCGTCTGTCGTTTTTTTTTTTTAATAAATTTTATTTACTATAAATATTTTAGAAATAACGTCGTTTTTTAATTTTTCTACTCGTTACACCATTTCGACACGTTTACTACTACAACACGTCTTGTTCAACACATTAGTACGTACAATTTACGAACGACTCGAAAACGAGAGCACTCGCTTTATTTGACCGATTGTTTACTGTGCCGGTTGCGAACAACAGAATAAAACCATTTTTCTGTATTACGGTTAAAGTTTTTTATTTTTTTTTTTTTTTTGTAATTTAATTTTTTTTTTTTTTTGCTTTTATGGTTAACAACGATTTAAAATGCCAGTTTTTATGACGTAATAATAATTAATTAATTATATTTTTTTGTTTTATGCTTCTCGTTTTTCATAAAAGAATTATGTCGGGAAAAAAA
Organism: Drepanosiphum platanoidis; assembly: GCA_948098885.1. Taxonomy (NCBI): domain Eukaryota; kingdom Metazoa; phylum Arthropoda; class Insecta; order Hemiptera; family Aphididae; genus Drepanosiphum; species Drepanosiphum platanoidis. The sequence goes on from OX402534.1 coordinate 18,346,124, forward strand.
AAAACATGATTAAAAAGTTTATTTCACAAGTCCTCGCGAAAAATTAATTATGAGTTGGCGTGTTTTACATAACAGCAGGGAAAATAACTGACGAATTAAGAACACCCATATCACTGGTAAAAAGCCAAAAAACGAAAAAAAAAAAACTCATCGAAATGTTATGAAATACTTTCTCGTTACACTTTGTCGCGACGGAGGCACCGGCGGCGGCGGCGGCGCGTACTTTGATCCAGTTATAGGAACGAAAACCACCGCTAAAACGTTAAATCTAATATATAAAAATTATCTTAATATATATAAATCTCGTGTCACAATGTTTGTCCTCAATGGACTCCTAAACCACTTAACCGATTTTGATGAAATTTTTTACACCGCGTGTAATTTGGTCCAACTTAAAAGATAGGATAGTTTTTATTTCAAATTTTTTAATACATTAAATATTTTAATTAACTTTTTAATAAATATATTATAAAAATGAATCGCAAAATGTGTTGTAAGCGCATAACTCAACAACCCCTGAACCGATTTCGCTAATTCTTTTTTATAATATTCCTTGAAGTACGAGGATGGTTTTTACGGAGATAATTATTAAGAAAATTAACCCTAAGGGGGTTAAAAGGGGTAAAAATGGAAAAAATCCTGAGTCACTGGAGCTTTGTGGTATTAAATTTTGTCAATAGTTTCATTTAATATAGCAGAGGCCCCTAAAGAAAGGATTTTCCAAAATTCGACCCCTAAGGGGGTTAAAAGGGGTAAAAAAGGTGAAACTAGAAAAATTTGCCTGGCCGGAACTGCTGGAGCTTTAAATATGAAATTTGGTCAACAGTTTCGTTTTATATAGTGGAGACCCCATGGGAAAGGATTTTTCGAAATTCGACCCCTACCGGGGTTCAAAGGGGTAAAAGGGGTAAAAATGAAAAAAAACTGATAAAATAAAAAGTTATACTGCACACGGGCGAAGCCGGGTTATTCAGCTAGTAGATATATAAAAATTTCGTGTCACGATGTATGTTCGCGATAAACTCCGAAACTACTGAACGGATTTTGATGAAATTTGGTAACCATTTATAATATGGTCCAACTTAAAAGATAGAATAGTTTTTTTTTTCAATATTTATATGTGGCGAGCGCCGAGAATATTCTGGAACGGTTATATTATATACAGTGTGTTTCACTCAAATGGTAACACTAAATATCTCTGGTGGATGACTTTGTATTGAAGTGAATTTTTTAGAGGGTCCAGGGAGTACTTAAATACACATTTTCTGATAATTTTCGAATTTTTAAGACTTGAGGCCTGCGCATGCGCAATAAAACTTACATTTTTTAAACGGGAACACCCTTTTTTTTCTACATATTCGGATAGATTATTGTTTTTTAAACGTTTTTTCTATGAACAGTTTTTTTCCATCTACAAAACTGACCAAGTTAGAGTAAGTCAAAATTTGAATTTTTGCATAAATTTTTTTTTAGTGAAATTTTCGCTTATAACCACTGGAAATGATAAAATAAGAGGATTTTAGAATTTTTTGATAAAGGATTTTTTTTTTTATTTCGCCGTTTTATTAGAAACGAACGCCACGTTTCGTACGCTTAATCGTTTAAATATGTTTTTTTAATGGATCCGTCGAGTTTACAGTCAAACGAATCAGTAAAACAATACGCAAACAGACATCGAAAATAAATATTACAATGAGGAAAAATGTTATTTTCAGCTTACATTTTTAATTAAAAAGTTACAAAAGAACGAGGCTGAAAATGACGAGAAAACGATAACTCGACAAAGGAGTTCGTTACGACTCTGTGAGCAATTTCTTCTTTTTTTCTTTTTTTTTGATATTTTCAAAACGGAATCTGTATCGTTCGACAGCGATATTTTCGCTCATAAGGTGATAGATGAAATATGTTGGAAATTTCAGGTTTATTCGGTAGAAATAAAATAATGAATAAATACATTCGAAATATAATAGAGTAGACGCCGCATATAAGACTCACGGATATAAGGTTCAGTCTCTTATTAGACTCAAAATCTTCTGGAACGGTCCGGACGAATCCAAATGCATTAAAAAAAAATTCGGTTATAAGACTCAACACTTCGGTTATAAGACTCCAATTTCGTAAAATAAATAGTAGAAAATAAACTTTTTTGGTTATAATTTAGAAATAAATTGGTATTGAAAAATTAAATAATATTCTTGTTGATTATTTCTAGTTTCTGTTGGTACCTTATAACTAGGGCTGGGATTTTAATGCCCTAAAAAACTTCAAAAAATGCCCTTAAAAAAATGCAAAAATGACTAAAAAAACTAAAAAAATGCATTTAAATTATATTTATTATAGGTTAAAAATTAGAAAAAAAAATTTAAATTACACTACAGTATTTTTTTTTGTTTATTGTACGTTGTTACTTCTTTAGTTTTTTTGTGCTTCTGTTTTCTTATTCAATAATCATTCATTCTAAAATAATAATTTAAAAAAAAATTTTAATATTTTAACTTGTTTTTGCTAGTTGTTATTAATACTAACCTGAACAAAATCGCAATCGAAAATTTCTTGTGCATCGCAACAATTTTCGTTAATTTTATGAAGAAATTGTGAAAAATGCTCTAAAAACTAAGAAAATGCACTAAAAACGTCAAAAAATGTCCTAAAAATGCATTTATGTTTAATTTTGTCAAAAAATGCAAAATAAATAATACTTTAAAATAATCAGTATCACCCAAAACACATTTTATACTTACGGATCAACGTTTCAAAACATCAGAAAAAAAGATGCCTTTGCATCAAAATCCCAGCCCTACTTATAACGTATAATAATTTTTATCGCAGATAAAAGTTCACATTTATCGCAACGATTATCGTTATTATAGTGTACTGATTATCTGGAGGCTTTAGACGTGTTAAGGAGAGCTGTCCATCACCGTGGTAATAATTTTAATATACAATACGAATACGAACCGTATATTTTCGGAATATTAGAACAAAATAAAAAACAAACTAAAATTACGAATTTTTTTCAAAAATAATTTTTCAAAATAAATAATTTTTATATGTAATATGTAATATGTGTTAATGTATAAAAAATCAAAGCAAAATATGTAGTAAAATAAAATTTATAAATACGTAATTAATTTTTTTTTTCCACTTCGCCTATAAGATTCATTCGGTTATAAGACTCACTTTGTGCTGGTCCCAAAGTGAGTCTTATAAGCGGCGTCTACTGTATATTAGTTAAGGATTTATAATTATATTACAGAAAGGTAACGAGTGCGGTTTTATCATTTCACAGTTTAATTTTTTATAAACTTTCTATATAATGATGTTTAATATTTTCGGACTATAATATTCGATTACACTTAAAATTTCGATCGCTCGAATTATATTCTTTTTGATATATTTTTCGATCGGTTATGTTTTTCATATCGCACTGCTAGAACAAGACTGCCACAACTCAATATTTATAGTTTTGAGAAAAATCGATTTGAAGTTTGGACCATCATATTTTGATGAGTTTTTTACTTATGCGTTTGAAATTTAACACTTGAATACTTACAATCATACTTTACAATATTATTTTTTCAAATATTATGAAATTCACTCTTAAACCCAAAAATTTAGACTTGTGGCCAAGTAAATGCAAGACTGCCATATTTTGAGATGTGACTGTATTGCATATAGAAATTGATTTTTAGATGGCCACTTTATAGTCATATTTCGTGTTGTGGCTGCACTATCACAAATTATAAAATGCAATACTGCCACAACTCTAAATATTGCTGTTTTGCACTCAACATATCACACGATAATTAGTTTTTATTCAGTGCAAGAACGCCACAAGTCGAAATAAGGCAGTCTTGAATTTTGACTTGAGTGATAATTTGGATAAATTAAAATAAGTATACAGCCATAAAGTAAATATGGCTCTCTTGCATTGAAAATTTACTAACATTTTAAATAATTCAATACTGCAATATTATTGCATTTTATAGAGCTTATTTTTCTCTATTCAACAGTAGTCGTAACTGAAAATTGATGAATTTTGAGTTGTGGCAGTTTTGTTCTAGCAGTGCGATATGATTTTCCACCGGATCAGCGGTTCGGGCATTGGAAATTGACTGAAAAACGTGCGTTTTCGACGTTGCGCACGACGACTTGTTCTATATTTAATTAGCGTATCGGAAAAGCCACCGTAGCGAAACTGCAGTATCATATAAAATGTAAAATGTCAATTAGACGCGCGATACGTATAGGCCGTATTATATCGTACCGCTAAATGTCAGTTAGGGCTCGCGCGTTTGAATCCTAAAGGTTAACCGTGCCGCCGGAAATATTACGGAATGACCGGCGAAACGTACGGTGAATTTTTCCGCGACGACGACGTGGCTTTTATAAAATCCACCGCTTATCATCGTAAACATAATATTATAACGTACGGTGTTTATGATGTACTCGGCGGTGGTCTCCGACAGCGTCGCGCGGCTAAACGATCGGTTATGTTTACGAACGTCGTATAATATTATTTAAACCGTATTTGGACGCGAGGGAAATCAACGCGCGTAGACGTATACCGCCTTAAGACGCCCTTATTATTATTATTACGTGCCCGCGAGACACTCGGGTAAATGTCAAGCCCTCTTCAACTGCCCGTGACACTTAATCCGAATAACCCTAAAAATACACCGAGTTTGTACAATATTACTGGCACTCGCTTCCCGGGAGTCGTCGAAAGACGTGATAATTTATCAAAAAACACGAAAATTCGTCGCCGTTATACCGCCGCGCCGTCGCGCGTTTGTTTTCGCACGACATTATCATGTGAGATGTTATCGTCGTTGCTGAAAAAAACGACTGAAAATCGACGTGAAAAAAAATGTAAAGGGGTTGTTGTCGTCGTCGTCGAGAACTACGTAATATATATGTACATTAGGTGGCGTTTTTGTTCGCGGCGGCGGCGGCGGCGACGACGACGATAAGGTGCGCCAAGCCGCAAGTGCCCAAACGAATCGGTGAAAAGGGTGGACGGCTGGCCGTATCGATATCTCGGACCGGAGACACCCGTACAGTTATTCTTTTTGTTAATTACAAAAAACCACGCCGCCCCTTCGACGACGAGGGAGGGAAAAAAAACTACGCCGCGCGCCGCAACCCTTTCGCCGGTTTCTTTCGCCGCGCGCGCATTGTATTTTCGTTCCCTCGTTCTTGCCGAAACGTATTTATTTTTTCCGCGCTCGGCTATTGTCCAAAAAAGCACGTAAACGTTGTAAAAAAAAACAAAAACAAAAAGAAAGAACACAAACAACAGCAAAAAAACGCGATAAAACCGGCCGCCTCTGTAAACGCGCGTTACGTTCGGACTTTTCTCTCGTCCGGCGCGGTGCGGAGAATTTCGGATTTATAACCCGCCGTGTCTGATCGACGTTTCTATTCGGAATGACCGACCGAAATGCCGCCGCAGTATTATACGTTATACGATATACGTACTCGTACAGCTCGACGCACCTACTCCGCAACAACAAAAGGCTCCTCTCTCCGCCAAAGGTTTCTTTTGTGCTTCTTTTCTTTTCCTTTTTCTTTCCACACCGTCGTCGTCGCCGCCGCCGCTCGGCGCTATCCATCAACGTCAACTATTAGAGAGAGAGACTAGTGCTTAACGTCGGACTCGGCCGTATAAAACGCTCAGTCAGCAGCGAATGAAAAGGGGCGCAGACGTTCTCGCGCCATCGGCTATGTATTATCATCGCGGCGAGGAGGGAAATGATAATAATAATTAACATAAGAACGGAGAAAAGATATATTAATGTATGATGAATGATGGAAACGTCAAGAAATAAAAACCACCCGCACTCGGCACGGTGGTACGGAATCGAACGAAGAAGAATAAGCGACGATGACGACGACGACGGAAGCGGAATAATGTGTAAACGGAAGAGCCGCGCGTGTGCGCGTGTAATGCGACCGGCGGCGGCGTTTTCTTTTTTTTTCTCTCTGATCCTCTCGGTGGAGATCGGTTAATTTTGAAATTCGTAAACGCAACGCGGGCGACTTTTATTCAAAGGTGGACGAAATAAGAAAGTAATCGAAATAATAACTCTACGAGTTTGACACTGTCTCATTCGTCCCACTAATAAACTTAAATTAATCGAGAAAGACACCGAAAAAATGGATTCCACCCCATCACCTCAACGGCCGTCAGGAAGTTGCCCTCTCACTCGACGAAAAGAACACCGTCAAAATCATCTCGTTTCTCACTGAAAAACTCTCGTCACGAACAAACTTTTTAATTCCGTATAAATCCCCAATTGTAACCATTAAATTTAATATGATCTTTCCACATCTGTACTAAACAGGCTAATGACTAGGGTTAGGATGTTTATGATTTTGCATATTTTTTTTAGGTTGTCCAATAGCATCCATTCTTATACAGAAATATGTTTCATGATATCTATATTCAAAATATCAAAATTTTATTTTGCATATAATTGCATATTTTACCATTTTTTAAAAAAGTGCATAATTTGTGTTTTTTTCTGTTTTTAAGCGCATATTTGACGGTTTTCGATGCAAAATGCTGAAAAACACTGTAATTTTATATTTTACTGAATCTTATATAAGTTTGATTATCTGTATTTCACATATTATCATTTATCACTTATTTACTGTTGAGGAGCTTTTCCAGGTGACTATTATTATTTAAATTATATTATTATATAAATTATAATTAAATAATAATAAATTTAAATTAAATTATAATTTATAAATCATAATAATTAAAATAAATACAATTTTTTACACAGAGATTTTTTGTTCAATAGATTCAAAAACGTATTAGCACCAAACAGACGAAGATTTACAGCGGAACATTTAAAACAAACTTTAATTATTCAATGCAACTCTTTTTAACTTTTTTTATATTTTATTTAATTTTTTTCAGTTTTTTCAATTTGTCTATAATAATAAATTTTTATTGCATTTTTTGTCCAAAAATTTCTTTATTTTTTAATGCATATTTTTCAAATTTTTCATGCATATTTAACTGATTTTTAGTGCATAAGTGCATACATATTCATACATTTTTTAGTGCATAAATATCCTAACCCTACTAATGACCTTAGATTTCGAAGCCTTATTGATAATAAAAAAAAAAAAAAAAAAAAATAGAAAAAGCTACACTGTCGACGCGAAAGAAAAACTCTATTCAATCTCATTTCAAACTCGTTCGTCGAGATTTAAAATCATTTAATCTCGCCCGTTTTACATGAGTTTTTACTTTTGGATATTTCTCTAGCCGTTTGTTTTCCTAAATAACGTCGACCAGTCGAGTTTAATCGGTCGTCGACATTATAATATACCGAGACGCCGATCCGAGACTGTTGTAACTGTTTTCGCGAGCGAAACGGCCGCTCCCCGCCCGAGCTCGGCGCTGCCGTAAGGGTAAATACCGAGTGCGGCGGCAAAGTTTGTTAAATAATGTGACAAGAAAGTAACGCCGCCGTAGTTTTTATAGCACCGCGCGCGCGTGTGTGTATACACACGCCGCAACTTTCACTCGTTTCCGCCGGTCGTGTGTGATCGACCGTTGCACGTCTCCCCACCCGTCGCCAAAAGCTCGGCAGTTATAGAGACTTTCCGATCCGGTACGTTAACAATCAAATTTATACTCCGTGTCGTTTTATCGGTTTTTAAAACTGCTTTACAAGTCTCACCGGGGCCGGGCCGCGCGACGTGTGTTCGTCCTGTACGGTTGTAATTAAAACAAACTTCCGATTCGTTCCGACTCCCCCGACTATATGTGTGTGTGTGTGCGTGTGTGTGCTCGAACCCTTTTATAATTGGGAAATCGGCTATGGTGCCGTAAACATTTTTCCCTCTGAAGGCGCGCGCGGGCGGCGGCGGCCAGTGATTAAAGGCGCGCTGTAATTACGCGCGCGCCACGAAACGGATTAGAAAACGCGTTTTTCACACCGCGGCGAGAGTTACAGGTGAAATCTCGATGAGCTTGTTGCCCCGTCTCTGGTAGTGGTATACAGGTATACTCGGGTATAGCAGCCGGTACGCGCGAGCGAAAGAAAACGCTCGCTCGATGTTTCGCACGTTTCGCACATTCGCCATCTCGCGTTTTATTTTATCGTTTGAAAACATTATCTTTCGCCGTTATACATAATATCATATAAAGGTACGATTTCCCTTGCGCGATCGCGGTCGGCGATTTAAATTTGTTCGCGCCGCGATCGACTTGTTGTTTTGATAATAATAATAATTATTATTATTATTATTATTAGAGCGCGGATTTCTATGCAATTGCATATTTGTTTCCTTTTAATATTTTTGGATTTTTGTCAGTATTCTCTACGAATCATCATAATTTGAAGCAAATGGTGAAATTTTTTTTTGCATATTTCTGCATATTTCAATGTTATTGCATAATTTTGCATACTTAGGCAAAATTCAAAATGTATTGCATATTTATTGCATGTTGAAGCAAAAATTTAAAAAAATTTATAAAATAATATTTTGTCAAGTAGAAAAATTAAAAATACATTTTATGGGCACGACGTAAACTTAATCGCTCTTGCTCTGTCAGTCGGATATCGTCGTTATCGACATACCACTCTGTTACATCGACGATTAGAAAATAATCTATGTACTTTTGTGTCTACCTATAATCTTAATACCTCTTGCTGCATCAGTCAACTATCGACATACCACCGACTCAGTAAATTCAGTTTCATCGTTTGTCGTTGTCCGTAAATTGTTAACATGCCGAAAATAAGTAGTTCAATTTGCAATAAAATTCGAGGATGGATTTCTTCAGCAAACCAAGACACCGAAGTTTTGTTATAAGAAGTTTAATTTGTAAAATTTTAAATAAATAAAAAAAATGAATTTCATGATTTTTACTGCATATTTTTGCATATTTTCATGATTTTTACTGCATATTTTTGCATATTTTCATGATTTTTACTGCATATTTTTTGCATATTTTCATGATTTTTACTGCATATTATATGGCATATTTTGATACTTTTTAGTGCATAAAAATCCGCGCTCTAATTATTATACAATCATGGCATCATGCAATGTTTTCATTTATGTTTGAAGTGTTTGAACACTCGTTGACATCGGTTATTCAAACATGAGTTCACCAAAGCAATAACTCATCATCTTCCTATTCTTCTAGCAAAATAGTTTTTAAGATTTCTTTATCGACTGTAACCATTATGATAATTTTGAAAAACGAATAGTACTCCTGCACCGTGAACTTAGCACTTCAAAATATCGAATACGACTGACGGACGACTGTTGAAATATAAAATTATAAATCTTTCGGTCGCAACGAAGAATCGTCTAGAGCAAACCAACATGACGCGAACGCCATCTTAATTCGTATAGTTCGCGTTCGCTGACCGCGTTCGTGGTTCGCGTTCGCGATCGCGCAAGGGAAATCGTACCTAAAAACTTTTCACCGTAAACTTTTCTCGATCACCCATTCTATAATTATTGGAAAAAAATACCACTTACATCACAGTAAATCCAAGTGTTTTCGACTTTTTAAATTAATCAAAAGTACGGCCAACTCGGTCAACCGAATTCAGTAAAACTACATAAAACTACTAATAAAACAAAAAATATTTTCACAATAATATCTCACGTTGATGGACAGTCACTGCTATAGCAGTCATGTTCGTTGTGGGTTTGTCGTATTAAGACAGATGTAATGTCCATTTACGGTTTAAAGTCTGGTCAGGCAAAATATCAGTTGTGAACCTTTATATTAAAAATAAAAGCTCAGACTCGTTTTTTATTCGAAGCAATAGTTAATGAGATATAAAAGCGACAACGAAATTACAGCAAGATGCGTGACTGCTATAGTCAATGTGTTAAAATAAATTTAAATCAAAAAAAATTCTCATAACTAAACCGACCTAATCCTATGCTCCACATACAATATCATGTTCGGTCGATTGTTATGTTACTAATATTTTATTATACTATTATAAGGTATATTTTGTTAGTGTTGTACAACAAGAATCCGACTTTTCGTATTTGAATACAAATGTTTTATAACTAGCAAACTATTGTACCCGATAAAAATGGTTTTTTTCTTAGAAAATATGATGTTTATATTTTTTATTACGTGATAAAACGTTTGGCGGTTTCGAAGGAGAGTAAGAAAAAGGGGGACATGTCGTCCCACAAGTCGACGAGACGTCACGAGGAACGCTCGCGCGTGTTCAATACGACGACGTTGTGTTGGCGCGTTGCTCTTCTAATTTTTATCCTCGGATAACTAAACGACGACGGCTAATACACTAAAACGGGTGGGAAAGAGCTATTGTTGCTAAACGACTGAAACGCGCGAAAAGACCGAAAAAAAGAGAAAAAAAACGCCCGAGAATAATCACTACCCTTCTATATATGCGTCGTCCCCCGAGGAGAACCGAAGGCTCTCTCCGTCCTATACACGGATATTCACTCGAATCGCAGCCGATCATCAGTCTTGTCTTATATATACAGGTGGAAAACGGCCGTGTATTATTAATCAGCTGCCGTTAACATTCGAGTCCCCAGAGCTGTTTCTTGACGAGGATTTGCTTTTAGCCCTACGGTCACCTTTTATCGTCGCCGTTATTATACGGTCATTGTCTCGTGGTAATAAAGCGTTTATTATTATCACTGTATTTTTATTTTTATTTTTTTTTTTGTCGTATTTTTTTCGAGGGAGTCGAAAACAAAAAGTATATTATCCACGGCGATGGCCGTTTAATTTCCCAGACGTGTCATTTCCGACAGACTTTTCTCGCGTCTTGATTCTCTACTGCGCGGACGATCCGCGTGATATCTGTAACGTCCGAATGATAAAACTCTGATCGAATAACGCTTTTTAATTGGAAATTAAAATTAAAAAACATCATCAATATAGGTAGATCATATTATAACTATTTGTGAAAAACAGATACGAGTAAATGATAAATAAAAAAATTAAATAGGTTTTTAATTATTATAGAATAAAAACCAATGAGTAATAAGTAGGGCTGAGGACTTCTAGTTTTTTTCAAATTTTTTTAGAAAGATCGTAGAAAAATTCTAGTGAATAACAAATGTGTTTCATAACACCAGGAGATCAAATTAAAAATTATAGTTTGCATATTTTGTCATTATTGCATATAAATGCATATTTGAGTATATTATAAAAATTAAGATCATATTTGGCAATTTTCGAATTAAGTTCTTAAATTAGCTTAGACGAAGTGGTAAATTTTCGAAAAAAGGAGATGAAAAATAAATATTATAATAACTTATAAGATAAAATAATAAAATAAAATAATTTTTAGAGCATATTTTAAGTGCATATTTCTTGATTTTTAAGTGCATAAATGCATGCATATTATTAGATTTTTAAGTACTAGAAGTCCTCAGCCCTAGTAATAAGTAAACTTGATTTTTTTTTTTTTTTTGTAAAATTTAAAACGTCCGCTGCGTGATTAGTTTGTGTGATGTTTAGAGATCGGATATCGAGAGGAGCTAAGAAACGAGCTAGAATTCCGAAAACACGATTACCTATACGAATGACCGGAAATTAAAACTGCACAAAATGTGAGTGACGAAAAATGAAATTTCTATAAATAATTGTTAGAAATAAAAACGATGGTATAAGGCGTATGTTTTTGAAACGAGATCGAATTACTATGCGAACGGGGAAGGCAACTGGCAAGTAACCAAACGTAATATTACTTATCGATCGATACGGAAATGGCTTTATTGAAAATTTGACGAAAAAAAAAAAAAGTAGAAGCTTAAAACGAACGAACGAAAATAAATCGTTTTAAAAATGAAAAACGTACGCGCATATAATATATCATAAAAACGAAAAGAAAGCCGTTAGAAGGTAGAAGATTTTAAACGAAAAACCACAATATGGAAAACATAAATTAAACGATTTTTCTAAATTTGCGAACGAAACGAATAATTCGTCTGAGGCAAAAAAAAAACCAATAAAACGATAATTTTACCTCTGATCGCGAGACACTTGAATTTCCCGCGCGTTGTTCGTATCGTTTAAATATTCGTTTTTAAATCCAAAGTGAACGTACTGCTGTATCCACTCTTGGTGTCGAGCGATCTCGAAAATACGACGTGTATTTTATTCCGAAAAAAAAAAAAAACCGAAAAAATCGATAACGTTAATATTTCACGTACCAGCACGTAAGTATTACTACGGTATGGCGTTTTTCTATGGAGAAAAATATCGTACCGTCCGGACGGCACGACAAAGTGGGTGGGTAATAATAAATAAAATATTTTTCTCCGATGCTCGTCAACGCGTCAGTAATGCGAGAGAGAAAGACCCGGTGTATATAATAAAGACGTCTACCGGACCTAATATAATTTCGCCGCGCGCCGGGCCGTCTAGATCTTTTCCACCGTTCCCGTATCGCTGCTCACAAATACGTACACGTCCCTTCCCCCTAGCCACCGCCCGCCGCGCGTATCGTTTTGGGTAAAAGCACAATATTATCCGGCGCGTACGTAGTAGTAGTAGTAGTAGTAGTAGTAGTAGTACAGTAGCTTTATAATATTTTTTCAAAAGATATCTGTAACGGATCAGTGCGCCCGATTGCCTTTGATGGGAAAAAAAAAAAAAAAAAAAAAGAAGAAAAGCAAAGACCCCATTTACTCATGGTCGAACACACGTCGTCGTACGTATATTATATCGTCGTGCGTACGTACACCTACGCGCGCGTGTTTTTCTTTCACCCTCGTGTTTGTAGTATTTTATATTTCTTCCGCCCACCACCGCTCACCCCCGACTCGCCCGATTGATATACTACTCGTATACTACTTTATTCGAGTGTCTTGTTAATAAGATACGCGCGGCGGCGGCGGCGTAATCGACGTGCGACGAGTAGTGTCGACGATTATTATTAATATTGACGCGCGCGCGTAACTGTCGTGTTTTTGAAAATCAGAACTTAATTTTCAAGTACGAAACATACACGAAATTTTATCGGTATAAAATCAGCTTGCAATAGTTTTTTTTTTCCAATATAAACAGTGGTCGCCGCGCTTATTGGACTGACTCGCGGTTAATTCGGACTCGTTCGGCCTATTAGACTCAAAACGGCGGCTGGTCCCGATTTGCACATAATATACTAACACACGGCAAAAAATTCGTCTATTCGACTCGCACGCTAATAGGGTCATTTGAAAATTAGATAAACAAAGAAAACATGTACATACATTGAACAAACGTGTTATGAATGCGATATAAGTCGGTACCGGTATTTTGATTTTATAACAACATAAATCCTACGAACATATACGATTATGAAGTTGGCCGAAGAAGGGAAAATCCAATCAACCCCATATTTATCAAAAAATTAATTACATTAATTACATACCTACATATTATTTTATTTTTAATTATAAAATGGCTAGTTCTTTTATTTTTATACGTACCTTGAATCTCAATAAATATAAGTAAATAAGTTTTTAGATTTAAGCATTTTTAAAACTTTTTTCGGGCCATTCGCCTTATTGACTCATTCGGTTCGTGGACTCGAATGGTCGAGTCCCGAAGTGAGTCCAATAAGCGGCGACCGCTGTACTATATTATATATTTAAAAAAAAATCCCAGAACTAAATCTAATTTTCGTGGAGTTTTAGCCGTTATGTCTATAAGAATATCTTCTATGTGTCTCTACGTACATACTCTTTTGTACCCACGTCATATTACACAATAGCTGTAATATTATTTTATTTATAAATACTGTTTTAGTCGTTTTATTATTTTTTTTTTTTTTTTGCAATTATTTCAAAACGAAAAATTTGTTAGTATTTAATTTTTGATTTCGCTTTCGCCGGTGTTCCACGAACACGATGTAACATTTACATACCTGTCTATTAAAATTATAATAATGTAACGATTAAAATTCAATAAGAAAACGACTGTACACACATTTTGTTTACCGTTTATTTGTTTTATTCGAATTCGTATTTATTTGTTCACCAACTTACGTAATTTACCGTTTTCTGTAATATTGTAATATAATTTACCGCCGCCGTTAGGACCGTACGCTGGAAAGAAAAAATCGTAATCGTGAATATTTACACGCGCGGCGGTTTAGAAAGAGAGAAACCCCGTTTTCTCCGCGGTGAATTATCACGAGGCGAAACGCGTCAAGTCGAGATTTACAATACTGTTAGTACTAAACACACACACACACACAGACAAACCGACCACGACGGTCGTCGCCGATAGCGATGGTGTTTTTCGTCCGGGGCGTTGTTTTAAAGAAGAAAAACACCACTCCGTTGTCCGACACTATCATCTGTCGTTATTTTTTACGGGCGTTCTAAAAAAACAAAAACCAACCGCCGCTCGACGAATTCGGCTTTACGCGCCTGCGCGTAAACAATACGTCGCACTATGTAATTATTTCAATATCGAAACTGAATTTGTTCGTTCGACAAAACGCGCCAAGTCGTCGACAGTAATAATAATAATTTCAATGACGTCGTCGTGCGAGCGCACAAGCGTCGAGTAATATTTCTCTAGACGAGAATTATTATTAAAAAAGCGCGCTAAAACCCCGACGTTATACTATTATTATTATTGTTATTACGAGCGCGCGCGCGGAATCAGTGGCTTAAAAAAATATAATTAATAATTGACATTAGCTCAGCTCAGAGGGCGTTTGTGTGTGTGTGTGTGTGTGTGTGAACAACGAACGAACGTATATATTATTATTTTTATTTTATTTTTTTTTACACGTGACTCATCGCCTGCGCCGCCGTCAAATGCCAAACGGTCGGGCAGTCAAAGGGCCGCTGCGAAAACGTTTATTTTTTTTCGTCCTGCCCTCTCTCGCGGGGTCGTTATGATATTATTATATACGTCGCCCCGGAATAAAGCTTGTTTCATTACGCGGTGGTTCTCCTCGCGACGACTAATTAAAGCGACCGACTGCGCGGCGCGGTAAATAGCTCTCCGTCACCCCCGCGGCACGGGCCTTGGCGTCGTCGTCGGACGACGCGACGAGATTCTACGGGAGGGGAATGATAATCTCGAAAGAGAAAAAAAAATCAAAAGAAAAATTTCCGACCGTAACCACCCGGTGTTGTTATCGGGCAGGTGGAACTCGAGGGTGATAACTAGGGCTCGGATTTCAATGCATTTGCATCTTTTTTTTTCGGGATATCTTACGCGATGCTTTCCAAGCTACAAATATGTTTCAAGTACTTCGCGATCTAACCACAATAATTTTTTGGGGCATTTTTTCACGGTTTTAATGCGTTTTTTTAATTTTTTAGGACATTTTCGACCTATTTGTCGTATTGTGACTAAAAAAAATTGACCTCATTGAAATATAAGTACTACATAGTAGTATTATAGTACTATGTAATAAAAATTATTTTTTACAATTTTAATTTTTTTTTGTACATTGTAATATAATTTATAATTTATAATTTTTCTTAGAATTTTATTTGTTCCTCATTTTTTAATAATAATTTAATTTGAATTTATTTAATAAATTATGCATTTTTTGAAACGTCTTTTTTTGATATTTTTAGGGCATTTTCTAGAGTTTTTAGGTCATAAATGCATTTTTTGAAAGAGCATTTTTTTGATAATTTTACGGCATTTAAATCCGAGCCCTAGTGATAACGATACACGGTCACGTCGATTTATGAAAGGCAATTATCGCGCGGGAGCGGCGGCGCTAGACCGACGAGAGGGGGCGCGAAAATCTCGGGTCTTAGTTTTGCAATAATTGCTCGTTATAAAAACGCTTGATGAAATATCCGTCGGGTCGTTAAAAACAACGTTTTTCTCGTAATCCATTATTATTATTTACTAATATTTTTTATTAATATTATCGAAGGCGTGTTATAAAAGTCTGGCCGGGCGATCGCCCGCGATCGAACTAATCCAGGGGTCGGCAACCTTTTGAGACGGAAGAGCCAAGAGTTACAATTTACAAAATTTTACAGTTTTTAAAGTGCCAACTAATAAACTCGTCGCGGTGTTTTCGTGTGAAATTCGTCTTTTAATAAAGTAAATATATATATAATTTTTTTTTTCTCCTGCGTCTCCTACACATAATAACGAACAATTTTTTTCGATAATAAAACTGGAGAACTGGAGAGCCGCAACTTTACATCGAAAGAGCCGCATGTAGCTCGCGAGCCGCAGGTTGCCGACCCCTGAACTAATCGATGAAACGACTACTCAAAATCAATATACGAGTTTTTCCAAAGAAAGTAGTAACTCTAGGGCAAGGATTTATACGAATCGTAAAATATGCGAAAACGATTGATAATTTATCGTTTCTACAAATCATATCGAGCCAACCCCCGTCACCTAAGAATCGACGAATCAAATAATAATAAAATCACATACCGTCTTATCGAGGCGATCGATTGAATCACTCACATTGATATCGGGCTGTAAAATGTGCCTTTTCTGTGTCGCCATCGACTAGAAACTTTCTAAAATGCGCCTTTTCTGTGTCGCCATCGACTAGAAACTTTCCTCCGACTCCGACTCGACGCCGAAACCGCGACTTTAGGTAACGCGAGTTGTCCCCGGCGAGGCCCAGTCGATCTGTAAAAAAAAAAACAAAAAGCAAGATTTTTAATAAAAATTTAAAAAACTACCGCGACGCGTTTACTACTCTGCTGCGATTAATAAAGTCGCCGCGCGGTTCGAAAACGCAAAATAAATAAAAAAAGAAAAAAAGCGTAATTATTTCGCCGGCGCAAAAAATTGATCGACTCGTGATTTTCCCGGAAGGTAAAACACAGAGAATGCCACTGCGTTCGGTTAGCCCCGTCGTCGTTATCGGATTATCGCGCGTTATGAAAAATACCTCGGCGATTTGCCTTCGATCCCGACACGCATACCCCGTCGTCGTCCCGGCGATATTAATTACGCCGCCGTGTTCGCTTTGAAGCGAAAAAACGTTTCGCGACGCGACCCGGCACGACCGGACCGTGTAGTATGCGGGTCTACTGTGCCTCCCTGTCTCGCGTAACCAGGGCGAGTTTATCGCGAAAACGTGAAAACGCGTGAAAAACCCTGAAACGCGTTTCAGCAACGAGTGGTTAAATTTCCCGTCTATTACATATTATCGTATCTGCAGTGGCGTAACTTCAAAATTTGGGCCCGGGAGCGAAATTTTCAACGGGCCCCCCCATCGTCCCAGGTATATTAAGAAGATCCGGGGGAGTGTATTCACCTTACTAAAATTAACTATATCAGTAGGATACTGTTTTGTGCAAATGAAGTAGATTCAACTGTCTTTTTTAAAAAACTGTCTAATTTGGGCAGTTTAGCGTCTTTAAATTTTTGTTCTATTATTTTTTTGCGCTTTTGTGCTCCACTCATAGGTTTACTTATTTTAAAAAATCAAATTTTAAAAAAATTATACACTTGAATAACAAATATTCAATTAATAATTAATAGAAAAAATTTTTTATTTCTTTGGGCCCCTATACGAACGGGCCCGGGTGCGACCGCACCCTCTGATCCCTCTTAGTTACGCCACTGCGTATCTGACCGCGGAAAGCGACTTACAAAAATTCACGAGATTCGAACGCTTTAGATTTAGTTTTCACTTCCCTTACTTTTTTTACCTTACATACGGTTTATCCTGAAAGTCAACGATCAAATTTCACGTCAGTAATATTATTATATTTTCATAAGACCATTGATATTACGTATTATACTTATATTTCATCTATGACGGTCGCACGAACCGAATAGTGTCTACTAGAAAACAATCGGTTTTCATCACATAAATACATATTTTATCGTTTATCTTTGAAAACTAAACGTTTGCCATCGTCTGCGACCGAAGAAAAACAAAAAAAAAAAAACATTAAAACCGCGGAGAGACGTGTAGGGTAGACCCGGTGATTTACATAATAATAATAATTACTATCGATTTCCTCGGGACGACGAGCAGTGGGTGCGCGCCAAACAAGTAAGATGTAAAAAGTGAGCGGAGGACATAATATTCTACAAGTTTCGCGTAAACTTAATTTATATTATTTCGCTACGCGTGCGCGCATGTGATTACGATTAACGTTTTCGTAATTATTCTTATAATCCTATGAACGATGTAATATTATTATAGCGCGTAGTATCTGTACGGCGCGGCGGCATCGTCTCATTAGTATGCACATAATAATTATTACACTTCCAAACCGACGACACGGGACCACCTCGCGTCACACATAAAACATGATAATATTATATCAGTACGAGCGATAGAAAAAATACGTATGTTCCTTACTTATTTATAAGCGAATACTGCGCGCCATTTGCTTACTTGTGCTATGCCACTCGCCTAAAAAAAAAAAATTTCAAATATTTCAAAACAAGACGTTATAAGAACGGAAAAAAAAACAAATTCTCCGTGGTTTGTAAGTAATCAAAATATTCACAAACACCTGAAAATCTATATACGAGTATATAAAAATCGATGTACATTTGAATAAATTTTATAGCTCAAGATCCACCGAACCGATTTCGATAAAAATTTCAGGGCATATTAGGATTGATATGTAGATATGTTTTATTATTTGTTTCCGTGGCACGTGCGTCTATGACATTTTCTATTAATTAGTTTGAGATTAAATGAGTTTGTTTTTTATTCAATTTCAATTATATGGATTTTGGTGTAAACGATGCCACGACAAAAACGACAGAATATAGGCCGATCGTCCAATGCATGATTTGTTCGATCGAGAATTGCGACGAGAACAACAGTATGATATCGATGAATTGCAAACATTTGTGAATTTAAATGTTCCCAAATAAAATGACCATCAAAAAAGTGTGTACGATACCATCACGCAAGCTGAACAAAATGAAGCCGACGACGACGCTATTTAACTTTTTTCCAATTTTTTTCACAGAGTTGTTCCAAATACCTTTCTGAGTGTCGTCACGACGCCCGATTTTCAAAATTCGACCCCTAAGGGGGTTAAAAGTGGTAAAAGGGGTCAAAATTAAAAAAACTGATAAAATAAAAAGTTATACTGCACACGGGCGAAGCCGGGTTATTCAGCTAGTTCCATATAATATCTCCAAGACCACGTCGAAAATCTAACTTCTTCGAGTCTATTCTGCAGAAGTCAACAGGATCTGAATGCAACGCCGCCTTCGACGAAGCAGTCGGCCACACTTACTGGCGAGATTGATTGGTGTCAATTGTAATCAGATTTACGTGAAGAATTCGACTATCAAAATATAACTACTCTACAGTTTACGTGTTTAAAACACACGTTTTTTCGCTCGTAATAAGCTCGAAGAGGGGCTCAGGGGTCCGCGTGCCCATCGACAATCGCCGATTTCGAAACAAATCAACACCGAAATGAACAACAATCGCGCGACTATAAACGCGCTATATAATGTTCAGCGCCGGCTCAGACTGCCGGTGGTTCCGAGCTTACGTTTGAGGTGTGGCCGTGGCCACACCTCACAATGTGGGTGGTGGGTGGTCTGAGAATTATTTTTCAACTCGAAACGAAATAGAATAAGACGCTCGCCAATCGGTTTTTTCCGTAGCCATTCGAATGGGTGTGTATTTAAACTTTGGTATTTCGACGCGAGTGTTTTCGATAAAGATAAAACCGCGACAGAGGCAAAAGTACAATACTTGGTACAATGGTACTTACTAACGATCGATGTCCTCTGGAAATGTTTCCGAGACGTCTCATCGATGCGTTAAAAACACGCGATAATGGTTTCGAGAAAAATAAGTTCACAATCGCCTCGTTGTCACTGTTAGCGGCGGCGCCGGAAATGGGTAGGTAGTAGGTACCGGATTTCAATACTAATATTATATAAGACGTTTCACTGCGAAAATTACAAGTCGAAATTATGGAGTTGGAAAAAATTAATTACAATCCACGAGAAAAACGTCCGTTTTCAGTGGCTTTAAGCGGGAACAGTTGAACACGACGAAATGAGAATAAGTTTGCCCGTTTCGAGAAGTAATTCGTTACTGTCACTGGACGTCCAACGCCGAAACGAGGTTCGCAACGATACATTTAGGTAGTGGCGTCCGTCACGATTGGATTCATACAATGACACTAGCTGAATAACCCGGCTCCGCCCGTGTGCAGTATAATTTTTCATTTTTACCCCTTTTCACCCCCTTAGGGGTGGAATTTTGAAAATCGGGCGACGCGGTGACACTCGGGAAGGTATTTGGAACAACTCTGTGAAAAAAAATTGGAAAAAAGTTAAACAGCGTCGTCACAAAATGGCAACATAAAAAGCTTGTTCTAATAGATAATAGATTATCAATGATTAAATTAACTTGACAATAATTATTCAATTTGAACGTTCGTAAAACAAACCGAACCGAACGGTTAAGCTTTAGAAAAAAAAAAAACAACTAAAGGGCACGCACGAAATGGCGAACAAATCGAAAAAATATTTCGGACGAGATTGAAAACGGTAAAGATCGAATAGAGAAAAGCGGTACGATTTTCTTTCGTATCGAATTC
This sequence comes from Drepanosiphum platanoidis, assembly GCA_948098885.1. Classification (NCBI taxonomy): domain Eukaryota; kingdom Metazoa; phylum Arthropoda; class Insecta; order Hemiptera; family Aphididae; genus Drepanosiphum; species Drepanosiphum platanoidis. The sequence continues at coordinate 18,366,647 of OX402534.1, forward strand.
ACCTTATCCCGACGACGGTACCATTTTGTCTGCCTTAGTAGCAGGTGGTATATAACAAGAGCAACCGGATTCGTTTTGGTTTGCTTATTTGAACTTCAAACGTGTGACTGTCCACGCGATTTTCCACTACTTCATAATCACACGAGACGAAGTTTTCGGGATTATTATTTTCTTAATCTTGATTTCACACCGTTTAATTCGGTCAATTCAGTTTTCTCTTAATAAACAAATGCGAATAGTTAAAAATTTGGCTATCGACGAGCTTTTGAATTACGATTAATTACGATTATGGATTTATTAGTCATTTTTGAAGAAGATAATATTAAAACAATTGAGTTTCAAGACATTCAACATGTGTACCGTGTTTAGTACTAAACATAATCCAAATACGAATTGATCAGGAGACTTCACGATTTAAAACCTTCTGTATTTATAATATATTTCCTAAACATATAAATATAATGATTAATGGGTAATGAGCATTAAATTTTGAAAAGCCAAATTCATAGAACGCTTTTCAAACATTCGTTTCTTACTTTTCGTGCCGCAGAGTCATACGCTCGTGTGATTATTGTTTGTCACTCGCAAGTCCAAAAGTTTGTCTGTGAATGTGTGACGCAAGTCAATGACTGGCCCATACTCATGTCTAAAATACCAATCACTAGGGGGATGGTTTAAAAAACAACATATACGATAAATATAATAAACACTGTGTAAGTACATGATAATATTATACCCTTACAACATAATAAATAATAATATTTTATTTTCATAGTTTGTGAACTGAGCTCAGTAATAATAATAATATTATATAATATATAGTTAATAGACGTAACAAAATAATAATAAACAATCACCGTCGATTAAATAATGGTTTTTTTTTCATAAATATTGAAATATAATATATATTATTATTATGATAAAATTTCTGAAAGATAAAAAAAAAAAAAAAAAACGTAAAATGCTTACCGACTAAAATAATAATAATAATAATAATAATATTAGAACAAAGCCGAGTAAAATTATAAAATATGACCTAACCGTTACATCGAACAATTATTAACACAAAAAAGGTTGGTCCATTGATTTAAATAATAGTAATAATATTAATAATAATTACTCAACAATTAGTATATCACAGGTAGGCGACTCGTGTAAAAAAAAAAAAAAAAAAACATTGACAGTAGGCACAATATTTGCTGCAGTCATCACAAGGGATCCACGCGGCATATAAAATTATCCGTGTACAAGCATTTGGCCAATTTTATTATAAACTGTTCGCCGGTTTTCATACAGCTCTGTGGTCCTTTAATCATTTTCAACGCCACGTCGATGGCTACGACACAATCGGAGAACTGTCGGTCTTGTTTTAGAGATTCCAAAATGCCGACCGCTTTCAGACATTCCATAGACGTTGTGAAGTCACTGTAACATTACATAACTCGTTTAGATATGATTCTATTATAAATAGGAAATGGATTTATAAACAAATACCTTACATAATAACGAGATATTTGAAATCTGATAAAAAAAATTTCCCTCATTTGGATCATTTTAATTCAAATGACTCCTATTTTAACTTTTTATACTATTATTATTATTGTTATTTTTATTTTTTTTAATTTTGTTTATAGTTTATAATTTCAAAATGATTACGTCAAATTTTATTATGGAATAAAACATATTCTAAAATAGTAGAATAACGATTATCCCTGCGAGTAATATCAGAATTGACAATCATGAAATAAAATAAATTTAATTAATTAATGTTAAATTATTGAAATTATTACTTGTCATTGCATGAAAAACCACCGGGCGCGTTGTCTTCTTGTCTTATATACTGTTTACGACTAGATTTGTTTTCTGGCAATTGTGCATGTATGAAAGCTACCAGGGCACGACACATCACGCGACATCTATAAGATTTCATACAATTAGTAATGTTGGTTCTTCAAAACAAAAGGACAAACGACAACATACTTTTGTGAGATATTGGTCTGTTTCTGTAACCTGATGGCGTCGAATAAACTCCAACTTTGTTTATGTTGAGCCAGTTGTGTTGCCGCGCCAGCGACTCTAAACAGGTATTCAGCTGTTTGATCGTCTTCAATAGTGCTCAACCGCAAGACCAGAGACCACAATAGGGGTAACTTATTTTCAGCGATATTACTACAGAAAATAAACGCGTTTTGTATGCTTAGAGCTTTTATAAATAAGTTACAACTTACAACTAGAGCTAGGGATTTCATAACTAAAATATAAATGTATTATAGCAGTAAAAAATATGAAACTAAACTATTGAATATGAATTTAAAAAAATAATCATATATTATATATATATATATTTTTTTTTTTTTTTTTTTAATACTTATTATTTATTAATCTATGAAGTAAAATATTTTTCAAATAAAATTGTTAAAACTATCTCAAGCTGAGTAATTCTATTTAAAATTTTCAAATTAAATTTTACTAACACAATATTAATACAATATCCATATAAACATGAAAAAAAAATACTAGTTATATATTCGACTTTGATGCAAATTTTTAGAAATCTCTAGCTCTAAATAAAACTTTTTATCACTGGATTATTTTATTATATTTAATTCAAACAAATACAATTTAATATTATGTAACCATAAAGTTTTTAAAATACTCACTTAGGTTTCACGGCTTCCAAACATTGAACCAGAGTACACAAGACGTCAGGGTAAGCCGATCGATTCTGCGATTCTTTTAAAGCTAAAGCGTATAGCGTGAGCAAATGGCTAGATGTCATTAACACTTCACCTAAACCTTGATAGTGAAGACGAACTGGTTGAATCAAAGTCAACACTTTATCCCATTTGAAATCATCTTCATTTCCTGTTATTACATAAATAAATAAGCAAATTAATCAACGTCATATTTTAAAAACTATGCGATTAACTCACCGACATTTTTGAACCATGACATCAAGCAAGCTTCAATTATGTCACTTTTGTGCAGCTGATCAGTAACGTGAGCCCAAGTCACCATTAAAAACCCTTGTAACACCGTGCAGTCGGCTTTTCTCTGAGATATCCACTCTTGAATTGTTTGCAACATAAGTGACGACAGTATAGATCCAGGAGGCTGATTGACCAACACCAATAGCTCTAGGACTAATAGTTTAGCCTCTTCGCCATGTTTAGTGACCATTTCCGTTTCGTCCAACAAACGTTGGAAAGCGCACTTGAGATGCTTATAATGACCGCCCAACACCGACCTGTATCGCGATGCCAAGGATATAAACATCCTCACCATTGCCCTAATAAATATTCGCCTTTTGTATAACATGGGCTCTGCATAAGGTGCATTGTGGTCGACGTTATTATAACCAGCTGCCGTTTTTAAGAGACTACAATTAAAACAATGTTCACAATAAATATTACAATATCAACTGAATACAATATCAATAAAATATTGCACTTACTCGAGCACAGCGGAATCTGTGCCGCACCAATCTTCATTACTTAATTGGAGAACCGTCATAGGATCATATTTCGAAACAAACCAACTCAAAATATTCTCATACGTTTCGCCATCTATTTGATGCCAAGCAAACTTCTGAGCCTCTAATAGAAGTGGCCTGATTTTTCCACCCTTTAAAAAAAATTAGAATTGAGTACAGACATTTCAAAAATCAAATAGTATGTTCAAAAATACTTTTCTCATATTGGGTTGATTAGACAGTTTGATGAACAACGATAACAGTACGCGTAAATCGAGATTAGGTACATACGGCCAGGGTATTTCCAAAATTACATTGGCCAAAAAGCATTGTGATTGGGGTAAAAATTGGTCCATAACCTGTGAACAAAATTATCGATACTATAAATCATAATGATTCTCAGTGAACTAAAATAAAACAAAATTATTACCTTCATGATCAAATCTAAATCTACAGGTGTCGGTATAAACCTTTGCCATGGTAATTTTTCTAGATTCGAGTGTATCGTCTCAAAAATATAATCATTTGTCTGAATATGAGCAAACATCTTTATGTACCATTGACAGACAAAACTCAAAACATTATCACAAGCTGTAAATTCAAATAAAAATGTATTTCTTTTTTTATTTTCAAAATACTCGTGCAAAAATCTTCAATAAAAATTTACCTGGCATAGTATCTAGAACAAATGTAATACATTCGACTAATGCATCGACCATTAAAGTTGATATCGATGTATCTGTTGCCAACCACGGCAGTCTTAGAGATCTATGATCAGTGTTCCATCCTTCATACCAGGGTTCCAGCCACGGACCAAACATACTTATCAAGGTCGGACATAAAAACTCGCATACTAAAATAGTAAAATAATAGTTAAAAATAATTTTAGAAAGCTATTTTATCTTAGAAAAAATACCTAATAATGTTAAATATCTAAAGAAATGTTAACTCCATAACATGTATGGTTTTATTAAATGCTCCATTAAGAACAAGAGTGAAGTGACTTGCCAAGATATTATAATATAATATATTAGATATAAATAATATTTGCTTATTTATGTTTAAAATACAACATAGATAAATTAAATTAAATTGAAACTCAGGCAAAAACTCTTAGAGTTATTACAATGACCAAGAGAAAAGAAAGAAAATGTATGTAATAAAAATAAAGGGGTGACCTGGATAATATTCATTTTCCCAGCCTGAATTTTCGTTCTCACTTTGTACCCAGATCAATTAGATTGAGAATGCATTTTTTTCTAAATATTTTTAATTGAGTTACTAGATAGATAATAGTTGTCGAATTATGACGTTTTTTATTTAAAAATTAAGACCATAATCTAATCTTTAGAAGCGAATGATTTTTATAAACAAATGTACATACTTTTATTGGCCAACATTCCTCGGTAAGACTGTAATGTTCCTACAACTAATGCATGACTAACCATAGCGTACAAGCCGACTAAAGGTTCAATATATACATTGTACTTGGAATACAACTCTCCTGTAGAAGATTTCAGTCTTTCGTTGGCAAAATGAGTAGTCAACAGATGTAAAGTTTCTTGAAGCTAAAAATGTTATGAAAAGAAAATTTTAAACATATCGTTATCACATTCAAAATGGTATTATTTCTCGAGTATTAACGTACATCTTGAGAACTAAGAGACCGTTGATCAGTTGCATAGCGTCTGACTACATCTCGCAACTGATCCGTAGATATTCCTGGCAATAAGATTGTTCTTGCCGCATTTGTTTGAGTCGTAGGCACGGCTTGAGCCAAAATAGTATTGAGAATATTAAACCACACTTGACAGTAAATACGACCTTCCTTGGAATGGTCTAAAAGTTTCAGTAATATTTCACCGTAATGTTCAGGAAAATCGTGTTCCATTATTTTACATAGATGTTGACTAAATAGCTATTGATAATAACACAGTAAATTGTCAGCCAGTTAATAACATAAAAGGGAAAAATGATAGATATTTAATTTTATTCACTTACTTCATGTAAGGACCACGTGTAATCTGATCGTGTTTGTTGTTTGACTAATATCAAAGCTTCGATACAGTAATCTATCAGTATTGATCTTTCTTGAAGTAGAGGTTGCTTGATCGATAGGCAAATGGATACGTCAAACTAAACAAATATATATCAGTATTATTATTATATTTTTTGCTTTTACATCGTCTCTTTTGCACTTACTTTACTGAGTAATTGCAATGTTATAGGTTCATAATGAGCATTACAATGATTTATAATAGTTTTATAAGCTTGTATAAATATATCTATAGACGCGGTGGACGGTGAAAATAAGGGAACGAGTATATCAGCTAATTCCGGATGATTCAACGCTGTGTCTTCTATGCGTAAGCATTCTTTTTCGTTGTCCATAATGAAAGTCTAAAATGATGGCATAAAATTATTATTAATTATATTATATTATTGAAAAGCATTATGCTTTACTCTCAACCCGCACATCAACCTTAACACATTTTTCGCACATAGATTGATTTGCACACATAGTAATAAATATTATATTCAATACACAATAAATTAATTAATATCGGAGTAATAGAAATTAAAATAATAATTAAGTATTTAAAATCAAAAGAAAATTGTTCATTTATAAATATATTTTAAAAATAATTCATTGGATGAAATTGGAGTACATTGAATTAAAAAGAAATTTAATTATGTACAAGTCGGCGTCAAGAACTACTATGTGAGCGAAATTCTCATACTTGATCAATGATGGGTTAAAACATTAATTATTATGGTGTTACATACATTTCCGATAGATTGAAAGATGGCTAATATAAATTTTTCAATGGGTGGACACGTCTTTAAAATAACATATTCAGCCATAAGTGCATAAAACAATCTGACACTTGATGAACAAACATCAGTAACTAATTCAATATCTCCTATTTTTACTAATTCTTTGAATTCATTCAATATCAACCTAAAATAACAAAAGATATTATGAAAAAAATGTTTTTAATGTAAATATAAGCGTGCACAAAAAGTAAATGAGATCCCTCAAAAAATAATAATAATAATAAATAATAAAGAAGAGTCAATTCTGTAATATTATATAGATAAGGATAGATAAGGATCACGAGCTATGACAGCACAACATACCGAGTGTGCACGCTTATGTGTATATGCATAATTAATATACTATAATTTGTTTTACACATAAGTACTTACTGAATAATTAGATCTAGTGAAGTACACGCAGAGGTTAATGAACTTGGCAATGACTTTTCTAATATTTCAGTAATTAAGGCCTCTAATTCTGATCTGTTATTAGAATTTATTTGTACAACATCTGCATTTAACTTTGCTTCACGAATCTATAAAATGTAATTTACACTTGAGTATACAATTTTTTTTTTTAAATTTAAATGGAATATACTTGAAAAGTTATCTCAGCAGCACCGGCACATTTAATACTGCTTGTATTTCCTTTTTTAGTTTTATAATCACAAACCGCTTGAACTCGGGTAGTTGAATCCATTTGAACGTATACCATTTTTATACCATCGATGTATCGACTGTCTAAATTCTCATGGCAAACTGTTTGTGTTCTATAAACTTGACTACAAAAAAAAAATTGAATTTAGTATCAGAAAAATTAAAAAATTGTGTTGAGTACGAACTTAATGAATTCTACAATTTGTTTAATATTTAATTGTAGTATATTAAGTAAATGGTTTTGATGATACAAAACATCAGTAGGTATTAACTGCACGTCTGACAGCCGTAATACAAAATCTGGATTTGGCAACGGATTGTCATAAGACTTCAATCTAAAAAAAATATATTTGTAAATCAAACCTCGCTTATATAAGTATGTTTTAAATTATTTTTACCTATTAACAATTCTAGTAGTAGGATCCTTTTCCATAAGTATTCTTCTATTGTTAATTTGACTATTGTTTTGAATATTTTTACCAAATAAATCACACCAATTTTGCAAACATTCAAGTTTGTTTTCTTCAATTGACTTGTGATTGATTATGTCCGACAACGATTCCTAAACAAGAACGAATTCATTAAAATGCTTGAAAAAATAACATCATATTGATTTCATTACATGAGAACCATTAATAATGTGAGTAAGATCATTTGGTTCATACATTGAATCCAACGAAGGTATAAATAAAGTCGATTCAAGAAGTCGAACATCTGTTAACCATAAAGTACATGCTTCATAAAATCTGAAAACGAACATTAAATTTAAAAATAATAAATTAACTCAATAAATGGTATGGATTAAGATTTACATTGTACATACCTGGCAAGACGCAAGTCGATTACGGAATTTGGTTCCGTTTGAAGTTTTGTGCGATGAAAATCAATGCATTCTTTTAGTTTTAAACATATTTTGTTCAAATACGGTGAATTGACGAGGCCTTCAAAAAATTTACGGCCAACACAGCCGAGTTGTTGGGGTCTATATGAAAATAATTTAAGAATAAAAATTATGTATCCTTTAATTGAAAAATTATAAAAATAATAAAATATTTACCCCGGAACTCGTTGTAAGTACAATCTAAAAAAGTTTTGCCAATATAATGAAGTCATAGGATGACCCGGTGATATTTCCAATCCATATTGCATCCACCGGTATAAGGCTAAATGTCCAGACGTGAAATGAGGTAATTTTAATTCTGAACATACTCTCTAAAGACAAAATAAAATAAAAAAAGGAACTATAATTATAATAGTATATTATTAATTATACTAACCTTTAGCGCGTCGTCCACGTTTGCTTTTCCTTGTTGTAAATGTAATTTCATCAGTAAATTTTTCCATATGTTATTTCTACCTTGAATACACCATTCTTCAGCTTCTAATGCCAACAAAGCATAATACGGACAATGATACAATACCATAGGATATTTGGGCAGTAAGAGAGGCCGTTTCTCTGGACTTTGAAACATGAAATTTAAGATTGACCCAATAGCTGTAACGTTTTCTTTAGCATCACTAAATTGCTAAAACACAATATTAAATAATACAATTATCATGTTGATAGCTCTTAACTAGAGTGCTTACAGTTATCAAATTGATTAGTAATTCTCGAGCCCACTGTAATGATTGAGATTTAAAAACATTTTTGAAAATAGTGTCCAACACGTAAACGAAAAAATCAGACTCTGCTTCTTTCCACACGGCACATGCCACTTTGGCCCACAAATCCATTACCAAATGAGGACTAGTTATTCCATACCGAGCATAGTTGGATATTTGATATTGAATCATATTGGTAAACTGTAATATGACTTCAGAAGGCCCTTGAACGCTCAATAAGCTCATGGCACGTTTCGTTGTATTGTTCCGATTGTCTGCCATAATGCCAGCCACGATCATGACAAATCTATAAAAAAAATAAACAAATCTTTATTAGAATTGGTCCTTTTTTAAATAAAAAGAAACGTTTTTACTTTTTACATTCCAGTAAACAGTTGGGGTGTTCAAAAAAAAATGGAACAATCACATTCAAACAAGCAATTGTTGCTGTATAATGTCTATACTGTAATAATCTATAACAGCAATCTAAACCTTGGTTTAATATGACTGGAATACAATGGCCTGCAGTCGTTATGTGTACAGCAGTATATAATGCAATCGGGTCGTCGTGATGCAAACACTTTATGTTCTAAAATCGTAAAAAAAAAACATATTATTTGAAAATTATATTAGTGTCAAACTGAATATACTTACGATATGATCAGTATCGATATCGATTACTGTGAGTAAGTAATGGTTCAAGTCTTGTAATGTGCCACGTACAATGATGTCAGGCAAGTCCATCAAGTGAAGTTTCAAGGTATACAGCACTTTCCACGACCATACCCGAAAAGCTTGTTCGTTAGATTTAATTTGTACCAACTACATAGTAACATTTTTTTTAATTTTTTCATTATCGAAACAATTTGATTACTCAAAATTACTTGTTTTATACTGTGAACTAAATATTGAGCTGATGTTTCATCTACAGTGATAGGAGCGTGCTGTACAACTGCTTTGACAATAATGATTGCAATATGACCGTGCATTTCCTTAGTCAACATAAAATCGCTGCATTGCAAAAAATAATAATAATAAAGAAATGAAAATGTTTTGAGTATTTAAAAATGATACATAAACCAACAAAACAAAGAGTTGTCAACTTAATGAAATAAATCACATACTTGATATCATTTTCGTTGCATCCAGAAAATAACTTTGATAGTATATATCGACTTAAAGAATTTTCCGTAGATGTGATTGGATGGTTTAGTATTAAATGTTCCAAGAAAGATAAATCATCCATTGTAAGTTTCCAATTCGGCAATGGAAGCGTTTTGAAAAGATACATGGAACCCTTAACATAATAAAATAAATCAAATTGAATGAAATTAATGGCAGATTGTATAAAAAATTATTAAGTTTGATAAGACATTAAAAAATTTAAAGAAAGTAATTCAAACAGTTTGAACCTTAATTGATCAGTTCAGTTCAAAGTACCAATGAAGTTACCTCTGTGCATTAATGCAACCAGAAATTTATAATTTATAGTTTTAAAAATGATTTAATTGCTGAAACACATACCGAACCAACTTCATCAAAATTATACTTGAGTACGTTTAAAATTTCAGAAATAAGGAATGCATGTTTATCAGATAAATTTGTAAGCAACGTCCGGCAAGTCTTGCGACATTGTTCTTTAGTAGTTTTACTCACAAATCCAACCTATTAAAAATAATTAAGTCATTGAAAAGGCTATAAAGTTTTAAAAAAAAATTGTTACCCTTACTTTAAATAGAAAAACTGTGACTGTTTTTATGAAATCTATATCATTGATATATCTGCTAAGAGCCATATTGCAAATGGCTGTTAGTAAATAGTAACATTCATCGTCAGAAGTATTTACAATACATTCTGACAGTTCATCTAATGAATACTCATGGGAAGCTAAAAACAAAATTAAAACTATCACAATAAAATTTTAAATTAAAAGCTATAAATAATTTAAAACAAACCTGATTTAATATGTAATACATGTTGAAAAAGATGTAATACCATCTGAGAAGACACTTGACCAAAAGGCAACATCACTAAATATTGCCATGTAGTTCTATCCTCATTTTCATACAAACAACTAACAGCACGGCTTAAAAACGAATCATATTCTGTTTGTATTCTAGCCGACACAAATTTATGGGTTCTAGAGAAAAATTACTTTCCGGTTATTAATAAAATAAATGATGATAAAACATATTGATTAATTAATTAATTATAAAACTAACTTGAATTCTTCCAATACATCAGTAACGTAATTTACAGTATCTTGAAGCAGATGCCCCAGTCTTTTTGAAAATTGTTTATACTCAGTACTTTTAGAACAATAAGTCTGTAGCCCCGATTTAAATAACTTAACTAAAATGCTCCCTACAGCAATCAGTCTTAATAAGTCATGCTCGTTCCATAAATTCAAGCGTACAGCTGCTTCATTTTCAGAATACATTATCATCTGTAATAAAATTAACATAAATATATTATAACTATAAAGAAAATAAATGTAATTTACTTTTTTGAAAAGAGTTGAAAATGGTATTTGATTGAGTAAAGCAATAATATCGCTTTCACGAAGTGTTTGCTGAGAGCTACCTGTATTTTCTTCTTCACCTTCACTATCTACTACTACCCAAATTGATTCATTAGTATCACTGTCGTTTTTGCTTATCTAAATAATTTCAATAATGATTAATATTAAGGACATAAACGAATATTATATATAATCAAAGATAAGATATTGATGACTTAAAATCTGCCAAAAATGCTTTAAAGCTCTAAAAAAATGCAATAAACTATAGAATTAATAAAAGAAGAAAATTTATGATTTTAGGATAAAATAAATTATTATTATTATTATTTAAAAATAGACGAGGCAAGGTGTCCAGATATGTTTTAAAGTTTTCATTAGCTGATATAAAAATAAAATTATTTGAAATCTAAAATTTTACAAAAATAAGATTAAAATTAATAAAAAGAGTTAAATTTTTAGAGCTCCATTTTTATATATATAGATTACATAGCACTTGTAAAAAAAATACATATAAATCATCAAAATCCTATCTTTATATATGTAACGTATATTACATCTTACTTGTTCTAAGAATTTTTCTCGAGCATGAACTGGCAACAAAACAATAGCCAATGAAGTAATTATATAATCTAAATGGAAATTATTTTCTTGGTTGTTTGAATCAATCAATGGTATTTGGATGAAAGGGCTAGCCCATTTTCCAACACCTGTTGGACATCTGATAAAAAAATAAAAATATTATTAAATTTATTAACGAATAAAATCAAATATGTTACAAAAACAATAATTACCTTAAAATATGATTCAATATGAAGAAATGATCTTTCCATGAAGCAACTCGAAGTAAAACACCTATTAATTTGACTAATAGTTTTCTAGTTTCATTAATGAAAATTTTGTCGTTAATTGTTTTTCTTTGGTACCAAAATAATATAGAAATGGAAGACTCGAGATCAAGTATAGATGACTGAAGATTTTTTCCACTTAAACTTTGTACATCTGAATTGAGAAAAATTCCGATAGGAGTATCAGAAGAAATAGTAGAAAATGGCTGACATAGAATATGTAAATAATAATCAATCTAAAAAGAATAATTATGTACGTTTATTAGTGATCAAGCAATAAAATAATTTGTAATTAAAAAAATTAAAACTCAAAGATATCACTAGATAAATGTTTTTCTAACCTTTTCTTTGATCATTTGACAATCATATAAGGCACAATAATAATTATTAACTAAATTCCGTAATTGTTTTAGAGATATCATCAAATTATCTAAAGCCAGTTGGTTGAATCTAGATATATCATATTTTTTTGTAGCTGATACTGGATTTCCATCCTGAAAAAATAACATAATAAAAACTAATAAGTAATTACTTATAAAATAGGTATGTTGAAAATTGTCAAATATCTATCAGTAGATATAAATAGTTCATTCATAAATCTAACAATTAATCAATAAAAATACACAACATGTACATCGATACTACAAGTATAATAAAGTATTGAAAATATCAAATGGAATAATATTTACTTGGCATTCTCCATACTGTGTATAAGTTGCAGGTTCTAATGTCCAAATATGATTTTCATGCGTTTTATATGAATAAACCGATTCTTTAATCTCTTGTTTACTACTTTCCAGTTTAAGTCGTGCATGTAAATAATCTTGAAGTAATGTATTAAGAGGATGTTCACTGTTTTGAACATTTTTTAACTCTGATTGATTAAAATTTTCAATATACTCTTGTAAACCAATTAATAATTTATTTTGATAATATTCTGCCAACTGTTCTTCAGTAAATGGAGTTAAAGATTCAAAAGGTGTTTTAGAAACCGGCGAATCCCATAAATCATCAAGTACAGGGGCACAAGGAGTTGGTAATGAACCTACAGAACATGGTATTGACATTGGTAATATTGATTGAGGAGTTATGTTTTCAACAGAAGGTTGTTCAACAAAAGTTTCTGTAATAGGTACATTAACATTATCATCTTTTGCACAACTAACAATTGAATCTACTTCGTCTTTTGGTTTCGTATCTGGTTCGGCACTAATAAAAATATCATTAAATGCTTCATGAAGGGCATTTTCAACATCATCTACTGCAGAAGAATGTATTAAACTATTATCAATTGGTTCTGGTTCTTCAATGTTTATCTGGAACAATAAAACAACATTGTTCAATATTTTTCTCAGAATCTTTGATAAAGCACCTTGGTTTATAAAAAAAACACACATATTCACAAAAAAACTAGAATAGGTACCGAAAATATTTGAATGAAACAAAAATCAATTAAAAAATGGTCTCTCAAACAAACATAATTTAGAAAGCTCAGATGAAAATAAATGCAGCCCATAAGTTATGGGCCATAACACTGAGATTGTAAATATGAATAAAAATTAAGTTGAATATATACATTACATTATATATAGGGAAATAAGACAATGCTAAAAGAAATTTAACGTAAAACGACCTTGATAGTGAAACCTGAAAAGTGCAAAGAATACAATAAAAGTATTTTGTTCTCTAAGACAAAATAATGAAACGCCTAACCATTAATCCAGCAATTTACAATAAAACCAAATACACTAATAACAAATAAAAACCTATCAAGTTTTGGAAAAAATCAAACCAATTATTATTTATACTTATTGTGTATGTACTTTGGCCGGACGTTTGGTTTTGGCCAGACCATGAATCCTAGGCCTTTGTCGTTCCATAGCGTTAGATCAAATCATAATTTCTTGTGAGAAATACGGTTCGATCACACCATGGACACTCAGCAAACGGGACAAAAGCGAAGGCGACGAACGCACAGTGTAACAGCCACTCTCTATTGTAATGTTAATACTAAATTGCGACTTTTCTCAATAGTGTTGTTTTCGTTATAGATTCGTTTTATTGTCATTGTTTTTTCCAACTGTTATCTCTATGGTTTGGTAACACAACACGACTGATAAACGATAATATCATGTTATCGGACGTTGATTTTTGTTTGTTTTTTACTCACCATGATGCCATCAGCTGTGCACTCGTCGTCAGCTGCTGCTACTGCTGCTGCAGCAGTAATGTAGTCGTCGCATCTCTAATTATGTACCTTATGAATTTATGTAAATTTGATGTTTTTTGGATAGGTAAATTCTCAGTGTAGTATACAAAAACGTATATTTTGTACATTCAAAGTACCTATAAAAATAAATTAATTTTAGTGAGAGGGGTAAAGTGGAGTGGAAAAAATGTGACTGGTCAGTGAGCAGTGGCCACGCCTCGATGATAATTTTAATAGGCAATAATTTTTTTTAAACAAATTAATATGATCGAAAAAGCAATTATTATTCATATTTTTTTGGAATAATTTTATTTTATTCTGAAAAATGTAATGTCTAGACTTTAATGCAGATTTTAATTGCATAAAAAAATGTCTTTATTATGAAAAAAAAAAATTAATAGGCAAGTCCTTATAAAAGCAAAACAAAAATTAAAGTAATCAAATTTAATTTTTTAAATTCTATAATACTTGAAAAGTTGAGCTTGAAAAGAGTAGTTTTAGGACGTCACCATAAAGAAATTAAATTTGCAGTGCATCTTAATTTGCACTCTATATTATTGTTATACGAGTTAAAACAATTATACAAAATGAACAATCATAATATACATTTTTCATGTTGATTATTTTATAATTAAAAAGTAGGCCGCTAGTAAAATCATTTTATAACTTGATAATAAATGTATAGGTTGACTAGCGGACGTTACCAGGACTTCGCCCCGGGTTCAATGTAGTCAAAAACTCAAATAATTATCATTATTCGTGTTCTATAGGAAAAAAGCATCCAGAGTGATTTTCATATGTTAATACTCACTTTATGAAACCATAAAATAGTTTAATTTCAAAAAAACCCAAAGATGATCCAAAAATCACAATTCAGACCTCCTGACGATTCAGGAAGGCGCGTTCGGGGAGATTCCAATGTTTCGTGGTCGAGTTCGTGTTCCCAGTATTCGGGCGAAACCGATCGATCGCAGTGAACCTGTAATAATTATTAAGTTCATTTCATAGTAACTTCATACGTACAAGTAATGATGCTCTCACTCGTCATAATGAGAAATTCACCATAAAAACACATTATTTTTATATTACGTTAATGCGGGCATAAAGGTCATTCGCCCAAACGCATGACGCTCTTCGGTCATGGCGATGTGATTTCTCGGTATTCTCGGTGTCTGAAATAATAATACGCCGAACGACATGGAAAATTAAAATAAAATAAAATATACAAACGTAAAGTATTCCAGACCGCGTTTTCGAACTTGGGAGCAGCGGTCATCTTGGTTTCGCGGCGTCCCGGGTAATACTGTAACTGTGTGGTATACGATTTGGTCGTCGTCTGTCGGGCCCGGTGCATTGCGCGCGGTACATACTTACCACGGTATACGGACCGATATTCGACGAAACGTACGTTACCCGGGTATCGAACGAACATTACCGACTGGAACCACGGTCAAAATGGCTACGATTATTTTTCAACGGCGACCGTAGGCCGTTTAGACTCTCGCCGTTGTCGTCGTGAAATGGTGCCGTGGTTTTTTGCGAATCTTTCGTCGTCAGTTAATACCGTTTAAACGATCATTGGTGCGCGAATATTTTTCTTTCGATCGATTGTCCACCGCGGTCGACGTTACGTAAATAAAATCGTTCGTAGGTGAAGTGCTCAAAATTTCGAAAACGGCGGCGTAGATCAAACGTGAAATCGGGCCGAGAAAAAAAAGATGGCGGACGTCCCGTGAGTACCTAAACATTTAATTATCTTGTACATCTCCCGTATCGTCCTGGCAGGTCATTTTTTCCATTTTTACCCTTTTAACCCCCTCAGGGGTGGAATTTTCTTGCACATCTTGAGTATTAGAGAAATCACTTTTCCAAATTTCAAGTCCATGCGTTGTGTAGTTTTTGAGAAGTAGTGATCAGTGAGTGAGTGGTATTTGGATTTTATATATATACGAGTATATATAGATTATTGATATTTTAGATTTAAAATATTGTGATCGCCAATAACATGACTTATTATGTAATTGAGTTGTATTATTTATTCAGCTGACAACTGTTCTTGATGTTTCTATTACATTACCACAGAATAATATGAGAAGAATTTAAATGGGAATCACGAACTAAGATATTTTTATACGTGATAGGAATTAAATTATATAGATAACCACAGAATAAACTAAACAATATTATTGAAAATATTATTACAAACACTGAGTTGACGTGTCGATTCACCTTAGTTACATTAAAGTACTGAACTATAGTCATGAATATTCGATAATGATTTCATGTCATGTGAAATAACGTTCTGGGTTGTAGTAGAATTAGGAATCTTGAAAAAAAGCCGTGTACAACATATCGGTGCAGAGGGGCAACTGACATAATTTTACTTCTCCGCTTAAATTCTAATTCTAATTACAAATCGGTATACGATTTGAGGTACGTGCTGCCGCCTTTGACGATAAGTCGATAAATAACGCGGCAACGAAGTTAATCCAGAGCACACAGCTGTTTCGATACTATAGCACGCATGTACACGATTCAAGATAGAGAGCCTTGATAATCAAGGCTCTCTAGTTCGAGATAATCGCTCGCTATTATCACCTAAATTTCCCGCCTTTTGACATCATAAGCTAAAGTAACACTATTTAATATTATATTATCGCGTTTGGTATTTAGATTTTTTATTATTTTTTTCACACATAAACACTATCGCTACGAAATATCACCTATTTGTATTACGTCGTCGTCGTGCCGCGGTCCCCGGAAAAATGGAACGAAAATTCGGTCGGTGCCGAACTCGGCGGTTGGTACACCCGTCGACGGCACGGCTGTTATCACGGTCTTCGGGGGCCGGCAAGGCGCTTTAACAGCTGCTTCTGCTCGAGCACAGTATCTCTACGTTCTATCCAAATACATATGCATATACACATATATACTTTGGATAATATTCCGGGGGCTCGTCCGTGTCCGTCCGCGGGGTCTGATAACGGTAGTGGTCGTGTGACGGCGGTACCGCGGTAGGGAAAAGGTAAAATACCGAACGCGAACGGCCCGCGGAGATTCCCCGGCGCGCGCGACGTGCCCACCGCCGCCGCCGCCGCCACCGCCGCCGCCGCAGCGGCAGCAGCAGCAGCTGCTGCTCCCGATTGTGCCGTTATGAGAGGCGGCCACAGTCGCCGGCCGATCAGTGTCCGTGTGTAAGGCCGACCAACCAGTCGTTGCGGTTCGGTCGCCGATGTTGTTGAACACGTCCAGTCCAGTGCTATGGCTTCGCGTATAACGTCCGGTGCCCGGTTGTGCGTTCGCGCCGGTATCGACAAGCTCGTGTGTAATTTGGCCAGGAGCCGTCAGCACCACAACGCGGCGGCAGCAGCCGGCGGAGACCAGCCGACTTCCGTCGGTCCCAGGTCGGACAGGTTACAATGTTACCAGGTCAGTACCTCCTCGCGTACTCACGTACCGAGCTCGTGCCCGACCGGGTTCCGGAGACGATCGGTCGTCCTGTGCTTTTTCAAAGACCGGACTAGATGATTTTTATTTTTTTTATTTTTTTTTTTTTTCCCCGTCCCTCCAAGGTCCTTTCAATGACTTTTCGCCAAACAGTGTATCGCGCGGTGGTTTTTTAATTTTTTTTTTTTTTTTTCCTCGCTCGTATATGATTTTATTTTTCGTCCACTTGGCAACTTTCCCTTTGGGGGGCGGCCGCACAGAGGTCTTGGCCACAGCGATATTTACAATCCGAGTCTATCGGAGTAGTAGGCGATCAACGCGTCACCGCACTCTCGGGTTGACCCCGTAGAATTTCAAACGGTTCGAACCGACATTATCGATTAGGTAACAAATGTTAAGCCATTGTTTAAATTTACATTCGGTAGTCATTTTCACTCTTGTTGGTACGACATTTCATTCAGTACTGTTTTTTATATGCATCTGTGGGTACTGCATTTTCTACAACACGAGAAAAAAAAGTACCTTCATGAACACATTTATTCGAGTTCTGTATTATCAACGTTTTAATAACAAATGTGTTCATATACAAAATTATATTATAATTTTTGAGATAATTTTCATACTATAGGACTAGAGATAACTGATTAATTATTAAATGTCCATTACATAACATGTAATTTTTGTCGATTGAGTGTGTGTATTATTAATAAAACTTATTGCCAATTATTGTGCATTCTATAGAAAATTTAAAAAAATCTTTAATCTGTTACCTACCTACTTAATAGATTAATTATTTCCTATCTTGATAATTGCATAACTGTTAAATTTTAAATTTGTAAAAACATACCTATTATTGATAATAAATAATAAAATTTATTTTCAACCTAGTTCACCGGGTAATTATTTTTTCTAACTGTTAAATTTTAAGTTGTTTATAATTTGTAAAAGCATACCTATTGGTAATAAATAATATAATTTATTTTATACTTAGTTCATTGGGTAATTATTTTATCTAACTTTAAATGAATATTTAACAGCAAATATGTACATCTCTCAAATTTCATTTTAAAATTATTCCTGTTATTTTACAATAAAATATTATTAATTATTTTCTTTTACTACTATTAAAATGTTAATATTATTTAGAACAAATGTTTCTTGTATTATTTAGATAGTGTAACTTTATTAAAATTGAAATTAATACCTACCTAGTAAAATGTATTAATTTTTGTACACAATGTGTGTATTACCCATTCATATAAATGGCGAAGATCAACTTTAATAATTTGTATTCTAATAAGCTATTTTTCATTTAATATTTTAGAACCACTTTACATTGCAATTTTTTTGTTTAACAATATTTGTTAACCTTTTTTTTAAATTTTCATTATAAATCAATAAAGTCTTACAAACTTAATTTCATAATATACTGTTAATCATTAATTGATACCTTTAGTTTACATTTACATTTTACAGAATATCATGATTTCAATTTGTTTATTAGACAAGGGAAATTTTTTACCCAAGAGGAGAAATATTGTATTAATAATTTTATAGAAACGACCTCGTTTTTCTTTAAAGAAATTCTACTTTTTTTTACAAAAAAATTAAATATTTTAGTTCCAACATAAATAAGTTTATTATTTACAGTTTACTTAATGGGGTGAGCTTAAAATAATTATTATTACCCATTTAATTATGTAATACAACATCCACACTTTAAAATGTTCATTTAATAAATGATCAAAATAATTATCTATATACTATATATAAAATAATTAAATTTTCTATCTTTTAGTTTTGATTTAAACACTGAATTAATTTCTTTTTAATAGGTAATGATAAAATATAATTGTATAATTAACGAGTAAAAGTGAGGCAAGGTGGGAGGTTTTCTTCACACTATATTATTCTTATGCATTTCAAATACGATTTTTTTGAAATTTGTTAGCGACTTAACTAATTAGAAAAACCGGAAGCAATATATAAAATGTACGTGCTTACTTCGTTATAATCAATACGAATCAGTAAACTCTTTTATTATCTTAAATGCGTACCTATTACTTACAAGGTTTGAGTCGTACGAATTTCTAAAATGGAAAGCATGTTATTTTATGTTAATACGTTATACCGTTTAGCTGATTTATTCGAATGATTTATACGCGCGTACGATAAAATTGTAATAATATGCCCTGTCGATTCATAATTCTCTGTTAATATTAATTGATTTAATCTGCATGTGCGTGTGAGTATGATGATTTATTACATAATAATTTATCACTTGTTCATACGCGAGATTTAATGAAAAATATTGGTCATTTCAAAATACTTTTATAATATAGTATTTATATAGCTGTATATTTATAATTCGTTGGGTGGTTAGTTATATGTAAACATATACATTCATATACGTTTGTAATGTTCGTAATGTGATAAAGGGTTTTTTGAACTTGAAAACGGGGCTTGGACACCTCGACCCACTGACTCGTCCGTCATAGGTCAGCTGTATTCGATTCGTCCTTGTGACGTTACCGTCGCCGTGTTATCATTGTCTGGACGTGGTGCAATTTGCATGTGCGCACATGTATGTAATTGGCGGCAGTCTATAAGGTGAATCACCATAATAACGAACCAGTTGTGCGCAACGCGTTTACTGGCCTACTAAGAGAGAGAGAGAGAGAAAATGATAATAAATAAAGAAGAAAAAACACATAGTCGCCGCCGAGACCGTTAATCAAGTTCGACAACCTGGTAGCCCGTAGTCGTCTTCCTCTCTCTCTCTTTCGCTCAATGCGTGGCCGCCGCCGCACCGAATCCAGACCATGTCCAAATGACCGATGAATTCTATAACACTCGAGACTCGAGAGGCCGAAAAAGCGTGGCTCTAACTTCTGTAATATAATGTGATTCGATCGCGAAATTTTTTAGCTAAAACGAAGACGGTCCCGAGGACAATAATTAATATTTATAGTTTGATTAAAAATTGGGACGAGAACGTCTTATAATTTGATTAGAAATCTAGATTCGTGAAATATATTCCAAAATATCATGAAATCGTAGTTATTTATTTATATCTACCTTAAAACTTTCTACATTGATCTTTTTCTAATTATCAGTCGTCGTGTTTTTTATACCTCGTAAAAATATTTAATTTATAAGCTCGTGTTTAATCTTTAACAATCATTAAATATTACATATTACATTTCATTTAATTCTCCGACTAACATGATTAATTTTTAATTTAGACGTTTCAAAATGACATCTTTATCAGAAACCACCTTATGAAATCCATTGACCATAAAGCAATCCAATAAAAATCTATCGTAATTTTATCATGGTTCATTATCATCATATAGCTTGTATAGGTACTAAATACTATAAGGTATATCAATCCAAACCTCTCAAGCATTCATATTTAATAGTTATGTTGGTATTTTATTGAAGAAAGCTAATGTAATTTAAATTTTTAAATTTTAAATTTGTATTGTTGATTATAAATAATTATTAGTGCTCACTATTAATAATTAATTAATTATTTATGATCGAATTAAACAGTTGAAGCATTAGAGTTGATCTTATTAAAAAATTATATCCCTACTCTAATAAAAATGTACTATACCTACTGTTGATGTATTTTAATAAGTGTTAACGTATTTGAAAATATCCCAATAATGAAATATTACTGATTATATTAGATATTTTCTGTTTATGTTCATGTGTAGGGCTTAATACATAATAATTAGTAGCTCCAATGCCCCACAGTTCCTATAAAACAATCAACACTTCAGTATTATACTAAATTAAACTCAATACTATCTTTAATGTTAATAATCAAATAACAATCATATTATACCGTATAACTTAAATATTGGAATGCAGTATACATTCGAATAATATTGTATTCGGATAGTGTAATTCCAACTTAATAAATTGAGTAAAATGTATTTATGGTTACCTATTGTTTTAATGTTACAAGAACTTTTGCATTCTACAGAAATCATAAGCTTAATCTTTATTATTACCTATATGGGTAAATTATTTAAAAATATTATTCAATTTTAATATTTTTAGAAAGTCTTTTTTTAATTACATACAATTTATTAACCTTCAAATAACTAATTTTTTGGTTTTTGGCACGCCTTAGGGGTAGTCCTTATGTCTACCATATGCTATGTAAGTGACATAGCTTTCACAGTAAGTAATTAAATAATTAAACAATTGTGTAGAAATATGTCAAATCTAATTAGTTGTTGTATACTCGTATAAAGATAAATACATCAACACTAACCTTTCGTAATGAAATATAGAAATATTTTTTTGAAATGCTCCCTTATTTTTTTTAAATATTCACCGAAGTTCCTTTCCCAAGTATGATGACTTCTCGAATATCCGGCATAAATGACCTTGTGACTTTACCTACGCAATAATATGTGTTTCCTTTTAACCACGCAGTTTGGGTGAAAGCGCAAGTGAAACATATATACAAACCGGTCCAGGATGTCTTCTGTCGTGGTATGCAGCACGTATACACACACACACACACACACTAAGTGTATATCCTGTGTAACACGATAATCCTTAGACGAATATTTTTCTCTTTGACATAAGTTAAGGGTCATTTTTTTTTTTTTTGTATCCAATTCAGAACTCTCTAAATATGCCTAGGGAATTAAATTTTGAGTTGTTCCTCGGTAAATTACTAATTAAAAGTGAAAAAAAAATAACCGATTGTATTCATAAAGAGATACTTATCTAGGAATGTAAGCTTAACTGCTCAGATAGGTTAATTTCGTTTCCAAACCAAGTAATCGCTTAATTGTTCTGATATGTGTAGTGAAAGCCGTGGCTCTCTTTTGCTCATATGTTCATCTTCATGGGCGGTTTGCTTTTCAATTTTTTTACCATCCGTTCCAGATAATATTGTATATTAAATTAAATAACATTCGTCCTTAAATAAATAAATTCATTTCAAAGATAATTTACTCATATTTTCTTATCAAAAGTAAACATACGTGGTTTTTCGAACAATATTATATATGATATGATTATTAGTCCTACTATAGAGGTATTTTTTTTAAAAACATTATCTATTTTGTAGATTAGCATCGAAATGTTTTGTGTTTAGAATTTAAACATAACGTACGAATGTACAAAAAAATGGTAAAAGAAATAATAATTATATTTTTTTAATGTTACGATTATTAGAAAATATTTATTATGATAATCTTATTATATTTGTTACCGATAAAAAATTTACAATGTACTCGTATAGTATAAAATATAAATTAAACAAATATTAATTATGAGTTATGACAGACGTTGGACGTTTATTAAAATAATTACGGATTACATTATTTGCATTGCTTTAAAATATTTGTAGAACGCCCTAAGATCATTTAAGTTGATTTTGATTTTGACTCGTGACCTAATGAGTCATAAATTATGATAATGATAATGTCATCATGTCAATATTTAAGGGTATTTACGTTGTTATTAGTCGAATATTTTTCAATTATCAAAAATAGGATAGTATCTTTGAATGTACTTGTTTTAAAGTCCCTATTTTGGTGATTACATGATACTTTCGAATGTCAAGCCGAAAACTTTCACATTAGGGTGTTTTTAGAAAGTGTCGAAATCAATATTTGATTTTGTCGTATTTTATTGAATTAATTTTCCTGTTACCTACTTGGTATAAATAAAACATTAAACACAGTCGAGAAGAATTTAACACTTTTAGTTTCCATACGTTCTTACGAGTAGTTAATGAGTTGAAAAATATGTATAACGTAAAGTTAATAATATTATTTACTAAAAATTAGTGTAACGCATATTTTTATGTCAATCATACGAAAAATATTTTTACTAGAATTCTTACTGCGAACAATTCGCAAATGTTCAATGTTTATTTGACACTAATATTTGTACGCAAATGCGAACAAACAATTCGAATATTGTTTTTCAAATTAAATTCACTTACTTAATAAGTAAAATGCTTCTTGACTTGTGAACTATTTACATCAATGAAAAACTCGTGAAGTAGTTTTCTAGTAACATATCGACAGTATTGAAATCATTATTTTTTGTTCGTACTCAATGGATCTGAAGTTCTTATATGTTATAGATCAAATTGTCAGTGTTGACGTTAGCCAGCGCTAATTAACCTTGTAATGTTTAAATTATTAAACCTATAAAAAAAAATTTTCCGAGTTATTATTGAATTAATAAATGGTCATTTCAGAAATAACATTTAAAAATAATTTATAATTTTTTCATTAATAAATCTGTTACTGATAAATAGCAATAGTATCAACAATTTAAAACTCATTATGAAGGTTTAATTAGCATAAATTAATCCGTCAACTATTATATCAGTATCATCTGCCGTGACGGCCTATATTATAGATAATAACTAATAATAATAATAATAATCATTATGTATTGTGTATAGTGAAGTAATAGGTCGACATTAGTTATGTACTTGTCGTTTAATTAATATTTTTTGCGTTTGTAAATAAACAAATCAATATTATGAATATGAATTGTTTGAATATTTTTTCACTAAAATTCTCTTCGATAGTAAATTCGTTGAAAGTATTTGAAAATTTCACGTTTTTCGTAACATTTATTATTTGTAATTAAAACGATATTATATTGTATTTATTTTACCTATTGCTGCGCGCGTTGTAATCTCTGTTGCACGGTTGTTTCGCGTTTTTATTCATTTATCGTCGAATCGACGAATAGGGTTAAGAGGTGTCCGTACTGTATAATATAACATTATGTAGGTACTTCCATTTGTTAGCGGCATATCCTTTTTTATTTCCTTTCCCTCGACTACACTTCTACACTTGTATTCAATGAGCAAGCGTGCACAAACTCGCATCGTAGACACCAAAGAGGAACGCTCAGGAATGTGTCGTGCCCGCCGCGCGTCCAATGCGATCGCTGCGTCCGAATTGAGGCCAATCGAAAAAAAAAAAAAAAACACTGACTGCAGTTTCTTTCTAGCGTTTCTTATTCTATGTTATTCTTGATTTTTTTGTATGTTTGTGTTTATGTGAGTTTCCGTATTAATGAAATGCAACGCCTATTAATGTGTCGGTAAATAGTAATAAAAATAACAGCTATATCGTACATTTTACTGGTTATAAATGTAATTTTCGTCGTGTTTTCAGGTTAAATTTAAAAATCTTTTTTTCCTTTTTAACTGTACCGACGGGCAAGATTATTTTATAGTATTGCGAAAATAGTTTGAATTTTACTTTGATATTGCACTACATGTTTCATCCGTGTTTTGTTATATATGTTATTTATCCTACGTTTTCGTATGAAACTCGGTCGAGAATATTTTAGAGAATAATATATTTATTTTTGGGTTAACCACTTTATGTAAACAAAAAAAAAAAAACCAACAAAAGATAATTATCATGCTTAGCTTAAGAATTGTTAATTTAAATAGTTTTGAGTTGTTTTTTTTTTTTTAATAAAAATGTACATGAAAAACATATCGTCGCGGACTAAAGCGTGTACAATAATAGTGTGTTTAAAACAAGTGACTTTTCGTATGATTTCTTTTGCTGTTCGATTTTATAAGCGATATCGTTAACGATAACTTGCAAAATGAACAATAGTTTGGTGTGAAACCTCTGGTCAGAGTTGCCGAGTAGTTAACCTCGGCCATATTTTAAAAATCAAAGAATTCTTTAACTAACCGCAAAATCAAATCAATCGACTTCTGCATTATGTCATTGATTGGTGGGGATTTACTTAGGAATTCCATCGTGCATTGATTGCAATTTGTCGTAAATTTGTAATCTGATGTGTTCATTTATAAAATCACGTATACTATAATCCGTCAAAGCTTTCACATTGGAACGATGACAAATATATCTGACTAACTTACTGATTTCAGAAATATCATTACGAAAACTTCCGGTTCACCTACTAAAACAGTATTTTCAGATTGTTAAACATTTAAGGGGAACGTACGGAAAAATAATAAAATTGTTTGAATTTTAAATAAAAAAAAAAATTCGTTAACAAGTACTTCTATTTACTATACTATATATATATATATATATATATATTAGTATTTAACGATTAGGTTAAAGTAGGCAAGTCTAAAACCTACTTTTATAAATATCGAAAGCCGTGTTAATTATCCAGTTTAATATGATATTATGTGGGTACCCATTATTTACTTATTTTACTCCACTTAACCTTGTGGTTACAGCAGAGGTATTAAAACGATATGAACATTGTTTTTCGGTCGTTTTCAAGTTTATAAAATTTATCTCGTATGATGTAGAGTGCAGATAGCATAATTACGACGACGTATAGATCGTTACAATTTTTTTTTTTAAAGTTTATTTTTCGATCGTTCGAATCACATTAAAAACGACGAAATGTTAGTATAAGACCGAGTGCACCTGAATATTGTTGTTGAATTATTCGCCGTGAATGGTAAAACGCGAACGCGACAATAACCCGTTAATCTTACAAAACTTAAGAAAACATGTCAGTGGGTACAATATCGATATCATATCATTCGTTATTTTACGTATGAAAAAGTAAATTTATGGCGGCGGTGTTTAAATTCGATCTAAACGAGTAATGTGAAAATTCGATGAAACGTGAAAAAGATGTTCTATTGTTGTAAAATATAATACGATTTAGTAATACACATTATTGTAGACGGGAAATTCATGAGTGTATATACGTACGTTGCGTTGTGGTTTGGTAGTCAATTGAACTTCATATTTTTCTGTAGCCTTGTGGTTCGAACGCGACGTCGTTTATTTCGAGCTGGACATGCACCGATTATTGCGTTTAATACGGCGGCGTTAGAAAGCGCGAAAACATGTGTTTAAAAAAAATAATATTAATAAGAAAGTCAGCTTTTAACATAATTTCCTCGGATTTTTCTAATTTAACGTGCACGTTTCTTAATTTAAAACGATGTTTTTGCCGAAAGTTTAAGACATGAATATAATAATGGTTTATTTGTTGTTTTTTCTTATTACGACGCGCACGACGAGGACGTGAAAATAAAATATTGAAACGAAAACGTTAGGTAGATTTTTTTTTTTTTTAATTCGATTATGATTAATATTAATCTCGTTGTTGTATTTTGAAATTGAAATTTTGACGGAAACGATTGTTCAATTAGTTTTTATAATCATCACAATTTCTTTATTCGCTTTGTACAAAATTTAAATAAAATAACACAACAGTATTTTTCTCTTTCTATTTCTGGAAGGATCTAACAAATCAGTACTGTCATCGAAAACGTATTTACTCTCGTAACCGAATCTTCGAAAGAGCTACGTCGATTGAACAAACTCTCGCGGAATTCCGCGGTCGTCTTGGTAAATATTATAATTATCGAAGTCGAAATTAAAAGAAGTAATCGACCGGATAACAATAATTATAATTTCGAGTACAAAATCGCGCGTATTAATCGTATATTTTCGAAGATATATAAATTATAAACCGTGTTATTCACTCGTGTTGAAATAAGAGTATTTTAAAAGCCATTATGTTCAAACGTGTTTTCAATTTGAATCGGCTGAAAACCCGCGCTGAAATGCAGAAGAACTCACTTTCTTATTGGCTAATTCGATATACACCTAATAGAAACCAGAAAGTCTAAATAAATAACTAAATAACCGGTCTCGTACTACGTTTTAAATATTTATATATATATATGTATGTATGTATGTATTTAGTATGTATTCGACAGACATATATAATATTAAATGTAATATTTAAATAACACATGGGTGAGTTTAATACTATATATATACCTATATATTAATCCAACCAATATCGCAATGAGTAATCTGAACTACGAGTTTGATATTCGGTATAGCTATTTCGTACACTTACATATTATAGTGTTTCATAACTGGATTTAGGAGTACGTAGTAGTGTCCGTTAAAATGATCGAAACGAAACTGTTCCGATAAACGTAATTCGGGCGAGATGTGAAATTGAAAAAAAAATTCCATTCATATTATAGAAACGATTTTCAAAGAAGAAGAACAATGCACGCAAACGTATCTATACGATATTTTTCGAAATAATAAAAAGTTCGACGGCCTTCGACGTGAAATACTAACGCGTCGCCTTATTAGGTCGTTTTGGAATAACGCACACAATAATGCGCTTATAATCTTTTAATCGATCAATAATAAATGCACAATTACACGTTTGGCTACTTACTTACGTATTAGATACGCGATTTTATTTATTTTATTTTTCACTTGTACTTTACCCGTGAAGGTTTCGCGTCGAATCGTTTACCTGCGAAAACTTTTAATAAACCGTTGTCTTAGAATACGATCTATGTTGTTTTTGAAAAAAATTTAAACGTGCACTATTGATAATATACTCGTATACATATTAATATATACGGTAATCGAATACGAAACGAGTTATTCGTGCTTATATTTTATATTTAAACGTTCCGAAGCACCGGGGCTGGATAATAAAAGAATAAACAGATGATAACAATAGATAATGGGCACGACGACGACGTTTGCACTTTTAATACCCCAGCAGACTGGCCCTCGGGGGGACGAAATTTTGATGCGATTAATAATAATATGTATCTCGGCCGTGTCCCACATAACCCAAGTCCGTCGATGATGATGATGATGAGGGGGCCAAATGCCTGCAGGATGGAAAGTATACAGAGATGTATATTATAGAAAACCGGTCGTATGGTCATTAAAAAAAATAATAATGATAATAATATTCGCATTTGAATACATCTCTTTAAACGTATATGGGCGTGATAGACATTAGCTAATCATTTTTTGGAAATACCTATAAGAAAAAAAAAAAAAAACAACAAAAAATAGTCACTGTTATTTAGAAATAGACGCTAAATTATATCTCGATAATAATAATTATTACTTTTTTTTTTTCTCTCCTCAGAAACAGTTGAACAGGATCAGATCGGATCATCAAAGGAATCACTGTCGGCGTTTTACTACTTTACAAGACACAGATACAGATTCACTGTCTTCTATCGACCCATATAGACTGCTAGATGACGACCTTAGAGATGTATACACAGACATCAGACAGGTTTGTGTGTTTCGATACCGATTTCTTATTGTTTACTCTATTTATATATAAACGACCGACGACGTACCTGTTGTGCGTTTTTCCTCTCTGTTAACTCCTTCAAAGTAAAACAATCAAAAAAATGTATAATTATCGTTCTGTCAGTTTTACGGGCAAACGATTATAATATTATAGTAACTCTCATATTTTGGTCGTCGTTCGAGATGGTTTTGGATTCGTAATTATTATCAAAATATGAATCATACGTATATAAATAATGAATATTTAATGGCAAACCGCATTTTAAAGGCTTGGCGGGTTTCTATGATTAGATATGATATAAGCACTACAAACTTTCACTACGTTTCGTCCGTATAATATACAGTAATAATATATTGATGGTAAATATTAAGTAGTGTGTATGATTTAAACATAATTAATTTCTCACATTCCACGTTCGATTGATATTATATAATTATTATAATCCATTGTTTTATGCGAGTACCTATATCGCACGAATAATACTCACTCGTACTGTGTTATCCAAATATTTTATTGATCACGATAATTACCTATTGCAATAGTAATGATGATTCAAGTAAGTATTTATATTTACAGTTTAAATCACAAACGAACGTCGACGACTTCATGTGCAAAAAGTTGAAATATTTTGAAACGACGAGAAACTCATTATTATATTATGGATACGCGCGGTTAGTTGAATCGATTTGATAAATAATTTCTATACTCTTATGTCTAGGAACTCGAACTGAACACTAATCAAGATGAGCTACGGACGATAGCTACGTATTATTTTGACGGGCAAGGAAAAGCCCTGAGGCCCATGGTGGCCATCCTGATGGCGCACGCCATAAATTACCATATGAACAATACGTAAGCGAATGATTTTTTTATTATTATTATTATTATTATTAGTACATTTATTTTAAAAGAAACGGTTTTCCGAATTCTAGAAACGATCGATCGTTGTTTGTTTGAAAATACGTAACCAACGAATTTTTTTCGTATCAATATAAAAACCAAATACATGGCCCTAAATTTGCGGGGATAGTGAAATGCGCGAACGAAAAGTAGATCAAAGTATGTTTATACGGATAGAGCTAGAACTGGTTGATACGTCGTACCTACGCAGGAAGACGTCAAGGATATCTAAACTGGTTACAACTCGTATAACCTAGATGCCTTGCTCACATTTAGGTCTAGGTTTTACGTGCACATTTTTAGATAACAATACTCGAGTTTAAAAAGAAGAAAAAAAAAATTGATCGTTGCACTTTAAATTGAACCATTTGACTTTTATATTCGTGTTCTATGGATTATATTTGATACAATAGACGGTTGGAAAATAAATTTCGATCGAGTTGTTGTCGATTACGTGTATTGTGTGTCGTTACCAATTTTAATTAAAATTAAAAATTCTCTCGTCGCTCGTGTTATTCGTGTATTTTGCTGTTTATTGAAAATATTTTGCTTATCTAATATAATGTATTGACGATTGAATAAAGAATTAAATTCAAAAAGATCGAAGTTTAAATAGTTTTTTTCTAAAATTTGGACACCTATATTTTTGAAACTTTTCTCTCCAATGTTTATTTGATAAAAAATATAGTTTGGAAGTATGTACATTTTTTTTTTTTATCTCGTAAAACAAACGCTTCGATCGCTTAAATTTAGTCGAAACGTTATATTATATTGTCATTATAAAACCATTTATAGACCTAAAGTATTGATATGGACTTTATGATTACAGTGGTTGTTTGGACAAGAAACAAAGAGAAGTAGCTATGATCGCGGAAATGATTCATTCTGCTTCTCTAATTCACGACGATGTCATCGATCAATCCGACTTTCGACGGGGAAAGCCTAGTGTAAACGCACTTTGGAGTCACAAAAAAGTACGTAATATCTTTCAGTCTATTCTATTGACGTCTGAGTTTGAAAACGTTTAATACAAAAGTTTAAATCAAACGGAAAAACAATGAAAGGTTAATACGAAATAAAATAAATGAATTATTGCGCCGAAAGACTTGAAATTGTTCAATATTCTAGTGACCGTTTTTTCTGACCATTTCACATTTAATACTAGTAAAAAAAAAAAAAAAAAAAAATGTGCTTTACACGAAAATATATTTTTTATGAGAAAATTTCGCAACATTTTAGCCAACGTGTACTCTGTTAATTTCTTTTTTAATTCATATTTCATATGTATATTATAAAGATTCATTTTTATTTCGGCCTTCGACTTTAACTCCATCGTCGATTTTTGGCCAACGTATAATTATAAATTATATTATTATATAATATTAAATAAGATCGATTTTACGCGTATGTAATAATGCCAAATCTGAAAGCAAGAACCATTCTTGGCCGGTAAAAATCGATAGACCTTGATCGTAGCCTTAAGGGGGTACAATTATTATCTCACGACTGGATGCGAATTAGTTCGAATACTGTTACCACAGAGAATAAACGAACTCCTAGCGTGTTCGGCGGGCACTTCTTCGTTTTGTTAGAAATTCTCGACGAGAGGTCGTTTTTTCTTCCAACCCAGTCGAAACGTCTTCAACACGACCTAGGAAAACTTCGCACTTTTCGCGAATTTCTTTAAAATACAACTCGATTGTAACGTACACAGCTCGTGTTTTGTCAAATATTCTACCAACGCGTAAATTCTGTATAATACTGACCTTGGCCCTATGGCGCGGGCGGCGGCGGCTCGTGTCCGTTATATATTACTTTTACCGCGTTAATGACAAAAACCAAATCGTGCGTTTTACGAGCAGAACATTTTTCAAAAGCTTTTCAACACACACAATCGTGTAGCTGTCACCTACATTATATTATATTGCATCGGTTGCCGAGAAGAGGTCACTATTAACATAATATTATTACGCCTTAAAAAAAAAAAAAAAAAAATGCCGTAGCAAACTAACAAACTCGGAACGATAGAACTGGATGTGTGCGATTTATGAAAGTCAATAGAATAATATATCATTTATTAGGCGGTTAATACTTTTGTTTAATTTCTGTTACGCCGCAAAATCACATTTCAAATTGAATTCAATTCATACGAACCGCGAGTTCCTTTACCCCCTCATACGTTATTACATATTATTACAATTATTTATATCGGTATAAATATCCGCGCGTGACTAATTAAGATAATATTTTAATATTCGAGTTAATACTACTATTGAGTGACGCATAGGTCGAAAAGAATGAAAAGTCGCGCGGCCCGTTTGGTCCGCGTACACGATTCGCGAGATATTTAAACGACGCGCGACGTATGTATTTTCAAAACAATCGATCTGAATTTGGGACAACGAAGCATTTGCTTGACTCGTTTAACACGAAATAATATCTCTAGCACAGAGCAAAAGTCATAGCAAAAGCTTAGTAATATCGAAAAGTCGTTTCATAACTATAAAAGTTGATATTTTCACCTAATTTAAAATTCAAACACAATACGCCTCGATCGCGTATTTAGAGTTATTTTCGAGACGTAGAAATTTCATAATATACATAATATAATATTAAAAATTGTGCAAATATTTTCGAACCCAACTCGAGAAATATCGCGTCTATTAAACACGATTTCTTTTCGAAATTACAATCTACAGACGTTTATAGAAAGAAAAAAAACCAATATTATTTTTCTTCTTTTTTCTCTCCTATTTCAATAGTGTTTTTCGATCGATTTAAGGTCACGCGGTCCCTACCCAGTCCCTCATAATCAAAATCAAAATGACAATAACGATTCATAATAATTATTATAAAATCCTGCGCGGCGGCGGCGGCGGTGACCAATACGGTCGATGAATGAAGAAGGTTTGGCACCGTGGGTTTACTTTCACTACGGGCGGAGACCCACTTATTACGCGCGGCGAGCTACGGCGGCGGCGGCGTCGGAGATCTGCCTGGTTGGCATACCGCGCGCGCGCGGGTATCGATCAATTTCACTCGTGGAACCCAAACACAGTTCTCGAAAGCGGTCTTTTATAAGAAAGTTGCACATAGAGGACGTGTGTGTGTGCGCGCGCGTTGTTGTTTTTTTTTTTTTTTCTACTCGTTCTTTTTCTTCTTTACGTCTCGTCCGCGGTGGTATACCATAAAAGACGGTCACCGACGTCGATTGTCGTCGTCGCGTACGCGAACCGAGTATTCGAAATAATAATAAAAAAATAAATAAATAAATAAATAAAAATCGAAAATCGAAAATGTCAACCGGACGAGTCGTCGACGAGAGAGACTACTCGTCGCGGCGGCGGCGGTTTCCACAATAAAGGGCAAGGTCGACTACCGGCGACGCGTAGTAACCAGCCACAACAGCCGCTCCCCCGATGTAGGTAAATGGTACGTCGCCGTCGCCGTCGCCGATGCAGTCGCAATTCACAAATATCGCGTAGTTGCATCATCACTCGAAACCCCGAACCACTCCCTCCCTAAACAATTATTTTTATTATTATAATCATACGCCGCGATTCGAATTATTATCATTATTGTTTGCGCGTCTGTGTATATAGGGCCCACGCGAAACAGATAAATTCCGTAGCTATTTGCTTTTTACTCTTCTTTTCTCGAACACGAATGTAAAATTACATTGTATACTTCTAATTATCGTTTTATTGGAATAGGACGCCGCTGACCTAAATGAACGTGCCCGTTAAAGACGAGTGTCGGAACATTTTTTTTTCGATTGTTGTGAAAATAACGTTCTCTCCGAAACAGTAGATTAAATAATTTAAAACGAAAATAAAAATACGATTAAAATAATTTTTCGTCGAACGGTTTTACGAGTTTGTACCGTAGCACACTGAATCGTCAAAATCCCGTCTCCGATTATTATTTTCATTCCGGGTCCTTGATTTTCGTTTGCTCGTGTGTGCGTGCGCGTTTGACCGAATCGATGACGGCGGCGGCGGCGGCGGCGGTATAGAGAAAGTTCAACGTGTAGGCAGTCTCTGTGTATATAATAGTTAGGAGTGTGCGTCGTGTGTGTTTCACAATTAGACACTTGTTCCGGAAGACCTTTCACGCGTTTGTAAACAACAAATTTGTTTCCATGCGCATTAATAAATAATACTTTGACGCGTATATATTCGTCGTCGTCGTCGTCCGAATTTAGAGAGAGTCGCGCCGCGACTATTTGGTTCTCGGGACATTATTTGAGGTAAAAAAAAAAAAAAATTCCCCGACTACCTAAAGGACACAGAGGTCCGGTTTTCAGATAAATTATAGTTCGACCGGCGCGCGCGCGGGGGGTGGGGGGGAAGGACTGGCGTGTAAATATAGGACCGCGGTGAGAGCGAAACGCTAACCAACAATTTTACAATTTACCGGTTGACATTAAACGGGAAATTATATTAGTGGTCCCGCGCGATTTGGCCATAGATATTTTTCTGTTACTGTAAATTTAAGAATATTCAGCGCTCGGACCGCGGATACTCTTTTTACACGCGGTTCGGTTTTGAATCGTATTTTTTAAAACATATAATATCCTTCAATAGTATACATAGATTTCGGGGTGACAGTATCTCGATCGAATACGAGTTATAATCCTTATAAACAACGTGTGTTACGCATATAGTTTTATTTTCAACGTAAAACATACCCGACTATTGTTCACCGTATTTATTTTAGCCATTTCGATAATACCTTTGTAATGTGTTTTCGTTGACATTACTCGCTTTGTTTTCATACCGGGCAGTCGTCCTACGAATATTCAAGTCCTGCAAGTTTATTAAAAAAATCAATATCAATCACTCGTTCTAATCTGTATCTATTTCAATTCCCGGCCCTATATCGATGCGATTTAGATAAAACAGCGTGTATTTCGACGGAGTATTAATTATTAATTTATAAAAAAAAAATTGATTTTATCATGTTTATCAGTTTATCTATGAAATTTATCAGAATTTAATAGTGTTGGTGAACTGTGTGTGAAGGGTGGAGTATAAGTTCCTGTGACTTTTTTTGCTGAAATGAAAAACGCTAGGATTGGGAGCTTATACTCGCGATTTAAAGGATTACTCGTGCCCGTCGAGTTAAAATTTATAGTGACCCGCCTCTGCGTTAAGAAACGTTCTTTGGAATTGATTAAAACGTTAAAACACGAGCAATTAAAAGATTAACTAATTGGCGCTGTACTCGACGGTAATAGTATATTTTATTATTTTCAGTGTTTCTCTCGTTAGCAGTTACGGTATTAAAAAGTGCTGATGAACTGACTAAATGCATAACGCCGGTGTTTAGT
This sequence comes from Drepanosiphum platanoidis, assembly GCA_948098885.1. Taxonomy (NCBI): domain Eukaryota; kingdom Metazoa; phylum Arthropoda; class Insecta; order Hemiptera; family Aphididae; genus Drepanosiphum; species Drepanosiphum platanoidis. The sequence continues at coordinate 18,401,570 of OX402534.1, forward strand.
AGAGTAAATTGGTGTTTAGAGTTGATGTTTATTTATTGACAACACGTTGTTATAATACCAAAAGCTCAAAGGTTACGTACTCATTAGAAAAACATCATTGACACCTGTGTGCGCGCCTTACACGCAGTTCGCCTTAAGGTGGGTTTACATTAGAGCCCGAACACGAACGAACGCAAGCGAATGCTACCGAACGAATACGAACTCATATTCGCTAGACATTCGCCCGCGACCGTTTACATTGTTCGCTCATTCGTGTTCGCCAGTCTTCGCTCCCAAATACCTAAATACACATTTAGTATCGGCAAAGCTAAAATATATACTTTTTATTAATCAATCGTTCGGACGGAAGTCACGAATACGCGATATGGGCCGAATGCCGTTTAAACTGAACGGAGAGTTTCTTTGATCTTACCGCTCTTGGAGCGAAGGCGAACGAACGCGAACGAATGCGTTCGTTCGCGTTCGGCCGCACCGTTTACATTGGTTCGTTCGGTAGCATTCGCTTGCGTTCGTTCGTGTTCGGGCTCTAATGTAAACCCACCTTTACATACGTCTCGTGTGTTATCTCATTGCTCGTTTGTACATTATGTAACAAGTTCTAATATTGAATGACTGCGTGTAAATTGCTATTATTTTAGTCGGAATCGTTCGGCACGTTTCTCGTACATTATTGTTATCGTTGTAGCTAGAATAAAATGAAAAAACGCTCGGTTATTTACATATTACACATACGTATCGTTCAATTGTACGTAATATTCCCCGATTCGTTCCGTTACGTATTTAATTTCCATCGACTCGAATTCATACGTACACATTCACACAGTCATCGGACATAATAGAGACAACAGAGTTTACAAATGAGTAAACATCGTTTCGTCCGTAAACGTCTTTTGACATTGTTTAAAAAAAAATGTCGTTTTCTTTATATTCACACGACCTCGGGGGTATTTTAAACTACGGTTTTTTTTTAACGTTTCCAACGGACCGTTTAACGCTGCCATTATAATATTATCGTCGTCGTCGTGTATGGAATTACCGTAATTGTGGATCTCTTGCGTTTTTCTGTTATTTCAGGTTGTTGTAATTTTACTAACAATTGTTACGTTTCTCAATGATTAATATCATCTCGGTTAGACTCGAAAAAACTATTTAATTTTTCGTTTCGAACGATTTCGACAAAACGAATGTTTAATTTCGATACGACTTTCTATTGTTTGTGTACTCGTATTATTATATTACCTGCACTACGGTTGGTAATTTATTTAAACGCGTCGTTGATGAATTATCGCGTAATTATTATAACCAGTCGTCGTGTATGATAATATAATAATAACGCGGTTATAAATTGACGCGTTTGCACAATCTGAAAAATTAATACACCGTTCGTACGCGGTTTTTCTACTAATGTGTGCCAATATTATACTACCTAATTTAATATTAATAATACATTTTATTATATTCAGTCGTGTAAATTATTTCACACGAATAAAATATCCTACGTACTAGGTGTGTATACCTATACTCTTCGTGAGCGCGACCATATTATGTTTTGTATGATTAAACAGCAGACGCGAAATTAAATTCGATGTTTTAACGTTCCCCCCCCCCTCCCTATCACCGTTTTTTCGTACGATTGTGAAAATATGAAGGAAAAAAAACCGTAAACGAAATCTGTTATTATGAGTTATAACCCCTATAACCGATTGACCCAGAATGGCCGTGTGTGTGTGTGTGTGTGTGTGTGTGTGTGTGTGTGTGTGTGTGACCTTAAGTGAAATTATTAGAGAAGGGCAATCGCGGAATGCAGTCGAAACCCTCCGAAATGACACACCCAAGTTCAACCCGAGGCACGCTTGCAAAAATATATTCCTACCACAAAAATTTTAAACATAGATCGCTTTCACCTGTAATATAATAATTATTGTATTGGCACAAGATGAACCGACTTTCTAAGTTATATGCCGATACGTTTTTATTTTTTTTCGTTTTCGTTTACGTGGGTACAAAAAAACTCTATGAAATACAAATGATTTTCATTGATCTCGCGGTGCGAATTTTTTTTATTCATCAAAAACTCTCAACGGGCGCGCTACGAAAGAGTTTTTTTTTTATTTTATAGATTCGATTTGTTAATACTCACGCACGTATATGGATACCGCCTTGGTAGAAAGAACAAACCAGATTGTGGTTGGCGTCTTAGAGTCTGTGGTTTGCAGGTCATTCCCGTATGGATTCGCTATCCTTGGACGAATTTTGCGCGTTGTTCCCTCTCCTTATCCTCCGGGTAAATGATAAATCGGAAAAAAATTGGTCGCCCTGAAAAAAAAAAACGCGTCCGGCGAATTAATATAATCATTTCATCCGACTTTTGATTTTTATATTTTACAGAGCATAATATTTCTCGTCTAACACTCGATATAAAGATAATAATGTCATCTCGTACCCGTTTAGTTTTATTTTTTATTCGAAGTCGATAATTCAGAAAGTGACGAACGCGTAAAATCGTATCGTTAAAATCCCATTTTGTGCGACGTTCGACGAGCCGAAATTCGCAAGACGATTTCAAAACGCGATGTTTTTCGATTAACATTTCGAAATTACAATAAGATATAATATTATAATAAGTAGGTTGAGTAAATACTTTTTTAACGACGTCCTTTATTCTCGTCTCTATGAAAATTTCGCATTACACAATAATAATAATAATTATTGTACCATTTTCATTTTGGTCTAGTCGTCGAAATGTACGCGCCGTCAACGTGTGGTCGGTACATAATGCGAGGCGTCATAAATCATTCCGCCCGCGGTCTTTGAGCATTTTCGTTTTTCGTTTTGTTTTCGACCGGGTCACGACAATTGAAAATAAAAAAAAAAATTCGCGGCAATGCATTTTTTTAAACGTTATGAAATCGATCGATGATGAAATATACTACTATATGTACTTATTGTAATTGTACGGTATTGTCGGGGGCTATATTATATCCATGTTAATTTTACCCGTAAGTCTTATGTACGAACCATGTCGTAAATATTCGTATTTTGTCCGAACGGTTGAAAACATTTAACATACTCGTTTACGACGATACACCACCCAGTACGAGTACGAAATTTATGGTATTTTTCGGCGCGTGTTTTCTTCTTTTTTTATTTTATTTTTATTTTAAAACTAACGCGCGGTTTCGATATCGTCGTAATGGACCCGTCCGAATCCCACGGTTATCCGGTTCTACTACGATAGTAATAATAATTAGTGCCCATATCCGCGCGCGATGAGCCAATTTTTGGTCAATGATTTTATGTAAATGTATACACGCTCGGAACCCGAAAGTTTGAAAATTTAATAACGTTATTTTTAATTGCGCGTTTCATAATTATTACCGCCCGTCCGTGTGCGTATATAGTTCGACGATAAATAATTTACATTTTTTTTTGCACACAAGCGCGTTACCCAATTCGTGTACCATACACGTACAGATTATAAGATATTACACTCGAGTGCGGTTTTAGCGAATACAATAGTTATAAAATACGTAATATCGTCTATTTTGATATAATCGAATAAAATGCCAAGAAACCGAAAACCATCGGTTATTAGAACGTTTTTATAAGTTTATTAATATAACGATAGTTCATGTGTAGGCAACCGGGAATTTACGTATTTTGTCTGACAATAATATTTAAAAAAATATCAAAGACGACCAGTTTTTAGTGTTTACAACAGCGATAAAATAACTGTCGATAAATTAAAAAAAGGTTCGGTGGTTACGAAGCGTATAATAGTAATAATTATTAACCGAAACAATCTTAATTAATCAAAAGAATTCGTTTTTTTTCCGACTACATTGAAATAAATATAAATAATTATAATTTATACTGCAGTATATATCGCGCATGTTATATAGACTTTTCGTATCTATTTTTAATTGCATAGGTTATAAGAAACGTACTAATGTAATATTATGTCTTTTCTCTATTTTAAACGCTTTATTTACTTGGACTTGGAAAAAAAATTAACAGCGCATCTTATTTTTCAGATGAGATAAAATTCAAAATGATTTCGTGAAACGACTCTCGTCGTTTTGTATTCTAATCGGATATCGGATTGAAATAAAATTTAAATTAAACCTTCCAAAAAGATTAGTAGGTGTCTAGTATACACGTGCGTAGGTTTATAGTGTATTAGTCTTATACTAAGCGCGTTGTAAAATAATCGATTTGATTTTATCTATTCGGCAAATATTTAAGTTCTTAAAAACTGGTTTTTTTTTTACATATATTTATTATATGTATATATATATATGCATTTCTTCTACGAATTAACGTCGGGTCCGGCCCTTTTCTACAGAGTCCGTCGGCCGTTTTCGGGTGAACGATCTAAGAGTGATGCTCGTCCACCACGTGTACTGACGCTCGTCGTCGTCGTCGTCGTCGTCCTTGACCGCATACAAGGCTGCACGCGCTTCTCGCGCTCGGTCGTCGTCGCCGCCGCCGCCGCCGCGCGTTATCCTTTTCCCCACAAGAGACACACCTTTATATCATCATCATCATCATCTCCTCGTACACGCCATGCCGTCCAGTGCTGGAATGCAGTTTCTTTTTACATCCGACCGAATTGCGCAATCGTCGTCGTCGCGGCGTGTATGATACATAATGCGTGTGTGCGTTTTTATTTTCCCATTAGCCGTACCTCCCCCTCGGGCCCCGTGTGTCGGCGTTTTACGCGTTATTCTTTCTTTTCGAAAAACCGTCCGACGATGACCTTGCAGCTCGCCGCGACTGCTGCAGAGTAAGACGACGACGACGACGACGACGCTTCGATCATAAATTATTCCGATTAACGCGCGCACATAATAATATATTCCTTTTAATTTTATATATATACGCTTAGGTTTTTTTTCGAGCAAATTGATTGCACAAGACAATTGTACGTCTCTCTCTCTCTCTCTCTGCGTTTCGATTTGTTCCCCCGATCCGCACTCGCGTTTGCGAAATTATACACGACGACGTCCTAACGTCCGATGGGCGAAAGTAAAATGAACACATAATATGTATCGGCTTTGGATATCCAAGGTTTTTCGGCTTCGCGCGTACGCGTAAAACTATGTCAAACGTCGTACGTTTCAAAGCTCTGACGGATAAATCAATTATTTATGAGCAAACGTTAGTGGTGGTATGCGTTTGAAAACTCGTCGGAAATCCACGTCCTATAACGTGAAGTGTAATCAGGTCATTCCGGATATTCGCCGTGAACGTAAGATAGTCACGCCAATAGGACTTGGACGAGATATATATATATATTTAAGTTTTCTCGTGGCATTAATCGTCGATTATATTACACTGCCGTAATAATAATTATCGTATACGTGCGATTGTCTGACTATAAGGATAGATTTTCAAACACGATCGGTAAGCCGAATTGCTTCGTACGAAAATTTCAACTCTTGTCATAAATAGCTGCTAATTTTAATTTGACCGTAAAAATCAAACGATTATACTGCGATTAATCGCCGCGTCGTTAAACGATATCTCTGTAATTCTTCGTCGCGCTTGGGTTTTCAACAATTTATTTATTATATATTAGTCGGTTTTTTTTTTTTCAATGCGACTGTCATAGCTTTTGACGGTGTACTTTATAATGCAAACGATTTGAAGTACTGTTTCTACGGCCGTATCGAGAGAGTTTCGAACATTGTTGTATTTAATCCTTAAAATATTATTTTCAAACGTAAAGTCCTTAAAACGTACGTATGAAACCTATTTCACAGCGCATCGCGTCCTCAAACCAGTGGCGTCGTTTACAAAGTACAAAACGAATCGCGTTTTACGATAGATTCTAAACAAATATATACTCACGTCGTTTCCATTATAGTTTCGACAATATTTACTCGACCTATTCGTTAATGTTTGGCAAACAGTATTCTTATTCTATATTTTATTTCAATGCGTTTCGTACGTATTGTTGTGTGTGTGTGTATACAATTTAGAAGTATAATTAACTGCGCCGTGTGCACACAAACATATACCTCGTGTTATTATATATTTAAATTATACGCGTGTATTAAGAAATACCACTCTAAACAATAAAATATTATTATTACCTAGTGAATTACAATGTATGTATAACTAACGCCACATTTTTGGCGAGAAACTATATTATATTATAGCGCACTATGTGGGAAAGTCTGTTTGTTTTATATTTATTTAATTGATACTTAACATGCTCAGCCGGTGGCGTAAACCCGATGTTATTGTTATGACACGTGTATTCTTCATATTCTGTGAAAAAAAAAAGAAGTGTTATTTAAGCACTCATTTAATTATAATATATATATTAGTATACATATTATATATATTCGCTAAAACCTTAACGACTCGACGCTACTTACATAATGAGTATACTTCAAAAATTCGTCGTCGTTTCGTTTCAATTAATGGCCGCGACAACTAGAAAAAATCATAATAAATTAATTTAAACATTTCGTGATAAATCGAACGGGTCGCTACGAACGAATATTTATCGATTCTCTTACGATTTCCAGTTTTTTTTTTTTTGGGGGGGGACGGGGACGGGGAGAATTTTCAAACTACACACGATCGTCTCGTGCGCGAGAACACGACGCGTCTCAAAAGGAATTCCGCATATTGGGTTATGTTTTAATGGGTTTTTTTTTTTTCATATAATAATATATCGTATTGCCTATTTAACTCTCTCGCGCGTACTCGTTTTATCTCTTTGATACATCGTCGTCGGGCATACGTACGTACGTCGTATACCCGAATAATTTGACTGATGTAATTTATGTAAATCCGAATTGTTTCTCGTCTGGCACACGGCAGAGTGGTGCGCGGCGTTATAATCTTTGGGTAAAGGTCATATTAAGTACGACGCGCGCAGCAGTCACCTCGAAGGCGTAACCGGGCGCTCGAGTTAGGCAATTCCTATTGCATACAAGACACAAGTCAACGCTGCAATAATAATATCTAAATGGCAGAGAATACGTCGTTGTTTTTTTTTTTTTTTTTTTTCGATGTATTTTATGTATTCTCGTCTCTCTTCGAGAGGAAACAAAAAAGTAATAATAATAACGTACGTTTGTTCTTATCGAGTACTGACTTGATACTATAGTGAAAGTATCTTCTGCGCGTCGCATTAAGCGCGCGCACGCGCACTAGTGGTCGAAACCGTAGGACGACCTGTAAAATATCGGACGTTAATAATAATAATAATAATCGATTTGCTATTTATCTTCATTTTCGTACGACTTTGGACAGACGTCGAGCACGAAATCGAGACGGATTTTTATAATTGAAAACGCGCGCGCGCGCGCGTAAAATATCTCTGACCGAAAGCGCGCATTGTAATCGCGTCCGAAGCGGCGACGAAATTAAAAAACTCGACGTCGTCGGAGGAAATCGGCGGCGGCGTGTTATTTAACGATTTCAATCGGATTTAATACGATTCGAACGAATAATCGGAATTGTCGCAGACAATAATGTTGACTTTATTTCACGTTCAAATATAATAATAATCGATTAGACGAACGGATTTTATAGTATTTTCGTTGAAAACACGTTTTGATGATCGCGTTTTGTTTTTGCTTCTTTTTCAGGTAGCCATGGCTGGCGATTATATATTGGCAGTTACGTCCATGATGATCGCCCGGCTCAATCACAATGACGTCACGATCACGCTTAGCCAAGTACGTATAGAGTCTCGTTGACGAAAGTCGACGAAAAAATAAATAAACGTCTCGTGGAATATCGAAAAAATTAAACGCTTTACAGATCATCACTGACTTGGTTCAAGGAGAGTTCATGCAGCTCGGCTCCAAGGAGACCGAGAACGAAAGATTTGCTCACTATTTAACGAAAACATACAGAAAAACGGCCAGTCTTATAGCCAATTCAGTAAAAGCTGTGAGTATACCACCACCACCACCATCGTGCGCGTTTATGTGAATATTATACGTCTTTTCGCGTGATTTCTAAACGCCGCGCCGCCGCCGTTATCGCGATCTCTTCTAACGCGATATCTTGTAAAAGGAAAATACGCGCTTTTCATAGATAAATTTCGTGACGACCCACCTCTCTTTATTGGTTTTGCGCTGTTTTCAAAAATAATTGCATCCGACGACGAATGTGATCCTCGAGACAAGCGAATATTCGCAAACCCATTGTTTTACCCCGGCGGTTCTCAAACTGTGCTCCGCGGAGCACTAGGGCTCCGCGAGAGTAGTCTAGGGGCTCCGTGGCTCCCTGGGCATATCTGTATTAATTAAATTCAAATTATTAAATTATTATTATATTTCTTAGTTACATTGAATATTTATATTCAATATCATTTGAACCGTACCAATATATGTATTATTTTAAACGTTTAAACTATAAATAAATACACGTCTATTATTTTGTGTGATAGTCAAAATGAGATCAGATAAAAGTCGGGTTTTTCGTTCATTTGACATAATATTATTGTACGATAATTTATTAGTTAATTTTTTAAATAAAAAGCAATAATCATATTTTACAATTGACATCATTTTTTATGAATTATAGTTGTCTCAAATAGACGTTTCTGATTTTTGGGGCTCCGTGATTTTTTTTTAGTAACATAAGGGCTCCGCGAACAAAAAAGTTTGACAACCGCTGTTTTACCCATTACGATAACCGTCGCGCGCGCATTCGTTTGAAATAAAGTAATTTTATTACATACGTTTGAGTTTTAATTTTCGCCGTTATCGCTATTCGTTATTATTCACTATTCCCCTTGGACGGACATCTCGTTTTTCTTTTTTATATCGTCTCGATCTCAAGGACTGAGCCGAAACGAAATTTTTCCGCCGACTCATTGTGACAATAATATTATAACAATATATTATATTCAGTTGAACAAATAGGTTTATTAAACACGTACAAACCGTACGCTCGGAAAGGTGACCGGGTTTTACGTAGGTGATTTTTCAAAATGGAATTAAATAACGAACGGCGGCGTATAAGCGTATATAAATATATATATACGAGTATATACTTATGTCGTCGAAATCGATCGTTAATTACGCGTTGCGAAATAGACTTTGCATGCACCTGTAATTGCTTTGTACTGCACGGGTATAAATTAAAATCGCCGGCGGATCAATTAAAACATCGTAAAATTTGACGAACGTAAATCATTACGGTAATAATACACACGTAGCACGTCGGACGGGAATTATAATATTTTCGGCTCGACGTGCACGTTTACGTACCTATGCGTTTCTCGAGCAGCCTCGCGCGATTGTCAATATCATAATTGGGGAGCGGATTCGTTCGTAATCGTGCGCGAAAAACCTTCGAAATGTGATTTCGTTTATAGGTGGCCACGCAATTCGTTGTTGCACTCGGAACGTGTAAAAGGAGTTTTGAAAAAAAATTACGAATGTTCGCGCGAAATAATGTAATATAATCATAATTAGCTCGTCGCTTCTTCTCCGATAACGTTGTTCCTATTGTAATAACGACACAATTGTGATTTTTATTTCGAAACGCGTAATTTAACGTAATGAAAAAATACGAAAGCCTATAGAAAACGCACGAGTGGAATAAAATATTGGTAACAAAATATATTATTAAATATATAAAACTTTTTTAATACAAACTATTAAATATATATTTAAACAATAATAAAATGAAATAAAGATCTCGTCTTGAGTATTATAAGTAAGAGTGGAAAAAAGTCAGTGCACTCTAACTTATAACACTCAAGGCAAGACCTTTATTTTATTTTATTATTGTTTAAATATATATTTAATAGTTTGTGTTAAAATAATTTCATATATTTAATAATATTTAGTTATTATTTATGAGTATTGACTATTAAATATTAAATTTTGTTTATTTATTTTCCAATATCGGTGTTGTTTTAACGATCACAACGATCTGAATCGCAGTGAGTTTCGTTTACGATATTAAATATACGCTTACAGTATAAATCCGTTCTCGAAATTAACAATATAACTCGTACTCGGTAGAAAGAAAGAAAAAGAACGTTACGAAATCTTCGTGGGATTTTTTCATTCGAATTATTCGATTGTTGTTCTTACGATATTCTAATAACGGGACGATTACGTTACTGTTATAAATACGAGAGCACCACCACCCACTTGATACGCCCCACAGCCGCGCGAGAAGAAGCGAATTTTCACGTTTTGCACGGTGTATTCGCGAGCATATATAATCATCGGCCGGCGCATGATAATGTATATACTTAACCTAATATATGCGAGCTGGGTCGAGTTCTCAAACTCTATGATAACTGTGTGATGCGCGCGGATAAAATCGCGAGGCTAAAAAAAAAAACGACTAGCATTTTCTCGGGGAAAACAACGGTTCCGTGTGCCGCCCCGTCACGACCGACGGCCGTCTTGTTTTTTAAATTCTCAATACTAGGGAATTTTATCTACTCGGTGTTTTTTTTTTCGAAATTCTCAATACTTTTCTCAATAATTTAGGAAAAGTGGACGGATTTCTGAAAGTCTGACTACTATAAACAATAATATTTCGACCACAAATCGCTAATAATAAAAATACTATCTTTGAAAACAATAGAAGCTCGTCGCGCGTCGTCGTCCGTGCACCCCTCGATGATTCCCGCTCGGAATCGTTTGTTTTTTTTTCGACGGTAATGTTTTAGAATTTAAAAATTTATAAAAACGTCTCACCGAAATGCGTTTTCCGCCCGAATCTGGTGTTTTGAAAAAATCGTCACGTGGTTATTTATATCTCTCTTTTGCTCTGTTTTTCTTTCTACAGGAAGCGATGCTGGCCGGCGCCGACGACAAACTGGTCGACGTATCGTTCGAATACGGTCGCAACATAGGCCTCGCGTTCCAGCTAGTCGACGACCTATTGGACTTCGTGTCCAGCAAAGACGCCATGGGCAAGCCGACGGCAGCAGATCTGAAACTGGGCTTGGCCACCGCTCCCGTACTGTTCGCTTGCGAAAAGGTATATTATAATATTATTAGAAATAAATAAAAAAAAACATCATATCGAATGCGTGTCTTTACCGTGGTTTTCGACGGAAATCGGCCCAAAACATTTCAGTCGGATCTCGGCGATTGATTGCGGTGTTTTCAAAACTCATCGATCGACACGAACTGAAAAAAAGTTATGATGCCTTTTAATGCGTTTCGAATACAAAAAAACTAAACTAACTAAAATAACTAAAATTTTAAAATGTGAAATTGAAATTAATGTTCGCACACAGTTTACAGGTATAAAATATTTAACGAACGAAAATTAAAAATAACAAAACTAAATTCGTCGGCGCCCAATATAATTATTCAAACGTCGTCGTGCAGCTCAGAAAGTTATAGATGTTTCACAACAAACCGAAACCGGTGAAAAGGCGTCTAATTTTAATCTGATAGAAATGTGAATTTTTTTTTTTTTTTAAAACACATACGTTTTCACGCGACGAGAAACGTCTATTTCCGTCGTACTTTGTTTCGCAATGTTCCGCCGCCGGTGTTATATCACATTGTGTAATGATCGTTGGCTTTATTTGTGCCGCGTGCGTTGGACATCGTTTCAATTCATTCTACTCGATCGAACGCGCACGCGTCCGTCACAGAAAATAACATATTGTTACACACACACGCGCGCGCGCGGTTGGTTTTAATTATTGTTTACGACGAGGTTCAAAAGCGCAATACGTACACGTTCGGATCGTATTCTAAAACGCGACGTGTCCCGCCCGCTCTTTATTATATTGTACACGCCGCGGCCGTTCGTAAATCCAAATGCACATTTCGAGAAATGTTTACTCTTCTCTACTTTTTTACTCGTCCCGCGTCGAATCGACGACGGTTTGATCGTCCTCGAGGACGACACGGCTCGTCGATCACTCGCATCTGCTTGCGTATCGAGTCGAACGGACAAACTATTATTATAACCGCGCGCGGTAGGTCAATGCCGTCGTCGTCGTCGTGAGAGATATTCTTACGTTTTATTAGTTACGTTCTACTAGCGCGTTTCCCGCACGACGAGACGTTCGTTTTTTATTTGGATGATATTCCACTCGGATAGTGCCCGGAAATCGTACGGCGAACGCGTGTCTCGTAAAAACCGCGCCGATACTTTGACGACTCGCTAGAAATACAACAAAACCGTTTGTTTTCGAATTATGTCGTAAAACAAAAAAATCGTCACGAAAAAAAACACATATCAAACGTCACTCGCGTGACGAAATAGTCATCGCAGCAGTAGTTTTGAATAATAATCCGCCAAAGAGTTTGCCCCGAGATTTTTCCCGATAGCTCGAGGCTCTGCGCATCTAATTTCAGCGTTTTTACTTCTCCGTCGTCGTGTTTCGTTCGGATTTATTTTACCTAAAATAAACTGCTTTCTCGCGTCGTCGTGTAGGTAGGTACTATATAACCTATTATGTAGACAATTTCGTCGTATGTTTTTTTTTTTTGGCTGGAATCCCAATCATACATATATATATAATAATAATATATTTAGCGAACCTGTTGGTCGGGTTATAGAATATATATTTTTTCTCTTTTCATGTTACGTCGATCGCCGTCTATCGCCCTGCGGTTTTTGTAATAACGCCGCGGCCGGCTGGTCATCGATTGTGCGCTAGAATCTCACGCGTTTCGCTCGAAGAATACGCGCGTTTACATTATTTACATATTTCAGACTTTGGGACCTCGGCACCCGCCGCATTTCATAGTTTACGACGCCAATGACCCGACTTGTTGCGTCGTCGTCGTCGTCGAAATTCAGGTTATTACGTGTGGAATTTTTATAAACGTATATATACGTATGAGGCGCGATGTCCGGCGGCGGCAGCGGCGTGGCCATGGCCGCTATTGTGACCAAACTCCCCCTTTATTTCTACTTCGTAAATTTAGTTTTTTTTAGTTTTTTTTCGTCGACGGACCGCAGGTTTAAGGATGGGCGAGATAATCGGAATCTAAAATATCTATCGATAGTTTATTATCTCCGAAAGCAAATGTTCAAAGTGTCGTACACAAGTGAACTCGCTAAACCATTCCGATGATTATTTTTCGTACGGTTTCGACGATAATTTGAACCCGCCGCCGCCGGCGCTTTAAAGCACAAACCCTTTTTCAACTCGTCTCGCGAAACGCGTTTTCGATTGATTTTGTCATTCCGCGAGCGTCATTCCGAATAGCAAATAATTCGTCACCGTTTTTGTTTAGCTTCGCGAAGAGGAAAATAATGTACCTTCATTTAGTAGCCGATAGTTGTTTTGAGCGAACGAATTTCGAAAGATACAAGTGGATACGCTGCACGCGCCGGAAAGGGAAGGGAGAGTTGGATTCGGCGCGTTTTTGGCAAAAATCCTCGGCCGACGACCGAAAGGGCCAGGTGGTCTGGGGTGCCAAGACTCGTTATAGACTCGACGACTTCCGGGAGAAACTACTTCGATTTTTATGCACAGTGATTTTTTTTCGACATTGATCGAATACACTGTTTTGATTGACGAGCGACGACGGTTTTTTGTGACGATCGTGTGTTGGATCTTGGATCATCCGCAGGACCGGCGAGTGCGCTCGATGCATTTATCGTTTTCGCGACGCGCTTTGCTAAACTAAACTTTAAAACCGATCACGATTTCACGGACGAGCGCGCAAAGACCAGAACGGCAGGCAGTGTGTCCGACGATAATAATAATATAATAGCTGCACGTCTGACTCGGCACCTCGGCGATTTGCGGTTTGGTAAAAAAAACATCGCCACGTCTGCTCAGAGATCGGTCGTGACCAGTCACGTTTAGTTGCACGAACGACGAGTCCGACCGAAATGATTACCGTCCTTTTTGGGCACTGCGGGCGAAATAATTTCGAAACGCCTACTATAAAGTAGGCATTAAATAGGCGTAAACGGGTATTTTCGCGAAAAGAAAACACGACGAACGTTCTAGTCTTCGAGCGGAACGTCTAGGTCGATCCTTCCACCCCCTCCTCCCCCTTGTGTCCCGGGGATTTTCGATCGCTGCGGAGCCGAACGGGGCGATTTTTTTTCGGGTCCAATTTGCGTTCGTCGTGTCAAACCGGGTGTATAAAAACGAAGTTTAAAATTATAAAATAAATACCTCGTGTCTCAAGTGCTGACATTTTGGTTTTGTACAGTCAAATTTTTTTTCTGCGATTGTCTTTGATTTTTTTTTCACCAGACTCCCACGAAACGAACTCGTCTAGTTCAGCCTAGAGCCGTACGATAAAAATAAAATAAACATTAAAACTCACGTCGCGTCGTCCGAAATATTTAAATACAATAATTTATATCGTGGTCCACGCTCAAACTATAAATTATTTTTCCATCGGTAATTAATGATTAAATTCAAATACTTACCGCTTGTAGAAAAAAAAAATAAAATATAACTTGTAAAACCGATCGACTTCCATAACCCCACGTAAGCAAAGTCAAAGGTTGATATAATTTTACGACAAGTATTTTTCGACCGAGAAAACATTGTGTCTCGGAGATATTTTGAGAGACACTCTTTGTCAAAAGGGTAATATTGTCAAATATCCATTACTTGTGCTGCAGTGCTTCTCGTATGATCTTACCGAGTGTTACTTAAATGCATACTTAAATACTAAAAAAAAAAAAGAAAAAAAGGAAGCATTTGAAAACATAAAAAGTATTTTAAATACTCGACTAATGTGAAACTGCAGTTAAATGTATTTTCAATAACTATGAGAAACTCGCTAGTCGTGAAAAAATTATGAAAAAAATAATAAAAATCGTAGAACATGTACGTATTATTATAATATAATATATTATATTTATTTTTTTCCAGTACCCAGAGTTGAACGCCATGATTATGCGACGGTTCCAAGAGCCAGGGGACGCAGAACGCGCCTTCGAGCTGGTGCACAAGTCGCAGGGTCTCGAGCAGACGCGGTTCCTTGCCAAAAAACACTGTCTCGAGGCGACCCGGTTGGCCGGCAAGATCGCCGAGTCGCCGTATCAAAAGTCTCTGTTGGTCGTGCCCGACCTGATAGTGAACCGCATGAAATAGCCAAATACCCTGTGAAAACTCGCTTTTCCCCCGGGGGGGTGTACAAAAAAAGAAAAAAAAAAAGAAAAGTGTATGCGAATATATTTAGATTTATAATAATAATATAAATGTAATAAATAAAACGTAACGGTGAACCAGTTAATCATAATACGACGACGACGCGACTAGTCCCGAGGAAAAATTTATTCAAAGAAAAACAAAATAACGCGCTTACGATTTTATTTATATATAATATAATATATAAACGTATTAATATCGTTTTAATTTTGAAATCGCCTTCGTCGAGAAAGGCGCACTTTTTTTTTCTTTTTTTTTTTTCGTTATTATTTTATTTTTAATGTATTAGTAGCGTTAGAGTTACATTTTTTTTTTTTTCTGTTTTTTAGCCGGTACTTAAAAAACACAAAATACTATATACATAATATATATATATATATCATCTATCGACGTCATTTTTTTTTTTTTTTTTTTTACATCAACGATTTTACATCGGTAACACATTTTCATCGTTTTATCACAATTCGTTATTAGTATTTCTTTTCGTTTTCTACGTGTTACCCGAGAAGAACGTATTGTTTACTTTATTTAATGGGAAAAAAATAATATATATTATATATTATAAAATAATAAAACTAAATCATACTTTTTTCTGTACGCTGTGTGATCACATTTCGTTGGACGACGCGCGCACAAATAATCTAATTTTATCGTAACGTCTTTTTCTAGCAGCCTTCACTTTTTACAGCCATAGATGTTATATTATAATAATATTAGAACGTTATATTTGAGATATCGCGGTGTACGCGCTTTTCTTCTTTTCTTTAATATTATTACGATCATTATTCTGTGTAAAGAACAAAAAGTATATAGTAAATATTATTAAACTTAAATAAAACTCAGGTTTTTAACCTGGCATTATTAACAAGATCGTACTTTTTCTCCACATTTTACTATTTTTCTCAACGATCACACCACGACAAATAATAATATGATAAAACAACAAAAAATTGTAAATACCAAAGAAAATGCATTATTTTGTTATCTATAAAAATAATATTTTATTAGTCTATATATATATATATATATATATATGATTATAGTCTATATATGTTTATATATATATATATATATGATATGATGATGATTTATAATTAATTTATTATTATTATTATTATTATTATTTTTATTATTATTATTATTATTATTATTATTATTTTCTTTTTTTTTTACCATTTAAAATTACCATTGTGTATAAAAAAAAAAAAAAAAAAAAAAAAAAAACAAATTGTTTAATTTTTTGTAAATGTGTTGTAAATCTGCATATATATTTTGGGTATTGGGGTCTTATAGCATATTAAAAATAATATTTTAAAACAATGGATTTTATTTTTTGAAACACAGATATAGTACCATTATCACTACTCATTACTTTTTATCGGTAGGTATTACCGATGATTATGGTACATAAATTATGTACGGTACGTTTAGTTTGCGATGTCACTAATCGGGTAACGATCATTTACGATCCATGCCCATCATTGGTAAAACGATCGAGGCGACGCTATTATTAATTGTACATAGGTTAAATTATTAAATTAGAAAGTATAATCAATTATAATCGGCTACTTTCCTACGGATTCGTTAGTTTTAACCTCTCGATTACCTCAGTGTGAACTCTGAACGAATGCAATTCGATGATTTGATAAAAACGAGTAAGTTTTGAATTGATAATCTATTAAAGTAAGAACAAAACGGATTAATATTAGTTAGGTAAGAAGTTATTGATAAGCTCGAGTGAGGGGTTTTATTAAAATACAGTATTAAAAATTAAGGCCTTTATTTTTTATTTACTTGAATATAAAAGTCGAGAAAAAAAAATCCAGAGTAATATAACTCGTGTTTAACAAAAATTCTATGTTGCAACTATATAATATAACAGACGAGAATACACAGAGTAAACACGTAAAAACAATAAATTATAATAATAAAACGTTAAAGACTTACTGCTAAGACGGTAAAATATTAGATCACAGAGAATTCGAATCACATGGAAACAAACGTGGTAAATAGGTTAAGCACCATATATCGTATTTACCGTTTCATTTGTTTCAATGGATTTTTCGTTGGTGCTCCTTTTATCTGAGAGTCGGTTGAGCTTTCCGTTTTTCGGAAAACTTTCATGGTAATGGCAGAAGCGGGAGGAGGTAACAACGGTCCGCCGTCTGGCGTTTCGGGCGTAAGTGGTGTCTGGATGGGAGTTGTACTCCGCACTACGTCTTTGCCCATTTCTATGATGCCGGGCCGCGAGTTGAGCATTCCGCACAACTATGGATATCATATCGATAATTAAACACCGATTATACATCAGAAATAATGATGGAAAAAAAAAACACATATCGAACGTTTATTA
Source organism: Drepanosiphum platanoidis (assembly GCA_948098885.1). Taxonomy (NCBI): domain Eukaryota; kingdom Metazoa; phylum Arthropoda; class Insecta; order Hemiptera; family Aphididae; genus Drepanosiphum; species Drepanosiphum platanoidis. Next base: position 18,419,020 of record OX402534.1, read on the forward strand.
ATAATTATGTTTACCTCTAACATGCCGCTCAGAGCTTGTCTTGCCTCTTTGTTATGATTAGGGACAACTGGACTCAGAATGGAATGATATTGCAACAACTTCATTCTGCACAACTCCAGTAAGTCCTAGAAAATAAAAAATATAATAGTCACGAACATTAGATTTAGTAACGATTTTAAAATTGCAATTACGTCTGATGAGCTCCGCATTTGTCTCGACGAATAAGTATTGATTAATTTGGATGGCCTAAAACAATATAAAACCAATTTGAGTGCCGTTATAATTTAATAAATCATAGTTTAACTATATACACTGAGTGCTAAACGATATCAACAATAGAATTATATTATATTAATAAATATATCAATTTGTACTACACACGCATTATACACATTAGCTTATTAAATAATTAGTTGAAAATCTAACCGATATAGTACTCTTTATATCTTTTTATTTCAAAATAATAATGTTGTTAAAAGGGATAGATAATAGTATACTTAATATTTATCAATCATTTTGGTAAAATAATGGTGAAAAAAACTAATTAAATTTGTTTCTTCTCAGTGAAAACATTTAGTGGCTGACTAGTCCATAAAATGTATTTTATGCGTTTTAGATATTATTTAAATTATAATATATAATTAATTATTACATAATTAAATGAATAATTTGTAACTCTTTATTTTTTAAGTAATATTGAAAACAATGGGGTAAACTGTATTGTTATCAGACGAAATGTAAAAATATATTTAGTTTGAATTCAAATACAGTTTAACATTTTGTTTCAACACACCGTTCCATACAGTTTTCAAATCAAACGGGTAAAACAAAATACTAATTTATACTAACCGTTCTGGTTGATCGTCAAAAATATTAGTCTTGACACTGTCACTTTTGTCGTTTTTTAGAGAACTAATCGCAACCGGTAACAAGTATGTCTACAAACATGTTATAATAATTATTAAAAAATTAAAACAAACTCGCATAGATCGATAAGTTTACCTTGGGATTATACATGTGCAATGCATATTCAATAACAGTCATTACATCGACATGTGGATATCTCATTAAATAATTTAAACAATTAGTGTTATCATTCTTCAGCACTGAAAATATAAAACAAAATTTAAAAACAATCAAATATTAGTTTAAAAAAAAACAAACACACACTTACGTTGAACTCTTAATAGAACCAGCATGGCAACAAAAATATGATTGATTAATTCAAAGTTTTGAGGCGATTCAGCAAAAATGGTATCCCACAACACTAATAAATCCATCAGCGAAAATTCTCCTCCAAACAGTAATCGCAACCAACGGCTATAATAATTGTAAACGATTATTACTTGTGAGAGAGAAAAAAAAAACAAACAAAAATCTAATAAAAGCAGAAATCTACTTACACTCCAAAAGTTGTAAATGAAATGTCTAAACCTAACAAATGTTCGTGTAATTCTGGATCATGTTTCGTCAACATAGTGTTACGTATTTTAGAGAGTTTTCTAACAACTTCACTTTGAGACGTAGAGCTCTAAATTAATAAATGAATGACATAATATAAATAATGCGTACTCGTAACAAGAATGTCGATGCATCGACGACTTACAGTGGTCTTGACGGTCTCAGATTGTTTTGATGTTGATATTACAACATCATTAATATTATAATAATCTTTCATTACTTCCATTATAGCATTGAACAGCGAACTAAAATGAAAACGGTGAATAAGTGATCACAAGTGTTAATATCAAGTCGCGATTATATTATATTATTATTATCTGATTTACAAAGATCTTACTAGGCATCCGCTTCCAAGTATGCTGGTTCGAGAATTTGTTTGATTAAATCACTAAAAAGTGTAAGAAGAAACGTGTTATTAGAAGAGTAATGTTTTTTTAAATTAAAAATTAAAGTTACCTTACGTCAGAAGATGACTGCTCCAAGACATGAAGTAGTGCCTGATGATCGCAATGGAGAACAAATAATAATGGTGCAAGAATTTCATGCATACCCTACACGTTCAAATAACAGAATTATTAGTAGACAATATTTTTGAAATACAAAGTTAACAAAAACTTGATATTAAAATCGACGAGGAAAATTAAAACACAAAATTTAGTTGGTTAATGTTGAAACCTAATAATACTCAAAACTATAACGGGATATTAAAAAACAGTATCTCCCAGACCAAAAAATGGTCAGAAATTTATGAAAGGTTACATCATATATAATTTAAAATCTGCCATAAATATAACACCCAAATTATTTTGTAGTCATAGTCGGGATGGGGGCTTGATATTCTATATTAGTCATTAGATATTTGATTAAATTGAAAAATAAGATTACCTGTTATTTAAAAGCATATTTTTCTTAATTAATTTTCATTTTACAAGGTATATTAATATGTATTTATATCTTACTTTTAAATTATAGCGCCATAAAAAACTCAATAATTTACTATACTACAGATAATATTCACGGCATCCGATTCGATATCAGTTCGATGAACTTCAATGTTTACTTAAAGCTCACAGCGTTAATTGTAAAAAAATATTTTTAGTGTGATGTACACTTTACAGTGATATAATTGAAGTTTTATTGCTCAGAGTGCTTACTATCATAATCTGATGCCTTTTAGTGTTTTTAGTGGTCTTTTAAAATTTCATGCCCCTTTAAATTTGTTTTTTAGAGCAGTTGCCCCTTCTTACCCTATCCTTAAATATAATGTTGGTTGTACATACGTAATTGGTTTTAAAGAAATAACAATTTTATTAAAGACATAAAATTTGTTAAAAAGTTATATATATTAGTATTGATGCCAAACATTATTTGAAAAAATTGCATACTTGTCTATAACTTAAATCCGGGTGTTCTCTCGAATAACAAAACAATAAATCGACCATAATTTTTTGAATTTTGTCAGTTCTGAAAAACTCAACACCGGGAGATGTACGAACCACGTCTTGTTGGATAATTCTCTTCAACTCCATATCTTTGAAATATTGTTTCCAAATACTCTGAAATATACACAATGTACAAATAAACTTATATTTCAACAAATCTTCAGTATAAATCAACCAGGTATGCATAAATAAAATAAACAAACATCGTCGTCTTGTGATAGGGGATTGTCCGGTCCAGAATCTTGTGTGTGAGGATCATTATAATGTATTAGTTTTATTCTTTCATACGTAGATCGAAATTCTTCAACGGTCTTTAACCAATCGGACGAATCTGGTGGTAATAGTTCCAGTAGAAGTCGCCAGCAAATACTTCTAAATCTAGACGTCCGCAATTCGCCTTTGATGGCAACGTCTCGCAGATCATCAATATTGGAAACGTTAAATAAATATTTCCACTCCATTCTGAATGAAAATTACATAACATAATAATTAGGAATAGAATAAAATATTCATTTTGGGGTTTAAGAGAGAGACGAGAAAGCGCTCGACGATTACTATTTCTATTCGACTACTAGAAGATATTTGAAATTAATCCGAGAAAAAAATGTACAAAATGGTTTCATACGCTTGATTTAATTTCAAGTGTTCAATACCCAGTTGTCAATATTACTTTGAAACCATGAAAAAGAAACTACGAATACCGAGTGTTACATAATCCTAATAAATATCAACCAAAAGTATACTCACTCGTAAAGCTTGACAGAAACGTTTTGACCATTCCCGTCAGAACTGCCGACGTCGAAATCGGAGTAAAACATCTACGGAACACCACGGTGGTAAAATATATATTAGTAAAAAACGAACATAAAAAACAAAATGTATCGTTATAATCATCACCTGTGCAAAATATTCTAATGGCCTTTGTCCGAGCAAACGGAATGTGTATAACGAACTGACGAATATATCGAATCGATATTTTACAAACGAAAATTGCTCATTTGCTTGTAAACCGAGTTCATACTTTTAAAAAACGATTACGAGAATCGAGAATCTACTATACTTACAAAATATTCGCGCGCAGTAGAGTACACGAAACTAATTATAGAAAAAAAATCAATAATTCGGCTCCCGTTCGGGTAATAACTAATAAATTACTGACGCGACCTGCGCTTGACGAAAAATTAACTATTTCACAAAAACTTTCGTGAACATTGAACGATCGAACTCGACTTGTCAGGTGTCAGCAATAACACTATACACGTTATCATTGATTATCATAAGCCACCTTGTTGCCGATTTCTTCCGAAAAGATTACCCTTAACAGATGATGATAACACCGGTGGTTTCGAATTTTTCCGAATTTCAACTGGCTAATAAAATTCTTCAGTGCCCGCGAGTCTTATTATTGTTTCGATGCTTCCGACTTTGTGAATTCATATCGAATCGATTTCGTTTGTATCGTTTCACACGCGTGATTCCAACAGTCCTATGACAACATTAAATCTGATGCCGTCGTCGTCGTCGATGTGCGCGACTAAAACATAAACTAAAACACGAAAAGAATAATCTCCACTGACTAAGTATCTCAATATATATTATATTATTTATATACTTATTTTACGATCGTTTATAACACTCTAATTAATTACTCGGAGAATATTGTGATTAGTCTTATCCGCCATAAATACTCCAATTATTGAAGAAACAAAACAGCAAGATGATTGGAGGAGTAGTTTCTTATCCTGGACATAAATAGCTCGTTAAAAAGAATATAATGTACAATTATTATGGTTGCATTATAGTTCAGTTGTAAACACTCGAGTACTTACCGCCATACTATGTCTGAAATGATGTGAGTACTAAAAATAAACCGATAACTTGTGGACGCATCGATTTAAAACTCTCATTGGGAAATTTTTTTCAAAATATTAAACGTTTACTTACTTATTTCCCCAACATTTCTTACCGAACGTGTCAATCAGTTTTCCATTGGTTATAGATTTACGAGGATAGAATCGCCGAGAGAAGTCTAGCAGTACGACTACAACATCATTACCGCTATTCTCTGCAGTGGGTTTTGAAATTCGACTCTGAAGTGAAAAGGTCTTTTTATCTGGACGGAAGACTTTGGAAATACGTCTGGGGAAACTAATCACCTGAGGACTAACCATATTATCTCAGACATGTACGTGGAATACAAAAATAATAATATAAACTAGGTATATATTCAGTAAGAATGTCCATATAAAATACAAATTAAGTTAGTAAAATTGCTCATAAAGGACAGTGTGAGAAAACCACTAGTTAATAAAAATAAAATGATAAATCTAATAACTAATTGACAAGAATTGAAATATTCTTATTTACACTAACTAAAAATCCATATTTATCAAAGACAAATTGTTGATTTTAAAAATAAACGAAGAGAATTAGATGGCGTATTTAAATATTGTATTCAATTAAAACGTTTCATTTGAAAAATATATTATAATTACAAAAAATTACATTTTAAAACGAGGGAGGATTCGGAAATTTTTCACAAGGCTTTGTCAGACACACGACTAAGATACGAAAGTCATTGTTTAAGGATACCACAAAGAGTGAAAATTAAATCCAAATTAGGTATAAAAAAAAAACGTTTAAATATTTTTAGACTTAAAATATTAACAAATATAAAATATAACAACAAATTATAAAATCGAAATAAAACTAAATTAACATCATATTATGGTATTACAAATAAAAATTATACTTTATTTTTATAATATAAAATCAAGTTTTCCTTGTCTTTTGTTAGAAAATCTATCGATTATATTTTTAAAATAATGTTTAGTCATGGGATTTGGTAGGGACACACTAGCCCCTTTTGCCCCCCCCCTTGGATCAGCGCCTGTTTTGAAAACATTTACTGATCTTAATATTATACTACCTATTTCACATACCTTTATATTTCCAGTATTGATTTACATTAAAATATTACAAATCTGTAAGATAGACACGTAGATGTTAAGTATAGTAGGTATCTCTTAAAACCCACAATACAGTTCTTATGTTATCTGATTAATATAATTGGCTGAAATTTGATATTAATTTACATGTAATAATAATAGGTTTATAAATTTAGTGAACAATTTCATTAAGTACCCAGTTCGAGTGAATAGAGATATCGGATATACTAATAAATTATAGTAAATATTATCATCAAATTCCATGAAATACCATCAAATTATATTTTCATCATACCAAATTAGGTACCTATATAATAACTATAAGTATATAATAAGTATTATAAAAAGAAACTTATCCAAGAAAAAGAAATTGACCATGTGAGAAAATTATCTTTGAATTTTCAATTAAAAATAAACGATCATAGAATCTTACCCAGGGAAGTGTAAATCATAGAAAAATATAGCTTAAAAAATTTAGTTCAAAGAAAAATATTTACTTGATTTTATGTAAGTATTTTTTTCGGTAAAAATATGTACTTGAATATGATTAGGATACTGAGTCACCGGGTCATTCAGGCAATATTTAATTCCTAATCAGATTTATTTCAATGGAACAACATTGGTCAACATTAATCTTCGCGAGATCTTAACTCTTCATACGTTGTCATTTAAAGAGCAAAAGGTCATTTTCGTTAAACTGACATGCGGTTAGTCGTACAACTGTGCACAATTAAAATCGTCCTTTGCCATAGTAGTTCCATTGTATGCTTGAAAAAACTGTGTTTTATCATTGTAGAAATGAAGAGTTTATGTCAAAAATACGTATGTCGGATAAATGGACTGGAAAACATAAAGTATTAGTCTTGTTCACTGATGTAAATAGATATTTAATATTCGTTTTGTTAGGAGTTATTTATTTTCTACTGATTAGTACTCCTTTTTTGCTGGCTTCTTTGAAATTCATTTGGCAATGGAAAATGAAAACATCTTAGCCAAATCTTGATTGTACGCCCGATGACTGGTCTTATGATATAAATCCGTTCAAATAATAACAAACATTTCTCGGGAAGACACGAAGCAGCAGCTTTGGTTCCAACTTTGAACTTTTCCAGACTAGTTGCGCCATGATATCTAGATTTTTAACAATTAAAACTCGTCAACTCCTTTTATAATGTTGTAGTTTTTTTTTATAATAATAATAATAATAATAATACTTAATCAAAATACCTGTTTCGAGATTTAATATTCATTTTGATTTTTTTCTTGAGTTTTAATTATTTATTTATGCAATATTTTCCTATTATTAAACGTTCCCAATAATTTCAGTAATCTCTTTTCTCGTTTAATTTAATTGTTTCACGGTATCTTTAATATTTTAAATCTTTATGTTTTTCTCATCAATTTATTGAAGAGTTGTATTATTGATAAGAGTAGATAGCATACTCCAATTACCAAACAAAATTTAGCATACCATTCAAACTATAAAAATAAAATATCATATTATTTTTCGACATGAAAATTATGTAATTGGGTTTGATGGATTGTGTACGGAAAAAAAAATTAATAAGGAGCGAGGGGTGAATCGCAGTCCTGTTGCACCGAGTAGATGAAATGCGGTTACTTTAAAATTTGACTTTTTCGGTATTATTTGATCAGTATAGTTGTATTGTTCAACTATTCATACGATGGAAACACCATCACTCCAAATTTAGTTTGTCAGCCAAACTCCGTTGTTACTCTCATTCTTAGTGAAGTGGAATATTTTATTAAAACACAATTCACCAAACACCATATTAATAGGGTGAGCTTATATTTACCAAAACTTTGGACGACGATAAACCACTCATGAAAAAGGTAGCTAACGATTGTAAAGCTGCAGCCAGTAAATTATTCACGCCAAACACAAATCCGTGTTTATCTTTACTGATACACTTTGCAATTTCTGAACTGTAGACATCACAAGATTATAAAAATATGTTTGATACTTACAACTAAAATTTTAAAATGTAATATTGTTAATATTATCAATGTATATCTAACCTGGCGATAGTCATCACTGCTTGGTATATTGTGCTATAGACTATAAAATTGATGTATGAAATATAAATTGAATTATATATCACCGGTGTATAAAGAGTAACACATTGAATGACAGATGTGAACATGATGAGTAAATTACTATATTTGTCCATGTTCAATTTGACTGATCCGCATAAAAACGTAACACATGTACCTAAAATCAAATTTCAAATCAATATTAATGGTAATTTTAAATGTTTTTCATCTTCTTTTATTTCACCTCCTCCAACAACTATACGAGGAACGCTATCGCCCTCGTCTTCAACCTACATACGACGGTTAGGTGTGGATCGTATCTTACTGACACACACACTAGCAATCTTAAGACCATAGATAATTTTTTTTAATATAATATAAATTATATTTAAAAGGAAATAGTTATTTCACTAATAAAATGTTTACGTAACTCATTTTATGTTGTTAAGTTGTTATGTATTAAATTATAACACAAGAGATGATCAAATATTTTGCTCAAGACAAACTTAATAGAAAGATTTGTGGATGTTTGTTAACTCTTACTAAAGCTACTAATATTTATATTGATATCAGCTTTTGTGTTCAGCACACAAGTCAGTTTAATCTTATGATATAAACGTGATTCGGTTATTATCTCAATAAGCCTTTTATCTTGTGTTTTGTTAAATCTTAGATGCATTTATTATTGAATGAAACTTACTTATTATTGTATAGACAGCATCGACAGCTCCATTCCATTCTGAAGTCGTTGTACAAACAGTATCGAGACACGCATCATGACTCAATGATTCCCACAACGATTGAATGTAAAACAATACCTATTATTAATATTAAATATATATATATAAATTATAAATATTATTTATGAACATTAAACAATTAGGTAAAATATATTTTTACCTGATTAAAACAACAAGTTGCAGTTATCATCCAAAATGACCATTTTAAAATATAGAAGTTATTATATTCTTTGAACATGGACTTAACATAATTCCAAGACATCTTGCTATCCTAAAATTTTCTTTTAAAAATTATTTAATATCTAATTAAAATATTTAAAATGCTTTTATTAAGTAATCTTTTAAAAGTATAAAAAGTATACACATTATACATGTATATTATCTATTATTTACCTCAATGTAGTTTTGAATTGGTTCATCATTTTCATGTTCCGAATTCGTTATTGGTTCCAAAACGTTCATTTTCTGAGTTTCTGGTTTTGGTTCATTGTCTTTAACAGACGGCAATACTGAAGTCCAAATCGTTGCAGCTGCCAGACCTGAAAATTATCATGCCGTTTAGTTAATAAACAGTACGTTACAAATAACTCGTTTAAATTTTTCAAAATAAATAAACCAACTTCCTAATGTGAGGAAATTCAATTGGTACGCATCAACTATTTTTGTGGAGATAAACACCTGAGCAATAAATCCCGAAAAGAAACGCCCTATGAGATGTGCAGCTCTGGTATAGCTTGTGACTTTCTGATAATGTTTTACATCCACGACAGAATATGTGTACGTATAGTATGCGACTTCAGTAGCAACGAAAACGCCATACAAAATTTCAACTATCTAAAAATAAATAATATTAAAATAAAACCAAAAGAGTATTACATATTTTTAATAATAATACTTACAATAATAGATTCAAAACTTGTACATAGAGATAATAAAGTGTAAATGCAAACGCCGCATAATGCTTGAATAACGATTACAATTTTGTACCTCAGATAGTCGGTTGTTAAAGAAACAAATATCATGGCTATCAACGAAGCATAAATACCGATTGGAAGTATTACATCATTAACCTGAAATAAAATATAAATAAAGATCCTATCGTTAAGACATTAACAATATAAATATGGTTAGTGGTTATTACTTATTAAATAATTATAGTAGACATAAGGTCTTGTTTGATATATTTTACATTTTAAAGACATCTTTTAGAATACAGTCTAGCTAGTTATGATAAATAAGAAGAAAATAAATCAATCAAAATTAAATCATAACTACCATAAAGTTACTTAAATTGTCCAGTTATTGTTCAATATTATTATGGCTTAAATTAAATAATTAAATGAGTTTTTGTTTTTTAAACAATATTTGAAAGTCAATATGCACAATAAATGTAGTCTAGACATATTCACACATTTACAGAATTACTTTACATTTTGCGTTTGATTACTAGTTAAGAATAACATTGCATAACAACTAAAACTTGCGTCATTTTTGTAAATTTCTTTAAAATATTTTATTAATTATTTTATATAATTATTTTTAATCTAATTAGTCAATTTTATATCTAAATTAATTATATTCTCAAACTATAATTTCTTGGTACAAAATTTTTTTTTACTATCACATTTTATACTAAGATACTTGGTCTTTAAATTTAAAAGAAATTTAAAGCAATTTAAAATTTCCAAACTCATAATAGGTACGTTTATTTATTTAATTTAACTTACTTGTTTTTCGGTAAATTTCATTCGTGGACCAAGTAAATAAGGAATGACATAGGATTCTGAGGGCCGGAACTCTTTTAAAATCCCATAAATACACAAACACAAAGAAATTGTTTTCCAGGACATGTTGAAACCCAATGTTGAACTATAAAATTAAAAACGTTAATAGTAGTAACTAAAATGAGTAATTATTGACACTGGATATCAAAATTAAAGTTTGAAAAAAATAAAAAAAAAGGTGTTACCACATTTCGACTAGTATAAATGTGTATCACAAGGGTCACAATAGTCTCATGTATTTGATAACCTTGAGATTATTAATCTCAATTATTTTGTTGACCTAACAAGAACAAACATATATTTATATTAATAATAATACTATTAGCAAAATAAATATGTTTTTATCTTTAAGAGTTATATAAAAATGTCATACACAATGGGGGGGTTACATTTAAAAATTATACCTTTAGCAACCGATATACTCAACCGATAAATTGATATCATATAGAATATCTGTTAAGAATAAGTATGAGTTTAAAAAATGTCAATAATACATTAAAACTAAAAATGAGTAGTTAGATAATATTTACTTTAAAACCGTATTTACCACACCATTTTATTAAAACTGTATAAAAGGCAATGTAATCTATATGGTATAGTATTTTATTATTATTATAATTAATTTAGTTTAAGTTTGACTCAGAAAATACCCGATATAGATTTTAGCGTTAAGTTTAAAGAATATTATTAAGAAAATACTTTTAAAAAAATGTAACCGGTAGAAGACACCCGGAGTACTTTTTTACCACGGACACAATTTTCCACACCTGTCTTTTACTATTCACCAAAAACATTGTGTTAAACGTTAAAAAAAGATGGTATGTATTTAAAAAAAAAGTACCTACCTATTTGAATAAACTGTTACAAGTTATTATTTAGGTACTAGTTTACCAAAAAGCAGTAACAATAAGCGTAGAGTGTGCATTTGATATTTGTACGGATTTGATGATTAAAATAGTGTCAATGTCACTGTCGGCGTCAATTTGGATAAAATCTGTTCACTAGCTCGAGAAAAATGATTAATATTTCCATTTTTATCTACGTACCTAGTACATATTAAAACTAATGGCTATTATGCAAGTATAAATCAAAATAATATGTTATAGATATTCATTTCATGATAACTGTTAACTGATAACGGTATAAGATTTTTACTGCTATAGGATGCGCAATGAGCAGATGCCGACGATTCCGCTACTGGGAGAGCTCTTGCATTTTTTTTACTCAACTGCAATTGAAAGTTCAGATTAGATTGAATTCCGTGTATTTGATGATATTCTGCAGAATTAAATGCCGATAAAACTATTACATAATGCTTTCGGTTTAAATTTGAAAATACTTGGAAAATATTAAAAAGGACACGTCCTAGATGTGAAATTTATATTTTTAATGTACCTAATCATGATCAGACGATAGACACATACTTCAATTGAAAATAACAACACAATTAAAGTAAAATAACTAGAATATAGAAATATATATGATTAGGGCCTAAATGTCATTGAATGGTGTACATATTTTTTTTTGTAGAACGTTTTTATTGAGAGTTTGAGACCCCTAGAGGAATCCCCTCTTTGAATGAGTAAATATAAGCCTGATACTATTATTTTCAAATTACTAGTACGATTTTACAGTAATTAGTTTATTTTAATGTAACTATTAATAACTATTTAGTATTTACTAATTTACGAGCGTCGATTAATTATGTATATTTATTTAAATAATTGTGTGTGATTAAATCAACTCGATTATTGATTTTAATTTGGTATTAATCGCTATTTTTCGACTATTTAGTGCAATTATCATTAATTATAATATAATAATAATGAAAATAACACAATATCATAACGTATCTATCACATAATTAGGTACATATAATATGACGGATTAGACGATATGAAGATATTTTTATTAAAAAAATTGTAAAAATAATTATCATTAATAGGGTCATAAATGATTTGATAAAAAAATCATACTCATTACCAATGTTTACTTACTATTAAATACCAGAGACGGCGACGGCAACGGCGACAGAGACTGGGTCAAAAAAAAAATGAAAAAAAAAAAAAAATGATGACACAAATGTATAACACACGTCGGACGAATAAACGAAATTCGAGAACAATACCTAATTTGGAGAACATTCAGTCAGCAACGACGATTCGAACGAGACTAAAGACGAGAATATACATTACATACAGGAAAAAGCCAATGTGTCCATTTGAATAAATTCCATCATAGACAATTGTCTTGCTGCATGATGACGTACACGTGTATTCAGTGGCGTGGCGAACTATTTTAATTGATATGGGGCCAATATTCATTTTTTTTTCAATTATAATACAATCTACATCAATGATTATACATATGTACTTAGAATGCAATTCCCTCAATAATATTTTATATTATAACCGTTAATTTTTATATACCTACACGTCTCGGACCCCACCGCCATCCTAAAACACCTTGGGGTCCCTAAAAAACTGCATCGCCACGCCACAATATTTATTGTTCGGTTTGAACGTTGAACAAGGGGCTGTCACAGTCTCTGCGAAGGTATGATCACCACAGATCATAATAATATATGGTGATAATCTGCATTGGCACCAAACATATTATTATTATGTATTAGTAAGGGCAGTGGCAGTGGCGATTATAAATGTATAACACAAATAATTATGCCCCCCCTCAAATATACAGCATGTAAATTAATTGGTAAATCATAAATTATTAGAGTATAAAATGTAAGTATGGGGAGGTACTTACTACTTACCAATTATCATCAGCAGGCTTTTCACATTCAACGACTTCTTTGGACATAATAATGATTTGGCTAAGTATTCAACTGTGTTATATATGACTTCAATAATTCAATGTAAGCATGTAATGTAAGCTGTTCAACTATAGAAAAAAATAAAAAATACACAATTAGTAGGTATGACAGCGGAAGGATATCGATACACTATGAGTTGCATTTACCTACGTTAGTAGACTAAACAATAATGTATAGTATATATTATCGCTATTATAAATCGAGTGTCCCCTCCATCACAAGTAGAAACTAAAAAATGGAAGTCAGATAAGACGTGAATATTTATAGGTTCTGGTATGAGTTACATAATTATGAAAAAACTTATTTTGTGTTTAAAAGTATTAATTTTTTTGTATTGTGTTATTTCAAGCCTAACATTAATTATCAACGGTCATTCCATTAAAGAGAGCACTAATAATAAGAAAAAATGCAGCCATGATGTCATAAAAAAAAAAATAAAAATATTTCTATTTAAGAATTGTATAAATTTTTAGTCGATGATATTGTGATTTCAAGGTCGAATTAAAGTTCTTACGCGAGATAAAGCAGGTACAAATCACCAATGGGGGGTCAATTAGTATTATTGAAACTTTTCAGATTGTTATTTTAAAATGTTTGAAATAAACTGACATAAAATAAATTAATTTAATTTGATTACATTTTTAAAGTACCTACCTATTAAAGAGTATTTGAATTTTAACTACAGATACATGTGTAAAAGTATTTTAAATAAAATTAAAATATACTATTTAAAAAGTATTCTAAATACTTCACGAATATTTAAATACTATTACTCAAATAGTTCTAAGACTGTAAATTAGTAACTAATATGTTAATGACAATTACCTCATTACATCCACGGTGGTTGTGTGAATAATACTTTTGATGTCTCTCAGATTCTTTTGCGACAAAGTTGTTATATGTGAAAGTTCAGGTGAGGTCTGCATAATTGTTGGTGTTCCTCCTCCGGTCATTAATTGATTCTTATTTTTATGCTAAACATAAATACTTATTTTTTTCTAAATTTTTAATTCATAATGTATAACAGCATTTAATACTATGTTTTTTTTTTTTTACTTATTTTTGACAAAGTTTTTTTTTGTTTTAAAAGAATTTTAAATAATGGTATCTCTTACCTCAGAGTGATGTCTTATAATGTTTGTGTTCTATGTGGAGACTAGGCTTCTGTTATTTGTTGGGTTTGGACTTGTTGCGATGTTTTTTGTGTGTTAAATGACGTTGTATTGAGATGTAGATATCAAGGCATATTGAATGTTATGTCGAACATAGTTAAATATATTATGTTCAAAGTATAATACATTAATGATGGTCACCTCATTACATCCACCCAAAACTTTATTGTGATGTGCCTACACAGGACAGCTGAGAGGTCACACGTATGTGAAGAAAAATTTGAATAAAGGAGTGATTTAATTGAATATAATGTAAACGAAGGGTTATTATTCATACAATTAGAAAGAGATATGGGATGCTTAAGAGTAAAATGAAACACAGTTAATTTTATTTTCATTTACATTGATGTTTTTAACGTTTTGATATTGATATTTATATGGTGGATTGTAATGGGTGTAACAGTTTTTTTTTTCTTCATTAATTCTAATTTAAATAACATTTTTTTTCCAAGTTTTTTTTTACTTAGTTTTAATTTTAAAAGTTTTTTTTTACCTACATATGCTATAATGTTTGTATTCTATGTATAGACTTGGGTATAATCCTTCCGTTATTTGTTGCATTTGGACTTGTTGAGCTGTTTTCCAGTGCAGTTAAATTTCGACGACATAGTCTCGCAGCCGTACGTAATGAATTCACGTGTGTGTGTGGTCTCTCGCTACCCTCCGTCGGCGCCCATGACCTCGTACCGATCCATGGACGAATAAAATCGGTACCACTGACGGCTTGCTGTAGAGGTTCGGTGTCCAACAGTTGGCTAGTAAAAATAATGTAAGTATGGTAGTAGCGCATACACGAAAGTCACTCGATAAATTAAATTTAATCGAGTGGCGAAAAATAGAGTAATGACATTGATAGAAAATTGCGGAGAAAAATAAAAACCGCGACCGACATGAGCTTACGAAACCGCCGTCGACACTATACTGAAAGGGCCCGGGTCGGTGAGCTGCCGTTGTAGACCCGTACGTCTCTCGGGCGCGCACCCGCAACTCGGCCGTCATTGGTCGGGCGGAGCGAGTAAGCTCGGCTCTCATTGGCCGCGGCACACGCCCCCAGTATTGTACTGACGAGGACTTTCCCGTCTCGCGCAAACACACGCCTGTTGTTATATTCGTTTTATTACTATAAATTGTATTATACTATCGTTCACGTAATTCGCGTGTGTTCACCGCGCGAACTGGCCGGAAATAGTGGCTGGCTGGGAGAGAATTCCCGAAATTGATAACAGCGAGATATCATCGAAATACGATTTCGGGAAATCGGTGTGCCAACCTTAGAAAAATAAAATTCTCGCGAGAGTAGCCGATATTATTATACCTAATAAACGATAAAAACCTATAAACTACACTGATTAAAAACTACACAACTATAAAACAGGGTTTTATTTTATAGAAAATTCAATATCTCGGGATAAATCGTGTTGAAAAATCACTGTTTTTCATTTGTTTTCTTCTTTTTTTTTGCCGAGTGAATAAACGGGAATTATTGGAATTTCATATTATAAATCTTGTAGGTTGGCATGAGCTCTGTATATTTTTTTTTTCTTATCAGGTTTGCCGTTATAAACCGTTATCAAAATCTCGGAAAAACTGTACCCGTCCCGCCGGAAATAACGTGTAGCGTACCATTTTTTCGGATTTCCTGTTTTTTTCCCGAACAACGAGCCCTGAGAAGCAATCTCGATCTATTGTAATAGAATCCTAAACTTCCCAGAGCGGCCGCCCACAACACGATCAATATTATTGCGTGTCTGATACGAATATTGGGCGTACTGCTCGCTCGATAGATTCTGCTCGTTTGAAATTAATTGCGAAATATTGATAAATTTGGTGGGCGCATAGTATCGTACAATAATAAGCTTTTCTCGTTTTGTAATTATCGGTCATGTCGTTTCCGATAACTCGTTAAAACTGTCATTATTAGTGCTTAAAAAATGTCGGTAATCCCATGGTTCACCACTGTACGCCGATTTCTAATGAAGGGTGTATAGGGTTACCAGATCGTGCCTTTAAAAAAAGAGTACATAATATACAAAACCATACAAGCAATTTGAAAAATCTACTCTCATATTTATTATTTATTTAGTTAACAACTTAACATGACGTTTTAAATAGATTTTGAACCACTAGTTGATTGAATATTTTTTGAATGTTTAGACGAAGACAAATGTTGTATTAAGTCAGCTTTGCCTTTGGCCAATGAAACAATTATACAACAAATTTTACAATTTTCTGTTTTGTTAAACATTGGAAATTCTTTAATTAATTTTTCATTATATTTACATTTTCGGCGAGACATTTTTGATAACCACAAATCACAATTCACGACGGACTACAGACGTACAATGTAGAAAAGTTCGTTCTGATTAAATTTATGTTTATGATTATGTTATTACTTTATTAGATTGGACGTGTGACATTTCGATATTTCCAGGGTTAATTATAAATAGAAAAAAGAGTACATTTTTGCCAATGGAAATAAAGAGAGAGTACAAACATTTTGAGAGCTCATAAGAGTACACGTACTCTTAAAAGAGTACTAATGGTAACCCTAATGAAGGGTGACGTACAACACGAAATGATTGTGATGTGCGTTATTCATATAACATTAATTCTGAATTTAAGACCATTGATTAAGTATATTAAGTATGTACTTAATCAATGTTAAGACGAATCGGAAGAGGATGAACTCTTTTTTTTTTATATTTTAACGCCTAAAACGATGAGAGTATGAGACCAATTGATCCATTATTTTTCCACGATTTTTTTATGGAGTTCGAACAGTAGGACATGTGTACTAATAGCACAGGAAACAAGTTAAGGTCCCCCTGCGTTCCCCTTCACTTTAACCACTGTTATTTCTACCAAGGGCGCACCCAAGATGGTGATATTATTGTGTTGTGTTATACAAGTGCAGTGTTTAACAACTACTCTTTAATGCAGTGGGCTATTTAAATAAATACTAAAACTGTTTAAAGATAATTTTTATTTAGCCCCCCCTCCAACAAAAAAATCCCGGGTGCGCCCCTGGCTCCTACCAAACCTATTCTGCACACACTGCAAAAAAATCTAACTTAACCTGCTGTATTATTTTGAACGCAGAACAGTTTATCCAAACTATTGGAAAGAAACAGTCGACTATAATAATAATATGTAAGTCAACATTTATTGGAGAGTTGAAAAAAAAATCAATTAAATTCAAAAGAGTATTTAGTTTAAAATACTGAAATGACACTCGTCACAAGCTATAGTTTCATTCATAAACCAACAAACAATCTCCATGCATTTGTATTAAAGACTAGCGGGTGTGTTAATCTGTCGTCCATTTGTTTTATTCGTGCGCTAGCGAAGACCTAAATTACTTTTAAACGAAAAAAAAATATTGATAATTAATTTCATTCTTAAGTTTTAAAAGCATTAGACCCATAGGTACCAAATGAAAATGTAAGATCAGTCTTAATTTTAATTTTAGAATAAAACTAATAACACTAAAAATTTATACTAAACCATAGATTAAGTATACATAGTATAGTATATTTAATCTATGACTAAACTAACTAGAATAATATTTCATATTTTATTATAAGTAGACCAGATTTTATGTGTTTAAAATGCAATAGAAATGGTGAAAAAAAAGCATTGTTTTTTTTCCCTTTATAATTTCTAAAGAACTATAGTTAAAATCTTTTTTCACATTGAGATAATATGAACAGAGTTAATAATTCAAAAAAAAGTAAACAATTAACATAATTTTAGATATAAAACTCATATATACTATTTTCACAGTATCATTATATAAAATATGTTAACATTTACATGTAGTGCCCAAGCACATATTGTATGCACATTGCACATCTATGTAAGTAACACCAAAGCTTAGCTCAACATTTAAAAAACAATGTCATAAATATTACACTTAAATATGTAGAAAATGTATTCATTTATAAAATTAATTTCTTCCATAAATAATAATTCATTAAATATATGATTTATATAATATATTAAACATATTAAATGCATACAAATCCGGACTCTACTCATAAATAATAACAAAATAGTAGTCAAACAAATTTCACATTAAATTGCATTTATGATCACAAAACTGTGCATAAGCACAGTTAAAAATGAAAATAAACATTACAATAATCATAAATAAAAATGAATCTTACGAAATACTATTGTTTTATTATTTGTAGTTTCAAACCGTTATACAGGGTCCGGGAAAAATACCTCCACCATATTTCAAGAGGCCATTACAAATAAACAAATAAAGATACAGACAATTATTTTTCATTTTTAAATAAAATATACTATGCTAGTTTACATTAAATTAAATAATTATTGGTTTTAAACAATATGTATAATTGTAACAAAATATTATTAAATATATAAAATTATTTACAAACTATTATTTTACAAACTATTAAATATATTTAAACAATAATAAAATAAAATAAAATAAGGTCTTGCCTTGAGTATTATAAGTAAGAGTGGAAAAAAGTCATTGCGCCCTTTACACCCGATGATGATTTTTAATCAAAACCGGTCGTGACATTTTTGCACTCTTAATTATAATACTCAAGGCAAGACCTTTATTTCATTTTATTTAGTTATTATTTATGACTTTATGAGTATTAACAATTAAATATTAATTACTTTGTTTATTTATTTCTTGTCGATTTAATTTGTTCAATTAGTAACATTTCCTATTATATTAAAATGAGGTATAAATAGTATTGAGGACTCGACAGTATTACTCTCAAAGTGGTGACTTAAATAAAAATCTATTGAATTCACAAGTCATCTGCGATCATATCAAACCACGGCTGGCGACAGGTCGGACATCTTGAATCTGAGTTTTCGGTCTTGAGCCATTCCAAAATACAATGTCGATGGAAAGGATGAGTACAACTGCCTTCGGCTGAATCAAAATTGAAATGTTTTATTATTTACATAACTTGATAATTAATTATACTATACCAAGAGGACAGTCGTCACCAGGAAATAGGCACGTAGGACAGTTAATTTCAAATTCAGTTCTGCAAATACCACAAATCGTATCATTAGCTTTCCAACGCCAACATGCAGCTACATCTATACCTGTAACAAATAAAATTATAAAATAAATATCATAATATGTTATCAATTGTTGCAGAACTTTATTAAATAATATAACTAAAATCTAATATTAGAAAATTATTTGAATAAAATATTCAGTACAATTTAATAATGAATACCACATTGAATATCAGTTTTGAAATATTTTATTTTTTCATCTCAATACATATTTGAATAATGTCTATGTATTTTTATTTTTCATGAAAATAAATAAATATACTTTAAAAAATTGTAACATATTATATTATATACGACTAATTATTATTATTGTTGTTTTACCTAATATTTATCAGGGCTCGTTTCTATACAGATAAATAAATTGAACAATGTTTAGAATAATGTTGTACTATTCAAAACTTTGAACACATTTTATCATAATTGGCCTAAAACAAAATTTGTTTCACAACAATGTTCCAAATATCTATGAAATTGCTCAAAGTAATGTTAAAAATATGTATTAATAAATTTAAATGTTTATGATGAAAATCAAACAATGTTCAAAATACAATTTGCTTGCCTTGGATACAAACATCTATGAAAACACCTACTAGCCTACGATTTGGATGTTGAAAAACATTTCAATCCCACTTTGGTCGTTGAAGAAATAAAGTTCTATGCCCAATAATACCAGATATGTTTTTTTTTCTTAGTTTATAAATAATTACATTTAAAATTTAAAATATAGAATTCTAAATGAATTTAATGTACTTGTAGGTACTCTTTTGACAATACATCTGAATACGGCCAACTGATCAACAGGAATTGTTAAAATCCTCAAGATCCCCAACATAATCATCATTTCCATACTTATTTATCTATTCAGTATTGAATATTCATGTTTGAATAATTTAAAATTATTATAAGTCTTATTAAATACTATGTGGTAGTGAATAATAATACAATACACCTTATTTATAATTAATGTTAATGAGTAAATATCGCATTACTGATGACCTACAGTAATCCATGAGAAGCAACTACCAACATGGACATCTACGTGACCACATCTATGATCATTAAAACAAGTGCTGAGATTAGCCATGGGAAAATGACATAGGTCCATTGGAAAAGACTCGATGTTCTATTGAACACCACGAGATTGTCTGACAATTGTTGAATCAGAGAAACAATTGAGACGATCTAAGTAAAACTAGTATACTCTATAATTTATTGATACTTCTAGAATTGATTAGAGCTTGGCTTTTTATGCATAAGTTTGAGTTAAAAACTCAAGTCCCCTCAACACTCGATACTAGATTAAATCTGTAATGTAATACGATTATAACATGTAGACCATTTCTTCAACCATCATTTTACTTACTTAAGATTTCAATTCTCAAGGTACTTGTCACGTCACAAGCCCCCGAGGTACTTGCCCCGTCATTCACCGCCGAGGTACTTGTCTCGTCATTAGCCCCCGAGGTACTTGCGTCGTCATTAACCGCCGAGGTACTTGCGTCGTCATTAACCGCCGAGGTACTTGCGTCGTCATTAACCGCCGAGTTACTTCTCCAGTAATCAAACGTTGTGGTACTTGCCCCGTCATAACTCACGAAGGTACTTGCCCCGTTTTTGATCAGCGAGCGACTTCTCTTGTTACTTGCGCCGTCATTAACCGCCGAGGTACTTGCGCCTTCATTAACCGCAGAGGTACTTGCCTCATCATTAACCGCAGAGGTACTTGCGCCTTCATTAACCGCCGAGGTACTTGCGCCTTCATTAACCGCAGAGGTAAAGGCCCAGTCATTAACCGCCGAGGTACTTGCGCCTTCATTAACCGCAGAGGTAAAGGCCCAGTCATTAACCGCCGAGGTACTTGCGCCTTCATTAACTGCCGAGGTACTTGCCTCATCATTAACCGCAGAGGTAAAGGCCCAGTCATTAACCGCCGAGGTACTTGCGCCTTCATTAACCGCAGATGTAAAGGCCCAGTCATTAACCGCCGAGGTACTTGCGCCTTCATTAACCGCAGAGGTAAAGGCCCAGACCGCCGAGGTACTTGCGCCTTCATTAACTGCCGAGGTACTTGCGCCGTCATTAACTGCCGAGGTACTTGCCTCATCATTAACCGCAGAGGTAAAGGCCCAGTCATTAACCGCCGAGGTACTTGCGCCTTCATTAACTGCCGAGGTACTTGCCTCATCATTAACCGCAGAGGTAAAGGCCCAGTCATTAACCGCCGAGGTACTTGCGCCTTCATTAACCGCAGAGGTAAAAGCCCAGTCATTAACCGCCGAGGTACTTGCGCCTTCATTAACCGCAGAGGTAAAGGCCCAGACCGCCGAGGTACTTGCGCCGTCATTAACTGCCGAGGTACTTGCCTCATCATTAACCGCCGAGGTACTCACGCCTTCATTAACCGCAGAGGTAAAGGCCCAGTCATTAACCGCCGAGGTACTTGCGCCGTCATTAACTACCGAGGTACTTGCCTCGTCATTAACCGCAGAGGTAAAGGCCCAGTCATTAACCGCCGAGGTACTTGCGCCTTCATTAACCGCAGAGGTAAAAGCCCAGTCATTAACCGCCGAGGTACTTGCGCCTTCATTAACCGCAGAGGTAAAGGCCCAGACCGCCGAGGTACTTGCGCCGTCATTAACTGCCGAGGTACTTGCCTCATCATTAACCGCCGAGGTACTCACGCCTTCATTAACCGCAGAGGTAAAGGCCCAGTCATTAACCGCCGAGGTACTTGCGCCGTCATTAACTACCGAGGTACTTGCCTCGTCATTAACCGCAGAGGTAAAGGCCCAGTCATTAACCGCCGAGGTACTTGCGTCGTCATTAGTCGCCAAGGTAATTGCCCAAAATTCATTCGCCAAGGTACTTGCCAATTCATGAATCGTCAAGGCATTTATTTCATCATTAACCGTCGAGATACTTGCATAGTAATCAGCCACCACGGTACATGCCTCGTCATAAACTATCAAGGCATTTTCCTCGTAAGTAAGCGCCCAGATATCTGCGCCATCATTAACCGCCGAGGTACTTGTGCTGTCATTAACCGCCGAGGTACTTGCGCCGTCATTAACTGCCGAGGTACTTGCGCCGTCATTAACCTCCGAGACATTATCCCAGTCATTAATCTCCGAAACATTTTCCCAGTCATTAACCTCCAAGACATTTTCCAAATCATTAACCGCCGAGGGACTTGTCTCGTCATTGGCCACCGAGGTACTTCTCCAGTGTTTAAACGCTGAGGTACTTGCCCCGTCATAAACTGCCGAGGTACTTGCCCCATCATTAACCGCAGAGGCATTTGCCCAGTCATTCACTGCCGAGGTACTTGCCCCATCATTAACTGCCGAGGTACTTCTCCAGTTATTAAACGCTGAGGTACTTGCCCCGTCATTAACCGCCGAGGGACTTGCCCAGTAATTAAACGCTGATTTACTTCTCTTGTTACTAGCCGCCGAGGGACTTGCCCAGTAATTAAACGCTGAGGTACTTGCCCCGTCATTGACCGCCGATGTACTTGCACAATCATTAACTGCCGAGGTACTTCTCCAGTAATTAAACGCTGATGTACTTGCCCCGTCATTAACTGCCGAAGGACTTCTCCGGTAATTAAACGCTGATTTACTTGCCCCATCATTAACTGCCGAGGTACTTGCGCCGTCATTAACCGCCGAGGGACTTGCCCAGTAATTAAACACTGATTTACTTTTCTTGTTACTAGCCGCCGAGGGACTTGCCCAGTAATTAAACGCTGAGGTACTTGCCCCGTCATTAACTGCCGAAGGACTTCTCCGGTAATTAAACGCTGATTTACTTGCCCCATCATTAACTGCCGAGGTACTTGCGCCGTCATTAACCGCCGAGGGACTTGCCCAGTAATTAAACACTGATTTACTTTTCTTGTTACTAGCCGCCGAGGGACTTGCCCAGTAATTAAACGCTGAGGTACTTGCCCCGTCATTAACTGCCGAAGGACTTCTCCGGTAATTAAACGCTGATTTACTTGCCCCATCATTAACTGCCGAGGTACTTGCGCCGTCATTAACCGCCGAGGTACTTGCCCCGTCATTAACCGCCGAGGGACTTGCCCAGTAATTAAACGCTGATTTACTTTTCTTGTTACTAGCCGCCGAGGGACTTGCCCAGTAATTAAACGCTGAGGTACTTGCCCCGTCATTGACCGCCGATGTACTTGCACAATCATTAACTGCCGAGGTACTTCTCCAGTAATTAAACGCTGATGTACTTGCCCCGTCATTAACTGCTGAAGGACTTCTCCGGTAATTAAACGCTGATTTACTTGCCCCATCATTAACTGCCGAGGTACTTGCGCCGTCATTAACCGCCGAGGTACTTGCCCCGTCATTAACCGCCGAGGGACTTGCCCAGTAATTAAACGCTGATTTACTTTTCTTGTTACTAGCCGCCGAGGGACTTGCCCAGTAATTAAACGCTGAGGTACTTGCCCCGTCATTAACTGCCGAAGGACTTCTCCGGTAATTAAACGCTGATTTACTTGCCCCATCATTAACTGCCGAGGTACTTGCGCCGTCATTAACCCCCGAGGTACTTGCCCCGTCATTAACCGCCGAGGGACTTGCCCAGTAATTAAACGCTGAGGTACTTGCCCCGTCATTGACCGCCGATGTACTTGCACAATCATTAACTGCCGAGGTACTTCTCCAGTAATTAAACGCTGATGTACTTGCCCCGTCATTAACTGCCGAAGGACTTCTCCGGTAATTAAACGCTGATTTACTTACGCCGTCATTAACCGCCGAGGTACTTGCGCCGTCATTAACCGCCGAGGTACTCGCGCCGTCATTAACCGCCGAGGTACTTGCCCAGTGTTTAACCGCCGTGGTACTTGTCCAGTAATTAACGGCCGAAGTATTTGCCCCGTCAATGACCGCTGACGCCGGCGCCGCCGCTTCCGATCCGCAGCTCTCGCCATTGGCCACAGAGTGACTTCTCTTGTTACTAGTCGGCGAGGGATTTTTCGCCGGCATTTAGCACAATCTACGGACGATCAAGACGAATCGGCTGCGTGGGCACAACGATCTATATACGGACGGCCACCGGTCGGTCGCTCATAAACGAGTGTTGCACGTGCGTGCGCGCCATGCTGATTGGAATTCCAACAAGTGACTTCATGTGACTTTTTAATGAAAACAGTGTGTACAAATGTCTCGTGTAAAATATCCGATCAAAGACCGCTTGGTTCGGGATCTTATCAATTTTATACATTTCTCTTTGCGTCGTACTCAGATCGGTCGTTCGATTGATAAAGGGCGGGCGCGCAGTCGACGCACGGTCGCACACGTGTACACGGAGGCCGTTACCGTAGACGGCGTAATATAATTTTTATCGAACAATAACATAATATTTTATTACGTGGAGGCGGTCATTCGACACTCGATGACGAAATATCATTCTCCAGGCGGCGCGCGATCCGTGCCGGGGCTCAAATTATTGACGTTTTTTTGACAAAATTTTACTGGAAAATGTAATTTTTAACGACAACACAACATACATTGACACCGAAGTACCATTGATTATAAAATATACTATGGATGGCTCACTGCAATAGAAAATAGTAAAATTAGTAATTAGTAATTACGCTGTGGTGGTGCGTGTCACAGCAACTGCGACTCGACGCTAACGCTCCTCGTGGCTGTTTAGTCTCAAATCAGGGATTTTCAATCTATTCTAGGAATGTGGTCTAGCAGCAACCACCGTTGCAGCTGTTTTCATTGTGTTGCGCTAGTTTTGGAAACCATAATGAAAAAACACCACGAGGAGCGTTAGCGTCGAGTCGCAGTTGTTGTGAAAAGTTTTATAGTATTTTTAACCAATGGTATAGTACTAAAATAAAACGTTTTAATATACATTTTTAAATCGAATAATAATATTAAAAAAAACAAGTGTAATCCGTGTAAAAACACTAAAAACAGTATGAAATCAATGAAAGTTTGATATATTTTTCGTTTTTTACCCCTTCCTTACCCATATTAAAACCGTGGGTCTGTGCCTGGCTTGAATATTTTTTAGAAATTCAATGTTCAAATGATATTTACTCGATAAACCGAATCGTTTCAAAGCAAGTGTACTATCATTGATTATAAATACTATAGTATTTATAATCAATGGTACTATCTTCAAATCGACAACCGTCTGTTATTATTAGACACTCGACAATTTTATCGTCATAAATTCGTGTATTTTATAATACTTTTATACAACACCCGAATTCTAGAGATTTGACTCATTTTTCGTCGGTTTGGAAACAATAAATTACAGTCGAATCGATCGAATTAAAAACTAAAATATAAAAGACGATCTGTCCGTTCTTATTTGATACACATACATAAAATATAGGTAAGAGTGATCATTGATTAGTTTTAAAAATCAATCGCCGACAACTCGCCGATGTTTTTTTTCGAACTTTCGAGTTACGGTGAAAAATAAATCGTTTTGTATAAAAGGTATAAAAATCCATTATAGATACTCACTTTTCTGTTCACAGCCTCGGAAATGTTCTAAATAAAAAAACAAATTAAATAATAAAATAAACGAGGAGGAATAAGATAGATGATTCACACGTGTATCAAACTATCAACGAATCTTTTTTCTTATCACATTTAACGTTTTGATAAGCCATCGTATACTTTTTTTTTTCCGTAATCGAATTTAACAGAATACTGAATAATAGATTTAGACTTTTATATATTCGCCACTAATTACTTATAGTTATTAATTTGCAGATTTTACTCGTTAATAGCTCTACTTGCCGGGTTTTCTGCGGGTCGTCGTTTTTGATTGTTCTTCTTGAAAAAATGACCAAACAAGAGTTTACCCAGTGGATCTGTGAAAAACTTTCAGCTATTCTACAGTTTGAAGTACAAAGTGACATGGCTGAGTACGTGCAATACTTTTCTCGGGTTTACTTTTACATGGAAATCGAGTTATGATGTTATTGGTTTTTTTTTCTGCCACAGATACATAATTTCCATGCAATCTGAACGAGACCTGGACGATTATTGCCGTTCGTTGTTAGATGTCAAATCTCCGGTTCACAAACAGTTTTTGTTGGATTTGAAAAAGCGATATAAACTTTGTAAGTTCATTCGTTCCTATCTTGTGCGTTTAAGTATTGATTTCATTTGACTTGATGTTTAATATAGTCAATTATAAACCAACATCTGTTCAAACGATACGTCCTCCTAAACAGAATGCAAAATCCCAAGAGAAAGAAGAGAAGATGGATACGGACAAAAAGGTAACAATACTGTTTCCAATTTGTTCATGGTTAGTAAATTGTCTATTTTGTTTTTTTTTAACTCGTGTCTATAGAAAAACGAATCCAAATCAAAAAACAAAAAATATGTCAACTTGTTTTCTGATGAAGGTCTTAATCGACAAGAAGTGTTCTTGAAAGGTAGACAATTGTTTTAAGAAAATTTTAATATTAATAAGTATTTATTGAATTCACTGTTAAGGTCGACACAAGTGTAATTGTCAATCGTTCAAACACGGCTTGATAAATAATTGTCTGAGTTGTGGTCGAATAGTATGCAAACAAGAAGGATCTGGTCCATGTGTTGTATGTGGTGAATTGGTTAGCAAACATTTCTCATACCTAGTAAATTTTGTTTAAAAAAAAATAAAGTCTACTTTTTTCTATAGGTATGTTCTAATGACGAGAAGCTTTTGTTGAATTGTAATAATAATAAATCTAAAGAATTATATAATCGATTGATTGAAAAATCGGTTACTGTAGATGCAGACAATAAAGCTCTAGAACATCGTAATAAACTGTTAGACTATGATCGTACTAGGTAAATATTATCGATACACGTAGTACAAATATTTTGGTTCCTATAACGTTCATGCTAAACATTTGTATAAAATATAAATAGATAACATAAAACAATAATTTTTTGATAGGGTTAAGTATATGTTTGTGATTGTTAAATGTTTGTACTTTATGACGTAGTGCTAAGCGTACCACGGTAATAGATGATCAAATGGATTATTATTCAGTCAATAGTGGATGGCTATCGTCAAAGCAAAGAGAACAATTACAAAAGAAAACTGAGGAACGTCAAGAAAAGAAACACGGATCTAGGAGAACCAAGAAAATCACTATTGACTTTGCAGGTATAAAATTATAAACTGTTTAATGTATTTACACTTACAATCGCTCTGTGATCTGTACACGATAGGAAGACAAGTTTATGAAGAAGACGAGGAATCTGATGACGATAATGATTTGAATTTAATTAGCGATGGTGAAGATTTACAACCGATGGTGATCAACGAACACTTGAGCAATCCTTTGATTAAAATGGATTTAAAGGTTAAAGTCAATTTAAATATTATTAATATTTGTTACTCGATTACACTATTTTAAATCAATTATGTATTTTGTGCTGCAACAAGTAGTTCAATGACGATGCTATAAAAAAAATTAAAAGACATAATGTTACCTTTGAACAAAATGACCAAGGATTTAGCAGAATACAAGATTCTGACCTAATGTTAATGTCTGACCGAGGTCTTTGTTTGAGCATGCATCAGCCATACGCATCGCTTTTGCTGTTAAATATCAAAAGGTTAGTTTTCATCATACATTTTACTTGTTGAACTCATAATATTATTTCTATACTATTGATAGTATATCAATTTATCAACTAAATATTTCAAAGTGTTTTTTAATAATTTATAATTTTGTAATGTTAAAATAACCATCTGTTGATATTCTATAAAAAAAATCAAAAATTCTAATCGTCTAATATTCACTATAAAACTAATTTTTTTTACAAGATTATTCAAGAATTAATTTTCATCCAATAATATTTTAACAATATTATTCTCTTAAAATCTAATTCAGTTATTAATTTACTATTTATTAGGGATAGTGTGTTCAAATATTCACAATAGTATTTAGTAAAATAATAACATGAGTTTCAGTTTAAAAATCTTAATGTCTCAGCTTATATTAAATGATAATTTATGTTTTAAATGAAAATCAAGCTTTAATATTTTTGAAATATAAAATTGAATGTTTTGAATGCTTAAATATTGTATTTTTTTCAAAGCCACGAAGGTCGTACGTGGTATACATCACATAGAGGGAGACTGTGGATTGCGTCTACAGCTAAAAAACCTAGTGAAGAAGACGTTGAACGTATCGAGACATTTTATAAAAACATAAAAGGAGGTGAGTGTTAGAATAAAACATGTTGGTTAAATAAAAATGTTGTGTAATGTTTAGATGTCATTTTTCCCAAACGATATCCCACCGGATGTTTAATGGGCTGTGTTAATGTTGTGAATGTTTTGTCACACGAGGAATATATTGAACAGCATCCCCAAGGAGAAAACGATAGTCCATTTATATTCATATGTGAAGATCCGATTATGATGAAGAATCATTTTCCAATCAAAGGACAACACAAAATATGTAAGTATTTAAATCGGTAGTTCTCGACCATTAAGGCATTACAGACTACTTGAGAGACATTTCACTAAAGCGCAGAGTACATCTTTTTACCCCCCTTCTCCTTCCTTTTTACTATTTTATTTTATAAAAAAGTAAGACAATGGAATAATTTATATATATTATAATATGTACTTAATATATTAATATATGCGTCTACTATTGATAGTTACTATATTTATACAAATAATCGAGCTTAGTCGCCAATTGACTATTTATTGATATCACTATCTATTTTATATTCATATTTTTACCGTCATACAATATTTCATTAGCTACAATTTATTTTTTCATATAATAATTGTTAAAAAACTCAATGAAATTATTTAAAAACACTGACTTCCAGTAGAGAAAGATTGGTTTAAATAGACTCTGATAAAATATCAGAAAAGAAAAATTACTATTTACATCTTTTTTGTTTCAGTTAAACTGGACGAGAAAATTCTTAATGCTGCTCAGAAATGTTTAATGAAAGAAATTTGTTAATTTATGTGATATTAATACCATTTAAGATTAAGTATATTCTCTAATGTATGTTATAATTTTTGAAAAAAATATACATTATTTTGAAGGTAAATGCATCGTTGAATTATTTTTTAAAACGGCAACACAATTATTGCTTGTATTTTTTTAACTACAAAATAATCAGAAATTATTGAAAATAAAGAAGGAATTTTTATCATCATGCTTGTTGACTCTTTGTACAGAATAAGGCATTGTTTATGTATTTATGAGTGAGATTTATATACAACCTTATGCAAGATATTGAAACTGATATATTTTCCGAATTAATAAGTAAAAACGGTTTTGAACAGTCTTTTTTTTAATTACTTCCTACTTTTTTTAATCGTATTGAAATTTTAATATTAAATACCCTAAACGTTTTGCTTACAATTTTATAAAATCAAAACCAAATTATTGTAATTAATGTTTTAATCAAATACAATATTCTATACTTAAATGATATTATAAGCTCGAGAATTTAAAAATTAAACGGGTTGAAAGTATAGTGTATGAAAAAAATTAAATGTAATTTTATATTTATATTATTTTATTCTATGAACAGTTACATACTTTTGCATGTTTGTCATATCCCATAAATCTTAAGTATAAATGTTGTGTATAGTAAAATTGTTTTTCAAAATATATTTATTAGATAGATGATTCAGTCCAACGATGAATACAATGTGGATTAGTGCATACATAATATAATCTCATTTCCTCCTAAAAAGTAAAAAAAACATTTGAAATTATTTCAAGTATTACAATTAATTAAAAACTGAAATATACCTCAGCACGTCTAGTTTGAGCCTGAAAAAAGACAGATTCACGATGTTTACATTTTGGACATGGATGGTCTTCAGACCTGGGTAAAGTTGGATCGGATGTTACATCAGAAACAATATGAGTAAGTTCACTAGAAAAATGAAGACAATGTTAATAATTTAAAAACCGTAACAATACAAATCATGTAAAAGGTAAAATTACTTGATTTCGTGCATAATTTTGTTGACGTAAATGCAGTTGCTGTCAGCCATTTGTCTGTGATCACAATTACGACACTGAACACAATAAAAATATGTTTATGTTTACAAATCAAACAAATACTAAAACGATTAAACCTAAGCTAAGAGTAACCAATAATTAAAAATGTCAAAGTGTAAAACATAACTAGTTTCTCTTTCCTTATCTCTTCCTAGGTATTTTGAATTAGAAACTAATCCTTAATCTTTTTTTTTGTTTACACAATGATAGCTAAATATTTAAACGCTATGAATGTATTTCAGTGATTTTATCAAGATCTGAAATGGTATAATAATATAAAGGTCTAACAATTTTTGAATTTCACATTTACTTTTTCAAGCCAAAGATATCCATTTAAAATGCTAGATTACTTTTGGTACTATAAAAAAAATAGTATATATATTTACTTACAGCGTATAATAATACTTTATGTTCTTTGTCTTCTTTTGGATATAACATGTTATTACTGAAAAAAAAAAAAAAAAAAAAATTAAACAAAACCTATAATTGTAATGAGTTTTAATTATTCGCTGTTTACTTTCTTTGACAAATAAACATAAATTAAATGCTGAACAATAATTTATAAAATAATTTCAAGTTACTATTTATAACTTGAAAAATGGTTGTAAAACTAGTGTAACCATGATGCTTGTGACAATAAATTAAGTTCTATATTGAAATTAGAAAGCAGAAAACTTAGACCTAACTTATAAAAAATGACATCAGTAAATCGAGTTCCAGATATATATCAATATTAGTTGTATTGCAAAACTACAAATACCTATACTCATTTAATACTAGACATCGTTAAATCCAGTTTTTTTTATACATAAATGTAAATTTAATAAAATTATATTTCACTGACAGAATAGATGAACGGAGATACGATTTTCCCGGATAATACGTACATTATTTTATTACAAATTTGAAAGCTTAAACATTTAATTAAAATAAATCAACCATTGATATGAATGAAAATCGAAATCAATGCAATGCAAAGCTCACCAATAAGAATATATCGTGTGCGATTTATCGTAACGATAAGTTTAAAATATTCATACTTATGAATATAAAAATGACGAGGATGTGATTGTTTATTGTGAGACTCTCGAGACACAAACCAGCAGTCTTATTTTCAGATCTGGAATTCAATTTGCCACGTTTTTCAAATGCGAGATGAAATTATTTAACGAAAAGTTATCATCGATATCGAGTCGCCGATTTCAACTCGTGGAGATGATCAGAGTTTCAGCTTAAAACACTAGTTAAAATACATTGTTTGTTCGTTTCAAACACTTACCATTCTTGACAAAATCTTATGCCGACGAAACCGGGCCCGTCACTGCGAGAATCGTAACCGGACATCTGGAACCGGATCTTACGACAGACTATAAAATTTCAAACGCCGTGTGTAGAGATTAGACGTCGGTAACTGAAATAAATTTTGTAAACTATATGGATAAGTAAACTGTAATAATATAATATAATGTTACTATTGTCGCCGCCACGAAAACCCGCTAACAGACTTCGATGATAATCTACTGATAGCGCAGAACGATAAAAAAAAAAAAGAAAAAAGATAAACTCATGGATATGAATATTTGTGTTTATACCGCGGTAGAAGATCTAAGATCCGCGGTAATATTATAACCACAATATTATTATCTCCGTTCGTTATCATACGGCCCGGTCCAAACAATATTTCACGTTTCTATAATGAAAAATTGAAAAATACCGAATTTATTACTCTTTATCTGTTTTTAATTTGGCACCGGTTCAATAACTCGCGAAAGTCGATTTCGTACGTTTTTCGTCTCGAAATATACATATATCGCGTTCATAAATATCGTCGACATGAAGCTGTTGACGCACAATCTGCTGTCGTCGAAATGTTTGAAAGGAGTTAAAGTCGGATATCCGCTTCGCATTGTTGTGAGTATGATTTTCGTCACATAAAGATGGCACAGGCACCTATCACGTCCACTATCGTTTTTTCGGAACAAAACCTCCTACATTCCTATATATCATGCAGTAAAAACAATAGCAATTAACGATTTGACGATATGAAATATGAACAAAATTAAGAATTGTGATAATTGGGGCCATCGGAGGTCCCCATCGGCATTAGACATCAAACATCCTATTGGTTCGTTTCCGATGTTATTATTGATACTCGATTTGGGATATGAAACGTTGTACTGTCGGGAGAGGAACGTTTTTATTTAACAACAAAAGTGAGGGTGACAAATGAATAGTCTATGACATGAAACAGCCTTTTAAACTGAAATAGAGCCTAAAGTCGGGTAGTGAAGTTAAACTAAGTTGATTTGAAATAGAAGTATCGTACTATGTTTATTTGTTGTATTCGATTGAACGTGTTTTATTTTAAATAAACAATTAATTTTTGTTATATCGACAGGCAAAAGATGTAAAAATATCCGAATCAGAATTTAACATGGAGTTTGTTACAAAAACGATACCGAAAATAAATTGGAAAGTGTTGGTAAACGCTGCTACCCAGGTAAGATTTAGTAAAGGGAAAAAAAAATTACATTTAACTGAATGATGCGCGGTTAATTGTTTTCAGATTGGACATAGCAATGGTTTACCAGAAGAGTTGATTGACGATTATGAAGAAAATGAAGAGTTTCTCAAAAAAATTCATCATGTGCTTTTGGAAGTAAGTGTAAAATTATAATGTGATCTATTGGCTATGGAATCTTTGAAATGGTTACATTCGTCTAATTTGATTTTACATTTTATTAAATATTTTCGTTTTTACTTTAGATCGAAGTTATAAATGGTGAACTTATTTGTCCAGAAACACAGCGAATATTTCCAATATCTGCCGGTATACCAAACTTATTGATAAACGAAGACGAAGTATCCGGTTAAGGTTAATGTATTGTGAAAGTCACAATTCGTGTATGTAAAAAAGTTTCGTTTGTTTTTTTTTTTTTCACATAAACAAAATGCAGTTGTTGATTAAAAAATGCATTTACTATTTTTAAGTTGTATTTTTATTTGATTTTGAATCACTTAATTTATGTCAGTTGTAAGAAAAAAAAATATATATAGAAATTTAAATCCGTGGTCATTTTTTTTTTAATGCTCAGAAAACTTTGGTAGACTGCTTGAATTTACAAGCTGAATAATTCTCTAAATGGTGCTCTTAGCCTGTCTTTCAATCCCCTTAAGCTAAGTGGTAACATTGATTAAATATACTTATAAATTGTATATTAAATCAATGGTAGTAATCTTTTATCCCCATAACAAAATATTATTAAATGTATAAATTTATTTTAATACAAACTATTAAATATATTTAAACAACAATGACTCGAGTCTTGCCTCGAGTATTATAATAAAGAGTGCAAAAAAGTCACTCTTAAAAATATTTTGTTATTATTTATGAGTATTAACCATTAAATATTAATATAATTACTTTATTTATTTTCTATTCTTTTATCCTCGTTCTCATATTACGTAGTAAGGTTCTCAGGACTCTTGGTTTCGTCCTTAGGCTAGCAAAAGACTAACCCGTTCTCGTATGTCTGTTGAATTGCTTTTATGCTTTCCTGTCGGGCCTTGAATTCTTAGGGGTTATTTTATGGGGATCGGCGGCTGCCGTCAGCGCCCCACTACTAATGCCGATCCGTGACCGACAGCGGAGGTGAACGTGTTAACGAACGTCCACTGCTACTTTCTATGTTCTTCATGCCACTATAAACTATTTAATAAACGCGCCACTCAAACGGACGTGTCAAACATAAATGCCGATCCATCTTTCGCTATTTAACGTACCATAATTATTCTGTAGATGTTTGTTTATAATTTTTATCGTATTCCTCTTTTCTTGTATTTGTTTTTACCACGCACGTTTTGAGCTTGCACAATGGACATTGCCCGTGAATCATAGTGATTAATAAATACTATAGCAAAAAAACCAAAGAAGAGTTAATGATAGTTCATATTTTCCTTTTCTTATAACCAAACACAAAATTGTTTTATAATATTTTTTATTTTATTTACAAAACACTGATCAGTTCTTATCAGTCTCAATGTTATTTTTACATTGTTAAATAAACATTAAGTCT
Organism: Drepanosiphum platanoidis; assembly: GCA_948098885.1. Taxonomy (NCBI): domain Eukaryota; kingdom Metazoa; phylum Arthropoda; class Insecta; order Hemiptera; family Aphididae; genus Drepanosiphum; species Drepanosiphum platanoidis. The sequence goes on from OX402534.1 coordinate 18,453,648, forward strand.
AAATTCAATAAATTAATTCTTTTGGTTTTTGTTTGTGAAAAGATAAGAAAAACGTTTTGAGTAGATGAAAAACCAGCGACTTACGTTATTTTATACTACACAATATGTAAATATTTCTAATAATACTCGTTTACAAAATAAATTAAAATATTCAATTGAAAGCATTAAAATAAAATAAAAAACACAACAAAATAACTATAAAACGTTAACGATAAAATTAATGTTTCTTATACAATTTTAATTCATAAAACTAAAAATTAAAAAAATATTCATAAGGAAAAAAAAGTCACAAAACCGAAATTCAAACCAAATATTCTATTTTTTCTATTTATTAATAATTTACGTCATAATTTAAATGTCATATATTTTGTTTTACAAAACTAATATCAATTCATCGGCGAATGAAATATTGGTCTAATAATTATAACTAGCTAAGATTATTATAAAAATTGTCACAATATGACCTGGGCGTTTAGCTCTTATAATTTAAGTCATAAGTGTCGTACGGGTTATGTTAACTTAAATAAGATTTCATTAGGAATATTTAAAAAAAGTAGAAAATTTATATTTTTAACAATTTTTAAAAAGGAAACAAATAGAATATAAATTCCTGCCGGAAAATCGACTACAAATCATAATGAATATTATAAGTGGCTTAAATAGTTTGTCGAAAAAAAATTCCTACGAGTCATCTCTTACGATATTATATTATTTTGGTTCTGAATCTGGCAAAGACTTGTCATCTTCGGGACTTTCTTTGCATTTACCATTGTCGTCAATGACATTGTCCAAGGATGTCCAATCAAATTCTTGTTTCATTTCTTCGTCGCGTTGAATATTTACACTCGAAATATCATCACCATTGTTTTTATCATCATTTTCAACACCCTGGAAGTGCAATTAAGAATTTGTTTAAGGCGCCGCAAATGGATATATTTAATGTTTTTTTTTTTTTTTTTTTAAATTCTTTTATACTTTGTTTGAAGTTTCGCTGTCAGATTTAGTCTCTTCAGCAATCTCTTTCCTGCTAACCACTTCAGCAGCGGCCTTTTCTCGAGCTTTATTTTTTTCACAATGCTGCACATATCGCTGTAAATGCACGCGGTTTCGGCAATGTAGACTCAACTGCTGTTCAACGTCGTCATGAGGAGGCAAATTGAATTTGCATAATTCGCAATAATACACTTCAACCTTTTTACAAAATTCTTTACCTGCACGAGAAAATTAAAACAATTAATGTTTAGAAAAAAAAATTGATAATATGAAGAATAGCAGAGAATTAGTAGTAAGATGAAAATTCAATAAAAAGATGCTTAATTAAAAAAAAAAATATATATAAAATAATTATTTAACTCGTACATTTTGCTAATGCTTGTAAGTAAATAATGTACGTAATAATTATAGAACATTAATAGGACAAATCTAAATGTTTAAAGAAACATGTGTCAGATATCTTCTATTCATATATGAATTATCTAAATTCAGATGCAAGTTTTATTGTTAGGTGCAATTATCATTAAAGATTTAAAGGAGTGAGTGAGTTTCAAGTTTGAACAACAAAACAAAATCTATAGAAATGTAAAGAAAAAAATACCTTAAATTCTAAAATATTTGTTTGGATGAGATTTATAAACAATTAAGGGGACTTAACATTCAAATTCATTGATGAATACTATTACATATAATGTTCTATCACAGGGTAAATGTCTTTACCCACTACTGTAAATGTATAAAAATACAATACCATCAACTAGTAATAGAAACAACATGGAATAAATGACAATTAAAGAAATAACTAACCAAGACTGATTTCTTTTTTGGATTTTGTTTTCTTCTTCTTTTCTCCATCTTCTTTATTGTCTTGAGCATCATTGCCATCTTCTGATCCTTCATCTGGACGCAAAAATTATAATCATTAAAAACTATTTCATTTGAATTCGATCAATAGGAACTAACCATCTCCTGAACCGACAGAATCTAAAACCATAAAATTATCCATATCCACGTCTCCGTCGGCTTCATCAGCACTCGGGACAGCAGCCATTCGTTTTGTTCTACGGTCGTAAATATCAACTTTCTGCAAGGAATTACAAGAATATTGAATACTTTACCAATATAAATCTAACGAAATTCTAGTAATTGATAAATACCTTTAAATGGTTAACACTGCTCAAATGGTGTTCATAACGCATTGGCGATGCAAACATCAAATGGCAAACATTACAAGCGGGTTGTAAAAATTGTTTTATTTTCTGCAACAATTAAGTTTTTAATATTAAAATGATATTACAATTTCAAACACTTTGTTAAACTTACCTTATGTAAAGTACTGCTGAAATGATCACTTTTGGGTTGTTTGAAATTTAATTGACACAACTTGCAATAATTTATTTCGGTTTTTGGATCTTCTTCAGTAGCTTTATCATCAATTTCTTTTTGTTCTTTCCGTTGATCTTGGCGAAACATAAACAACTCATGCTTACGTTTTCGAGCCAGTTGGGACATAGCCGTACGATGACGAATTTTCAACAAATGTATTTCATACTCCTAAATTTTAACAATTAACAATATTATAATAGACATTATTTTATAAAAGGGAGTATTTATTATTTGGGCACTGATGTCTCTTTTACAAATATGGCTTAAATTGATTGCCAAATAAATAAGAAAATTGTTTCTAAAAATGTATCAAAACTATCTAAAAATTTTAGTGGAATTTTATCATAATGTTGTTGAAACAGTTTTATAAAAATAGAATATTATTATTAATTACACCTTTAATAAGTACCTATGAAGGTCATGATTATAAATTTTGATGAATTTTTTTTTTATAAATGGATGAAGCTTCCTTAGTTCGATATAGTTATATTAATCATTTCCTGAAATTTTATATAATTTTTAACCACTTCTTATGGTTTTAATAATTATTTGTTTTTTTCAATACTGCAATACTGAAAGTATTTAACTGGTTTTTTTTCTAACATCAGTCCCTCATTTAAGATTAAAATTTCACTTACCCTAAATGTCTTGCAAGTAACTTCACAGTGTGGACATAATAGTTTTATAAACGGATCTCCTCTGGAATCTAACAAACTGCTGTCAGTTTTCCGCGGCTATACATATATAAAAATAAATATTTAAAATTAGTAACAAACATATCTATATTAGATGTTTTACAAGTAAATTAATTACTCACTGAAGATTTATCTCCAGAACCAGATTTGGATACCTCGCCATTCAATTTTGCTTTTTTAACTTTTTTTTTAATAATTCTAACGACTTTTTTCATAACTTTTCTCTTTTTTTTTGGTGATTTTTCTTTTTTCTCATCATCTTCAGCCCTATCTTCAACATCATCATCGGCAGAGGCTTCCTCTTCAACTTCTTCTTCCACCTCCTCTTCTACTTCTTCTTCATCAACTGATGGAGATCTTACACGTTCACGTAATTGCTAAAAACGTGAAAACATTAATAACAGTTTAAAATTAATTTTTATATTAATGTATACACTATACATACTCGAGTTTTTTCTCTAAATTCGGCAATTTTTCTAGCACGATAATCATCATGATCCCGCATACTAGTTCTGTCAAAACACATAAATAACTATTATAATAACCAAAATAAACTCAAGTTTATATTTAATATCTTAAAAAAATAATAAGTGCAACTTATTGATATTTGATCATTACTCCTTGATCTACAGTAATAAACAATAATAAATTATTAAATATTTAAAATTCACTATTCTATTTGAAATAAAAACAAATTGACTTGTACAGGTTGATCAAATTTAACACGAATTGACGTATAAATCTAGAATTATTCCAAGATTAAATTACACAGTACATTGATAGTAGTTTCGACATGATTTATTTCACACAGGGTAATATAATAAATATTTTATGAAGCAACTTACTTCTAAAAAAAAAAAAACTTATTTTTAAAATTGTTTACATTTAATTAAATAAAGCGATTAGTTTTAAAATTCATAAATATGGGTTGTTGCTTTTGGTATTTTTGTAAACATGTAATTGAATCATTTAGGAAATATAATTAAAATGAAATCTAGTGGATAGGGGAAAAATCATTAATCGATAATCTGTTATTATTATAAATATTTCATGAAACCGGATGCACACTAAAGTAAAAATTAGTACAGGGCACAAAATAAATGTAATTACATTAAATTTTAGTTTATAACATAACATAGAAAACATAAGCTTAATACCAGTATACTCCTTAAAAATTGATATAGTGTAGATTTTTCCAATGAATTACATATGTTAAATATTTAAATGTTGCAAGTTTCGGCTAGTAAAGATGAAGGAATAGAAATTTCACAACAATTTCATTTCGGTTTAGTATTAGTATATATTCTATTGATGCACTTCAGTGTGTACCCGGTATACTATTTTTTTTTGCGTTTTGTCATATAATATTATTATAATGACATTAGGATAGTTCTCAAAAATAATATTTATGCAAATTTGTTGGTAAATAAGTGTTCAGGTATTATTATTTCATCTGGATTTCATCCATTTAATATATCTTCGATTGAGTTTGTTTCATTAATCAACAAATATAACTCAGTATAAACACATCATAATGTGAAACAATATAATATATCAACACATTTTTTTTTTCGAGGCTCAATGTTGACGTCTGAATGAATTTGAATATTATTTGAATATTCAAAATATTGAAACAATTCATCAATTATAATCCAAAATAAACTCAACGATGTATTCGAATACTTTCTTGTTAACATTATCCATTGTAGAGCATGATTGAGTATAACAATCTTTAATAAATTTAGTCAAAACATAGGCCATTAATCATATTTTATACTTTCTGAACATCAACAATTATTCATCAAGTAAAATATTTGATTATTCAACCATACTTGTTTAATACTTTTTCATTCTGCCCAATGGCTCTAAGTATATAGCCTATAAATATTGGTTTCATGTTCAATTTTTTTTTTTTTTTTTATTAAATATGCACTATTAACTTAGATATGATTGTTTTCATCATCTTTTGTTATGCTTCACATAAACATGACAGTCGCCATTTAATTACCTTTTGACTGTATGTATCCTTCTATTGGCCATATCATATCCTTTACGAATTGGATTTGTTCGCCAACTTGGTGAAGATTCAAGTCGTTTGCGTTTGATAAGTCCAGCACTGCCTCCATATGAACCTCTATAAGAGACACTAGCAGAAGATCTACCTCTCATGCCAGGCCTTTCAGCAACACGGAATCCTCTAGTACCCCTACCTCTATTAGAGGGGCCAGAATATCTAGGTGATGGTGGTGAAGAGCGATCATCATCAGGAGGCAGTGGCTTACGGAAATCTGAACCATAATCACGTGAACTCTCACGACCTCTGTAACTACTACTTCCACCATAGTTATTATCAGGAGCATAGGATGATCTGCTGCTACGGTCTTCTACATAACTGCCACCACCACTATAGCGGCCAAAATCATCACCGGAACTTGAATATCCACCCATGTCTGAGTCTCGGTGACTTCGTCCACCCTGCGTGCAATTTTCAATCAATGTGTCAATCTAATCTTTTTACTTTACATATTTATTTATAAAATATATATAGATGTCTGTAACAATATATCAAATATCATTTCAAAATGCATCAATAAGAATAACATAAATAATTTCATTAAATATATATATATATATATATATATTTATATATATTTATGTATATATAAAAATATGAAGACTTTATATTTTCCATCATCTTGCATGAAAAATTAATACTCTGAGACACTGGGCAGTCTTCGATTGAATCTATTTATTTGTTGTAGCAATATATGAAACATATAATTTAGTATTTGTGAAGTTCCATTAATCCAACAACCTCAATATCAAATGTTAGCATATTTCAATTAACTGAAAAATATATCTAGTCTACTATTTTGCTTCTATTGCATTCTTAAAAATCTTAATAGGATGATATGATTAATGATTATTTTAACAATATTGTTGAATATGAAGTATTTATAAATACTAGTCCGCTAAAAAAAGAATTCAACTTTATTATGCTTAGAATAGAATTTTGAAATACTAGGATGAAATCCATAATTAGTAAAACATTTACCTATAGTCTTAAAAATTCCAACATGGGTATATTTCAAATACATTTTACTTTAAATGTATGTATTATTATAAATAATAGAACACAAGTATATTCTATTTTTCTAAATTAATGTTGAAATGTTCAAAATGATATTTCTGACTAAAATGTTTGAACACGCAATAATAATAGGAAATTTGATAGTTAAAATATATACAATATACTGATATAGATACCTCTAATTAGTAAACTTATAAGTATTATATTTATGCATGTATTATTTATTAAACAATTCTAAAATTATATTTTCTAATTTTGTTAAAACAAAGCAAGAAACAAACATTTTAAGCAAAATGTTTAGGTGCCATCCCTGACAGTGTGAAATGAAAGCACAGCTAAATCACAATAAATTATTTTACATACCTCTTTGTACCGCCTATAGTCATCATTATGACCACTTGAATATCGATCATTATTACCTAAAATTATAATTGTCAATGATGAGTAAATTAAAATAATTAGTTTTAATATTAAAATAATAATTAGGTAAAAACAAATTGTTTAAATATTTAATTATTCATAGAATTCAATATATTTTTTAATAAACCCCTTTATTTCTTCTATAAAATATAACGTATACACGAGGACTGAGTGAATATTAAGTTTAACTAATCTTAATCATCAACAATTATAGGTTATTTTCTAGTTATATTTAAATAAATGTTAATAGCTCTAATTTATAATTTATAATTATTAAACTTATTAAAAGTTTTTATTTAATGAAAAGAAATTTCTTACAAATTAAATGAGAGCTTAGTGAATAAATTAAAAACATCAATAACACAGTTTAAACAAGGACAATTTTAAGTATCAAACTAAGTAGAGTATTTGAATTGAAAATGTTTTATAGTTAAGTGCTGTTCCTTAAGCTTGTTCAATTTGATTAAAAATGGCTAATTTATAAAGAAAACTTGTACTAGGTATAATTAGAAATTATTTCATCTTTCCCAAACATTTATTGAACACAATTACATACTGTTATATTTTTGGTGTAATCCTTCAGAGAACATAATTTCTATAACGAACAATTAATTAGTAATTCTATTATTACATTAATACACAATATTTTTTAGAAAAATCTATATCCACCATAAACCTTTACTTTAAACCCAGTGTTACTTGCTATTTACATTAGATTATTATTTTATATCAAGTTCAATAAATTAGGAAATTTTAGTATTATTACCAGAATAGCGATTTCTCGATTCATAATTTGAATCTCCTTGCGATGACCAGTTAGAGCCACTATTACGATTCATGCTGCTGTAACCCCCAGATTGTGAATTATTTGACCAGGATCCACTGTTTCCTCTACCGGTTCCACGAGATCCTCGATAAGAACCACCTCCTCGGGATCTGTAATTATCGTTGTAGCTGCTGCCACCACGACTACCTCTAGAACCGCCATAATTCGAGTTGTAAGAGTTTCCCCTATTTCCTCCTCTGGGGTTACCGAAACCACTGCCGCGGCTACACACAAACAACAAAATAAATGATGAAATCAACATTGAAGAGTATCGAAACGTTGTATATGATTATGCATTTTGGGTCTAAAACAGGCAACAAAGTCTAATGCGATATAACCGTTGCATTTCCCGTTTAATTACAACCACCCGACATCGATGAAACGCGTAACGAGATGTAATCAATTGAGATGGTAACGAGAGCGCAACAATCGAGTGAATTAATTACACACTCGGCACCGGCAGAGTAAACAACTCCATAGTTACCTAGATCTGTAAGACATTGTGCAGTTCCGCGGTTCGCGTGAAATCTGATTTAAAGTTCGCACACGAAACGAACAGACACGCTACACGCAACTAGAATCGGTAAGAGAGGTCAGCTAAACGGCGAAGCGAAGCTCACAAGTTCACAACATTTCGTAACACCCGACGATTTCAAACGTACAACTCTTTAGAGAGATGCGAATTGAATATTTGTTCTCGAATACAAAATGGCCATCTGAATTTCCGATTGACACCCCCTCCCAACCATGATAAGCGACGAGCGTGTAGATGATACGTGTTTGTCCATGGAAGAAAATCATTAACGAGCGTGTTTACGCTTGCAATTACGGCGACGCGCGAATATTGTTCGTTTCTGGTCTACATTGGTAAATGTAACGTTTTCGTTCAAGTTTTTACGGCACATAATACTCCGTCGTAAAAATCACAGACATATTAATTTTATACATATCTTTTTATCGTGGCGTTTCGATCGCTTCAATCGCCCGATCAATATTTGATAAATATCAATTTGAAATCGACATAATTACGTACTATTTCGTCTCGTCAAAACAAAAAAATCCATTAGCGCGTTCTGAAAATTATTAATATTACATAAGTGTTTCTTTCTTCGAGTACTCTTTAAAGTTTTAATAGCATATTATTGTTATGGTTGCCCGTGTAGAAAATTTTCTAAGAGGGGTAGAGGTTAGTAAAAAGTTGATAACTCGAATATTTTACTTAATATAAAATGTTTAATTTAATTTTTCGTTTTGGTTTTCTCCGAATTTGTTAAGGTTAAACAATAACGTTTTATGAATTAAATCAAAACCAAACGCGGTGCTTTTGAAATTAAAAATATTCATATTTACACGAAACACCTAAATTATATTAATATTCATGTCTTCATTGTCATTTGGTCTGTATTTAAATAGTTTTAATAATTCAGTAAATAGTTTTTAAATAGTTTTTTTTAATATTTCAAATAACTTATCAAAAATCTTATTTTGTTTTAAAAATTTAAAAATTAGAAAATTAACCACTCTGGTTACCTTTTGATTAGACATTAGCGTTTAAAATTACTTACTTAAACCGAATATTCGCATGGTAATATTTGTTTTTTCAATATTAAAAACGTTGGGCAAACGCTCCTGTGTGTAAACGATCACGATGTAATTTTAGTAACTATATTTTTAAATTTGAACAAGTATTGAGTACAATAATTATCGTTTGTGCAGCCTGTGCGGTTTCGAATTTCATGGAATAAACAACGCGCACACATATTTATTTATTTCTTTCTTTTGATTTCCGAACTCGACTATGTTAGGTTATAATCGCTCGTTCTTTTAGTTTCTCGTACTTCAAGGGATTTGCAGTTCAACGTGTAATACTCAATTTCGGAAAAAATGGTAAGTAATCGTTTTGTTATTTATTTATTCGACAGAATCTAGTATTAAATCACGATTCTAATAACTATGCTTTTCGTCACTGAATTTTTTTTTTTTTTTTGGTTTATCGTTTACAACAGATCCTTTTCCGATCGCCATGCACTTCGTCGTTCCGACTTTCTCACCTCATTTCTATTAAACACTATATACCAGTATGGTATTCGTGATTATTGTTCTCGATTTAAATTCAATAATAATACAATCGTTGAATAATCTATTTAATTGCCTTTAAATGAACGTAGGAATTTTATCCCCATACAATTTCACATTCGTCGAATTGCTGAACTTGTTGGAAAGCAAAATTTGAATTTAAACCACCGATTCTAATCGACCCGGTGTATTTCCATATTGTTCATTAATGTGGGGATTTTTCTTCTCACTGCCGAGATAAAAATACTTTAATCATTTTTTTAATATACAGTAAAAGCCGCTTATTATAGGAACACTGTAATTGATCCATTTTTCATTGGTCCAAAAGTGTTTCTAATAAGCGGCCTATGCTGTATTAATTTTAACATTTTTATAATTTTTGTTCAATTGTATTAGGTATTTTGTATAATACATTTCATTATTAATAAATTTATTTATTTTTTTTACAAATATAGCCTTTCAAGAGGTTTGTTGAAACTGGCCGAGTGGTCTACGTTGTTGATGGGCCACACAAAGGCAAAATATGCGGAATTGTCGACTGCATTGACCAAAAGACTGTAATTTTATTTTAAATTATTGTCCGTAAAGGTAATTAATGTGTATTTATTAATTATGCTTGAATTAGGTTTTGGTCGATGGACCTGAAACTGGAGTACCTAGGTCAAAGATGCGTATCAGCCAAATCCATTTGACCAAGTTCAAGATAAACTTCCCATACAATGGATCAACCAGAACTGTGCGTAAAGCATGGATTAAAGCTGATTTAAACAAACTATGGATCCAAAGCAGATGGGCAGAGAAAGCCGCCAACAGGGAAAAGGTTTGACAAGTCTCATTATTATATAATCAAAAGTATTTAATATTATTATAAATAATTTTGTTGTTTTCAGCGTGCTTCCTTGGGTGATTTTGAACGATTCAAGCTTAAGAGGGCTAGGAAAGTTAGAAACAAGATCAGGACTAATGTTTACAAAGCTCTGTTTAACAAAACTTATTGTCCGAAAAAGAAGGCAGTTAAACCTGCCAAGGCGTAATAAATTTTTTTGATTTGACATAATATATTTGTTTATTTTTTTTTATTCGTTAAATCAGTGACTTTAGTCGCATTTAATGAAAACCTTTTTTCCTGGTTTACAAATTTCCTTATTTTTGAATATAAAATATATTTAAGATAAAATTTTAATACATTTGAGGGTTAAAATTAAGTTGGTATTTTCAGTTAAAAATATCCACTTATATTATTTTCTTTTTTGGATTTAGTGAATTTTGGTTATCGCCTCGTGCTTAAGTGTAAATACTCTGGTAAAATATAGGTTGGTTTTTGTGAGTACAAAATTGAAAATGGTTTTGATTAATTAATTTCTTAAATATACAACTAAAATATTTGTATTTAAATATTTTGGTTTCCATTTTAAATAATTTAACAAAAAAAATTCATGTTGAATATTGTTGGCAAATATCTATGGGATGTTTTAGCTCAAAACCTATTTTGATTATTGGTACTATATTTGTTTTTTAGTAAGACATTTTATAAATATTTGTCAACTAGTTTGGGTAGTTAACCTTTTAATATATTTATTTCTATTTGGGTAAATAATTATTTTGTGAGATGAAAAAATATTTATTTTTTTTAATGCATTAAGAAACAGTAAAATAAATAGGGCTTAGTAGTTCATGCCAAAAAGTTAGTTAGCTTAGATAAGCTTCAAATTTAAATTGTAACCTAACGAGTTTAAAAATGGACTTTTATTTTGCATATTTTGAGGTTTTTTACGTACATATTGTAAAATTTTATTTTGTTGCATAAATTCAGTAATAAATATTCATTAAATTGCCGTACTTTTAAGTAGGTATGGTAAATTTTGTTTGTTAAAATATGATTGCCTGAAAATGAATAGTAGTAAAAATTGCTTACCTTTTGAGTTGTTATGCACTGATTGCATTAGTGGATGATGAACAGAGCTTTTCTGTTTACAAAAATATATTGATTGATCAATGTCATTTATTTTTAATTGAAAATCTGTCTAAATCATTAATTATAAACTAATGATTATCAAGGTAAATACAACACAAACATTTTTTAAATTCATTAAATTATTTATCTTTTTCCCATTATTATAAATTATTAACATTTTATACCAATCACTTTTTGAAATAATAAAAAAAAATTAAATGCAATTTTTTTTAATGATTTTAAATGCATATTTTGATAGTTTTTAGTCCATGAACTTCTAGGCTTAGAAATAAATATTTGAAATCATGAAAAATAGTATCTAGTCTAACCAACTAATATTTTAAGGAAAAAAAAAAGGTAAATTATATAGTTTTCACTTTTTTATCGAAATTCTAAATATTTTTAACCGGTCATTTATAATCTTTGGGTCAATAATTTAGGACCCTAAAAGTGCATGTAATAACTTTTTGACGAATTGATAAAACTTGTTTTCGATGGTACTAATTTTTATCAGTATTTCGATTTGGACTAAAATCATAAGATTAACTTGACATGATCTATGGATATTTTGGTTTATTATTTTAAAAAAAAATGTTAATCTATGTAATATTTTATTTGTGTAATAAAATATTTAACACAGTTACTATCACAAGAAAATGGCTTCGTACGATTGTATTACTTATTTAACAGATCTAATACCTTTTGGTAAGTAAGATCATGACTAACCAAAACCGTTTAATAATATGAATTTAATCTGTGTACAGTTCCACAGCTAAGAGAAATGTTCTTCATTTGGGTGAATCTGGACGATAATAATCGTAAACATATCAAACTACTAATAGAACAATGTGAAAATAAAGAAATCAAGCCAATTATTTTAGCTTTAGAACAATGGGAATATTTGCAAAATAATCACGGTAGTATAATTATAGTTAACACATAATAGTTGTAGAATTTTCTTAGATATGTATTCAAAAACGACTTTTGCAGTTATAACATGCATAAATTAATATGATCAATTTTTAGGTAAATAATAAATTTGTATATTAACGAAAAAACAAAAGATTATTAAAAAATTTAACTATACGTATGAAAGGGAAAACATAACAAGTACATAAATCTGAAAACTTTCAAACTAAATTAAGTGTGCTTGTAAAATTAGGAATTATAATTTCTCAATGATAATACCTAATGATTAGTTAAATTCTATACGAAACCAATAGTATGTGTATATTTTTAAATAGGAGCTCCAGGTGTGGAAAAAGATTTTGTTGTTTGTGACGATAATACCTTACAAGAAGTTATGGAATGCAGTATTTCACTGAATGAAATCATACTAGAAATGGCATGCGTAAAAAGTACACTTCATTTGGAGTAGATTATTTTAAAATTTGATTCTTAATGAATTAGTAATAAACAATGGTTTATATTTGATACATATTTAAAAATAAAAAAAAAAGTATTATTTAAAACAAAAAAATTGACAAAATTAAGAAATGACATTTAACTCAAATGAAGAAAAATTCACATTAAAAAAGAAAACTGCTGGCACTTAAGTTTTTTAGATGAGTGTCATAGGAACAATGTATGGAATTTGCATGGCTGGTGCTTTCTAAAAAAATACCAAAAAACAATGTCAGTATAAGTATATTTTAAAAATGGATTGGACTATTTCTTATTAAAATGTTTTTAAACATTTACCCTTTTGAATTTTTTGAAGTTTTTAAGATAAGAATTATTCTCTTGAACACTGTTTTGGGTTTGTATCGGAGATACTGTTTTGGGTACCACCATGTTAACCGTTTCGACAATGACTGAGTTCAATAAATAATCATCTTCGTAAATACTTGCAGTCTGAAAAATTCATTAATTCGTTAAAGTTTGGCAACAATACACATTCAAATTATATTTCTTACCGATTTATTTGGAAGATTGCTAACATCAATGAATTCACCAGTTCCTTTGGCGGTGGATAGCAAATCCATTATGAAATCTGGATTGATCGCATTATTGATTTTTGGCTCAACAGAGTTTGGAAGTTGGCTTTTATTGCTGGACGAAGGTTCCAACATGCAAAAAAATGATGATTTAGCAGGTTTTATTTTTGGTTTCTTTGATATACAGTTATCACTGTCATCCAATTTCATTAATTCGAATAGATTATCATCTATGTCATTAGACATCTTCCGTTTAGAAGTACTTCTGTTTTCAACTATCTCTGATTGTAAATGATTATCATTTGTGTTGTTTACATTATTATTGTCAGCATAAAGTAAAGTCGAGTTATCAGTTTTGTTTGATAAACCTCGAGTACTTGGGATTGTGGTTAAACAAGAATCAACACTAGTAGATGTGCCATTGACATCTGATACATCATTACATTCGGGAAGCTGACGTTTATAGCAACTGCTAGATGTGGATGGTTTATATTCCTTTTCAATTATTAATGGTTCGGCATTTTCCTTCAGTCTTATTTTCATAGAGTTATTTGTGTTTTCTTCTTTTGTACGTTTTTTAGGCATTATAATTTCTTCAGAGTCCATTACTTCTTTCAATGGCCTACAAATGGTAAACATTTTAATATTAAAAAAATAAAATAATTGAACTTATGATTTCACTGAGTTACTTACCTCTTAAAGTAACCGCATGTTTGAGAAGCGGAATCAGGTATAACTTTTGCCGAAAAAATTTCACTTTCATCTATAGTATTCAAGGCCTGAAATATATCAATAGTTTTTATTGGTAACAAATTAAATGTAAGTAACTGGCTTGAAGTACCTCGGTTTCAGGTACAACATTCATCGAAAATACTTCACTTTCGCCTATAGTAGTTAAGGCCTGAAATATTTCAAACATTTTTATTAGTGACAAAATTTAAAAGTCACTGAATCACGCAGTTGAAGTACCTCGGTTTCGGGAGCCAAGATTACAGACGCTTGAGATTTAGTTTCACCGGATTGAGTTTCAAGATTGACCAAAGCCATATTAAAGTTTGGATTACAATGTTTAACAGTACTTGAATAAATGACAGCAAGTCCAATTTCACTTTCTGGTATAGGTTTTCTGTTCATCTTTTTCAGATTTTCTAAAATTTGAACACGAATAAATATTTTAAAATAATTATGTTTACCTAAACCTAAGAATTATATTTGATTTTTATAATGAAAAAGTGTGCCTTAATACAGCACTCGATAATAAAAATCATATAATTATTAGAGCTGAGGTATATCCTCACTGGTGAGTAGAGCCATTACACTCGTTATTTTTGTTTTTTACAGTAATGACTAATGATACTTAAACGTGTATTCAGATGGCCAATAAATTTATATTATTATAAAAGAAGAAGTAAGTAAAATGACAAATGTACAATTTTAAGTTTTTTTTTTTATAAAATAATAGGTACTGTAGCCACCAGCAATCATGAGCCCAGGTAGTAAAGCAAAGCAGTTTTATTAGGCACCCATATACAGTGAAGTAATAAAAAAAAAATTTGCTAATGTTATAAATGTATTTTATATAAGTATAAATTATTTATTCTCGAATTCAAGATTATGAACTTTTGTCTAGCATCCTAAAATATTTAATTCTAAAGAAACCAAGTTTTAGAAGTTTAATTTATTAGTTTTAAACAATTTTTTTAATACATCAAAAATGTATCCATAAACGCTTGATTATATTTAAATAAAAAGCATGTACAAAGTTAAATATTAAACAGAACAGTTCAATTACCTAATAAGTGTTGATATCTGTTATTTTCTGCCATATTGGATCGACAGTCATAAATAAGCAAATGTTCATTAGAATGTAAAATTTCATCGTCAGACATATTAATTTGAGAATAAATTGTTAATTTACCACCTAAAAAAAAATGTATATTACTTCAGAAAATAATATTTTTCCTTCTTTTACTATATAGTACCTGCTGAAGTAATTATTTTGGAAAAATTGTTAAATTGTTCTATCGAAAAACAAATAAACGTTTTTCCAGAAAATAGAGTTTTACGTTTGTTGTTTATATTCATACACACTGAACTTTGGTTTATAAGATGATCATCCAAATCAGGTACGTAGTCTGTATATAACGGTAGATCTAACGATGAATCGGGCAACAATGCCTTGTACAAATTAATAAAATACTTTATGGTTACTATTGGTTTAGCAGATGCCAAACATATTAACACCTAAAACAAAGAATTATGTAATCATGTTATTCAGATTATATTTGTAAAAGTACAATTATCAAATAAAAATATTTACCTTTTCTGTAATAGACATGGTTTTCATACAAAGATGCGTGTTTTGATCAGACCATTCACGTGTCACTTGTCCACCAAGTAAAGCTACAGATTTCTTTAAGATTTCTTTATCGGCCGCTCTTAAAGTCGACGGACAAGCTACAACACGGTATTCTGTAACACTATATATAGATTGTCTCAAAGGCTATGATATCACAAACATTTACAGTTAACTTACGTCCATAAACTATCCATGACGCCAAAACGAATTCTGTCACCCGACGATAAAATTATTGGACGATTGCTATCCATTCGTTTGCCCGAATTAATGCCATCATTGATAAAAGTTCCAAACTTTGATCCTTTGTCCACGAGTTTCAGAAAGAGATTAGCTTTACCGTTTACCATCTAGAAATTAAATTATGATAAGAACATTGATCGACGTCACATTCAATCAAGTACAAAACCAAAAACACGTGCCTTTTTCTCGTAAAAAATTTCCGCGTGAGATCGGCTAATAGACGTGTCTCCTGATATTTCGAGATCGCTATTGAATCCGCTTCGACCGATCAAGTTGATTTTTTTTGTCAAAACGTTGAAGCATTCACGCGCTGAAATTCCAAATCAACACCATTGTAAATATAAAATCTATTATTCAATCGAAAACACATAAAATTGACCGCGTACTCACTTTGTACATTCACTAACGTCAACAAGGGCAATATTTTCGAGTTGGTGCGATCCATTTTCAAACAGCTCGAAAAGATAAAATCGTACTTGGAAATATTTCGCACTCTGTTAGGTAATACTCATAAGTCCATTAAAATAACATATCGGAATTTAATATTACTTTATTCATTCACAATATGGTCATTCGGTATTACAAGACAACGAAATAAACGTCAATTATTACTCAATTTCCGGCAATCTGGTGTCCTATACTTTATTATTTACGATTTATCTCCGGTGAAAATAAACAGACACGTTTTTGATAACGAGAATCGAGTTTTTTCAATTTTTTCGGTCCCGAAACGTTTGATAAGACGCCTTATCGCATGATTAAAAAAAATAATAATAGTAATAATTTCACATAATAATAATTGTCGTTGAAGCATAAATCGTATTCTGACTCAGTAAAGCTTCTCTAACCGCCTCTCGGTTAATAGGAAAAAAAAATCGCATTCACATCTGGCATGTGTTTAAATGTAAAGTCTGTCGATTTCAGGTCCCTAAAAAATTGTTCTACTGCCGCTGCCACCGCCGTTCAGAATGTCTGCTTACGATTTGAGGTGATTATTTTTCGACGTGAAAACGCCGTTTTTCATAATGATTGTATTTTCAATTGTTTTTTTTTCAGGTTGAAGGATCTTGACCAAGTATTAGAGTGTGAAGTGATCGATTTGTCGAGACTGAGAGAATTCTGTTTCAATGGTAACAATGGGACGTCTAGGGGTTTCTCGTGAAATACTATTTTTCACGTTCATTTTTTTATCTCCAGGTATCCCCGATGAAAAAGGATACAGGGCGTTGTGTTGGAGATTGCTGCTTAATTATTTGCCGTGCAACAGGAGCGAATGGGACAAGCAGTTAGATCACCACAGGAAATTGTACCGACAGTGGTTAGGTTTGTAATTTTAAATAGAATTGGTCGAGAATAAAATGTTCTCACTGTTTATATATGACATGTAACAGTAATAAGAGGTTTTTGTGTTGATTGTTGTTGGTCTAGAATAGGATAATATATCTGAAAAAAATCGATTGTAGTTTTATTCCTCTTGCATATTTGTCAACTTTTATATTATGTTGATTTTAAAGCAAAAACGACATGACTCCTCAGTCTCCCTCGATTTTTATCTTTAAAACAAAAACTATTAATGATACTTATATATAAACACATAATCAGTATTTTTTAAATTTCATTTGGCCTCTCTTTTAAAAATTGTGATTTAGTCAATATGTTCTTCTGTTTCTAAACTATCAGTTATTTCCATAAATTTCAATCAAATTAAACTACATACTCAATTATAGCATAGATTAAATATACTTAATCTATGATTATAGTGACATCATCAAAAGTATATTTAATTTTAATTTATGAATTGAAGACAATGTCAGAGTAGATTATTTTATTTTTTTTCGTATATTTTTGTTTTAAAAACCCACTTTGAATGTTTTGAAAGCTTTGTTGTACAAGTAGAAAGATAAAGTTCAATCTATTAAACCGAATAAAAATTGTAGTTTATCACGTTAATGATTCATTATTTTAATAATTTTTATCAATTTATTTTAATCTTACAAAAAAATCATAATTTTATAATTGAAGTATTTATTATCTAATATTTTTCTGTTACACATTGATTTAGTTAATACTTTATCGTAATAATAATATATTGTAAATATTTAAATTCAATTATTAAGTATATTCAAGTACTAGCATATGTATATTGTATAATTATGCCAAGTATATTAAGTTCTTTATTATTTTAACGTAAGTTTACTAACTGTGTTTTATTGTATTATTTGTTTTAAAGACTAATTATTAAAAATAAAAGGTTTTTAACTGTGGTCAATAGATTAGAGAGAAAAATTATCATAAATAATATATGTGTATATTGTATATTATGATGTACTACTATAAATTATTGAGGTTATCAAAGGACCTTTAAAATGTAGGATAAATATGATTATAACTTTTGACAATTTAATTTTTTCAGATGAAATATTAGTTACTCCTGGTTCAATTGATGATGAACAATGCGATCATCCGTTAAGTGAAGATCCTACCAGCAAATGGAACACATTTTTTAAAGATAACCAAACTCTTACTCAAATTGATAAGGATGTTAGGTAATTGTATGTTTAGACCATTGTTTAGTGTGTAATACTAATTTATAATTTGTTTTCTCAACATTTAGGAGATTACATCCTGAATTATCCTTCTTCCAGCAACCGACTGATTATCCATTATCTAGTGTCGTATACAGTAGCGGTACCAAACGATTGAATAGAAGAGTAGGAATGCATTTTCTTAATAGCGCAAATGTTGTACGCAAAGGTCTAGGCATAGTTAAAATATCACAAAAACCTGAGCCGGTTAACACATCAGAATTCAAGCCACTGGATGAAGGTTCGGAAGCACACTGGGAAGTGGTAGAAAGGATATTGTTCGTTTATTATAAATTAAATCCTGGACAGGGTTACGTTCAAGGCATGAATGAAATAATCGGTCCAATTTATTACTGTTTTGCTACCGATCCAATTATCAAAATGAGAGGTATAAAAATTACATTTTCAAATTAGATATTGAACATTTTAAGCGTCC
The DNA here is from genome assembly GCA_948098885.1 of Drepanosiphum platanoidis. Lineage (NCBI taxonomy): Eukaryota > Metazoa > Arthropoda > Insecta > Hemiptera > Aphididae > Drepanosiphum > Drepanosiphum platanoidis. Next base: position 18,472,646 of record OX402534.1, read on the forward strand.
ATTCAATTTGACATACCAATAAATAGTTGTTTTTTTTTTAAAAATATTTTAACTGAATTATTTTGTCTTATGCCTTTATGTTGTACTTAAAAATAATGATATACTAAATATTTTAATTAAATATATTAATAAGAAAATTTAAATGTTGAAAAAAAATTATTGGTAAAAAAATTCTTGTAAAAATGTACATAACAGAAATAAAACAAAAATGATAAAAGAATATTATCATTTTTGAAATAGATGGTTCAAAATATTTCTATACACTAACTCTAAACTATTTTTTTTTGTGACAAAATGATTTATTCTCATTATTATTTTAATATTTTTATTTCAACATTTGGTATACAATTAATGTAATCTGTAAAATTATTTTATCATTTTTTTTTCCACGTCTTTGTACCTTAACGGTTACGTTCATTTGTCCCTGTTCATATGGTCGTACTCTTATAGTGTAAATTTTTTGCTATATTAAAAATTAAATAGTGTTGAATTAGTTTGTCTTAAATTCTCATAATATTTTATAATTAAGAAAACAACATAAAACATACTTTAGTAATCTATATGAGATACAATGAGAATTATAAGTTTTAATTTGATTTAATATTTTATTTTATTTTTCTAGAGCACGCCGAGGCTGACTGTTTTTTTGTTTTCACTAATCTCATGTCAGAAATTCGAGATTTTTTTATAAAAACTTTGGACGAGACAGACTCGGGAATTGTCCACATGATGCAGAGAGTAACAGATAAGCTGAAGGAAAATGATCCTGTAGTTCAAAGTTATTTAGTCAAAAACGAAATATATCCCCAATACTATAGTTTTAGGCAAGTACCTTTTAACAATTTTTTAATATATATATATATATTAATGGTAATTTTATTTTTAATGAATACATAATTTTATTAGATGGCTGACACTCTTATTGTCTCAAGAATTTTCACTGCCAGAAGTCATAAGGATATGGGATTCTCTGTTTTCCGATTCTCAAAGATTTTCATTTCTTATTAATATATGCTGCGCAATGATTGTGTATGTGTTTTGTAATTTAAATAATGCTTAGTATATACCTACTACTAATCTTTGTAATTTTTATTTTCTTTAAAAATAAGTTAGATTTGAAACTTATTTTTAAATTTTACCTATCAATTAATATTTAACTTGCTTTCAATAAATTTAAAATGTTATTCCTTTACAAAAAAAACATGGTAGCAAAAGTAATTAGAATCTCTCAAATAATATGTGAATATTTATACATTTACATGTTTTCAGCTTAATCAGAGACCAAATACTTGCAGGTGATTTTTCAACAATCGTAAAACTTTTGCAGGTAATAATTTTGAATGAAATAACTTTTCATCGAGTACTAAAGTATTTTAATTTTTCTTTTAACTTAAATATCTTCTTACAGAACTACCCAAATCTCGAAACACGTACTATATTAAATAAAGCGGCAGAATTAAACCATAAAAACTGATAGTGAGTACAAATTATTTATTACGTAACTTATATTTTTATGTAAATGTGATTATAACACTTCGATTTTTATAGTTTTCAGCAAAAGCCTGGCTGGGATACGTTAACTGTCCCACAGACTAGGCTTTTGGCGACTTGAGCTCTCTACGAGAATTGATCAAAACTTATGAAAAGTTGTTTTGTGAATTTACGCATCGTTCAAATTTCTATTGTGATTTATTTATTAATACATTCTTTATTTCATGTGTGAAATTGTAATTATTAATCGTAGATTTAACCATACACTACTTGTTATTCTTATTTTCTTTTTGTTTAATTTTTATCGATATTGTTCTATAGATTTTCGGTGGTGTGATGAAGTATAATTTTATTGAATGTCACCGAAGTCTCTATTATAATAATTTATATTCTATATTTCTATATGTGTGTACTACAGACATTTTGTTTTACACTGTTTATTTAAAAAATATTATATATTTTTGTTTTTATCATATCGTGTAAGCGGAATACATTTTGTATTTGGTTTGTTTGACTACATACCTCTATACCTATCTATCCTATAATGTTAGACAATGTCAAATTTTTACAATAAATCCTAATACACCTGGTTGGCCGTTATTGATAAACTGTATTGAGCTATGGTACATTAATATTAAAAAAATTGTTTAGTCTTTCATGCATAGCCGCATAGGTAATATATATATTATTCATGTAATAAGTTAATAATTATTCTACTAATTCAATTTCTAGTACAACGAATAATTTACAGCGATATTATACTATAGTGACTATTATTCAGGTGAACTTTTATAAATAATATAAATAATCCAAGTATAATATAAAATAATTTTCTCAATAATCACATATGTAAATCTGGCGGAACCTTTGAGATTGGAACCCTAAGGTTCCGCGGAACACACTTTGGGAAGCGCCGCGTACGAACTCTGGATACCACGGTCCCGGTCGTCCGTCCTTCAGTTATTTCGGCCCATGTTACCGGGTAATGATTTTCAGAAACGACCGTTAAAAAAAAAAAATTCGCAAATTGTCATTGGCTGTTCGTTTCAACGGCTTCGGCCGACGCGACGAGCCTGGGATTTTCCTACCGTTGTTTCAGTCGTCATCGGTTCGCGCGTATGTCGTGGGGGTTTTCCGAATGGGTCCGTGTTCCGAGAATCTTATGCCGACCGCCATAATCTCGTTTCACGATTTCTAAATTTCGTTTCGCGGAAATGGTAATAGTATTTATCGACGAATAATCGCACGTCTCACGGCGGTCGCGTGGGTAAAACCAAATTATTTGTCGCTTAAATACTACCGTACCGTCGACATTCCGTATTTTTCCTATCGTATCGCCGCCGCCGTCGCGTCCGGTGCGCGATCCATTACGCGAGTGTAATGACCTTCGCCTTCGGATTTTCAACGATTCCGTCGAGGCTCGGACGGCGTCTAATACAAGCCGGTAAAGGCTTCGAGTGTGCGTTTTTTGACGTCGTCGTCGTTTCGTATCGTATCGCCGTCGTCGGTGCGATCGCCGCCGTTCGTCAAAACGGCTTGTGAATTTTACCGTCCGCCAAAAACAAACGAATTATGGTGGTAATATCGTGGTTCGCGCGAGTAGTGAATAATCGTTTCGTAGTGTGTTTTTATTCGAGTGTACCAGCACGAAATACGTTGTGAAATGTTTCGGACCCGCCGAATGAGAACGGTCGTCAATGGAGTCGACGACGGCCCGAGGTTAGTGATAGATAATAATATATTATAATATTATATCGATGTAAAATATATGTACGACCCACCTACGCGTTATACAAAACTTATTATTATTATTATTATTATATATTATTATTACCACCGTTACTCAACGCGCGTTGGAACTGTGTGTTTCCGTGTGGCCGCGTGGCCGCCGTGACGGGACGATGACGACGACGCGGTCGCGCGTCGCGGACAGAATTCCGGATACCGCGGTAACGATTCTCGGTACACAAAAAACCGTTACGATAACAATCACTTTCCATGATTCGTGAATTATTCTCATTGGCTTGTTCGTCTCAACCGTTTTAACGGCCGACGACGCGGGGATTTCCTTTCCGTTGTCCCTTCAGTCTTCGTCGGTTCGTGCTAATGTCTGGGGGCTCTCCGAACGGGTCCGTGTTTCGAGATTTTTATGCCGACCGCCATAGTCTCGTTACACGGTTTCTACAATTCCTTTCGCGGCGATGGTAATAGTATTTATCGACGAATAATCGCACGTCTCACGGCGGTCGCGTGGGCGCAACCAAATTATTTCGTCGCTAAAATACTACCGTACCATCGTGTTTACCGTGTTTTTCGTATCGCATCGCCGCCGCCGTCGCGTCCGGTGCGCGCGCGATCCATTACGCGAGTGTAATGGCCGTCGCCTTCGGATTTTCAACGATTCCGTCGAGGCTCGGACGACGTCTTATACAAGCCGGTAAAGGCTTCGAGTGTGCGTTTTTTGACGTCATCGTCGTTTAGCATCGTACTCGCCGTGGTCGGTGCGATCGCCGGCTTTTTTTCCGCTTTACGAGATGCGTGAAAACACGGCTCGGATGGTAAAAATATAACACTATTCTCCGTCGATAACGTTTCGCGTGACATTTTCCAACGTTTCGATTTGTGCGTACATACGATGTGTAAATAAAATTTAACATTTCTTTGCGACAAATCGCGATCGCTCGAAACGGGCCGGCCTCAATGGGTGCATCATGTTCGTTCGTTATTGTGTTGTGATGCCGACACAAACAAACCTATATTAGAGGTAAGGTTTATTATTATTATTATAATAATATGATTCATTTGTATTTATTCAAACAGTCGACTTATTATTTATGTTTCGGTTGTGCCAACGAGGCAACATATTATTATTATTATTATTTAAGTACACGGTTATTGAAATATTATTAGTATATTACACTGAATAATTATGATTCTAATAATATAGTCAAAATAACGGCAGAACGCGTCCGAACTATAGTGGTTTATCGCCGGCAATCATAGCGTGGAGGGGGGGATTTTTAATATTTGAGTAGTGGTGTGACTCGCTGACATCAGCTGTTGCTATTTAGTGTGACATCGCTTTGAGATAAGCAGGAGCCACCTATCGCGCGATCGTTTGCTCGCAACTTTTAGACTATTCGGTTTTCGAAATCGTCCCGTGGTTAGAACACATAGCGTCGATTATATAATAAATAGCACTGCGGGCGGCGCGAAGCACTCGAACGGCGTGCCGCGTGGCACTCGAATTTTCCGGTTCCGATTGTAATATAAAACGCGACGCGTTGCAGTTCCGCCGCGTGGTCGCGTGGCCGCCATGACGGAACGACGACGGCGTGGTCGCGCGCCGCGGACGGATACCACGGTCGCGGTCTGTCGCGACAGATTTTCGTAAAAAACCGTTACAAAAAAATCACTTTCCATGAATTCGTAAATCGTCGTCATTGGCTGTTCGTTTCAACCGTTTCGGCCGACGCAGGGATTTCCCTTCCGTTGCTTCAGTCTTCGTCGGTTCGCGTGTATGTGTTGGGGCTCTCCGAACGGGTCCGTGTTTCGAGAATTTTATGCCGACCGCCATTGTCTCGTTTCACGGTTTCTGAATTTCGTTTCGCGGCGATGGTAATAGTATTTATCGACGAATAATCGCACGTCTCACGGCGGTCGCGTGGGTGGAACCAAATTATTTGTCGCTTAAATACTACCGTACCATCGTTATTTTCCGTATTTTTCCTATCGTATCGCCGCCGCCGTCGCGTCCGGTGCGCGATCCATTACGCGAGTGTAATGGCCGTCGCCTTCGGATTTTCAACGATTCCGTCGAGGCTCGGACGACGTCTAATACAAGCCGGTAAAGGCTTCGAGTGTGCGTTTTTTGACGTCGTCGTCGTTTCGTATCGTACTCGCCGTGGTCGGTGCGATCGCCGCCGTTTGTACTATCGATATTCGGTGTTTAGCATATTTTTCGTCTCGGTCGCGTTCGCGGCGCGCCGCCGCCGCCGTTCGTCAAAACGGCTTGTGAATTTTACCGTCCGCCAAAAACAAACGAATTGTGGTAATATCGTGGTTCGCGCGATTAGTGAAAAGTCGTTTCGTAGTGTGTTTTTATTCGAGTGTACCAGCACGAAATACGTTGTGAAATGTTTCGGACCCGGCGAATAAGAACGGTCGTCAATGGATTCGACGACGGCCCGAGGTTAGTGATAGATAATATATTATAATTTTATATCGATGTAAAGTATATGTAAGTACAACCCACCGACGCGTTATACAAAACTTATTATTATATATTATTATAACCACCGTTACACATCGCGCGTTGGAACTGATAAATTGCGAGTATTGTAGTAGTGAATTCGACGGCCACTCGGTCGAGCGAATGAGGAATACGACGCTAGGTCTATATTAGCATAGCCGTGTGGCCGCGTGGCCGCCATGACGACGACGCGGTCGCGCGTCGCGGACAGAATTCCGGATACCGCGGTAACGATTCTCGGTAAACAAAAAACCGTTACGAAAACAATCGCTTTCCATGATTAGTGAATTATTCTCATTGGCTTGTTCGTCTCAACCGTTTTAACGGCCGACGACGCGGGGATTTCCTTTCCTTTGTCCCTTCAGTCTTCGTCGGTTCGCGAGTATGTGGTAGGCTTTTCCGAACGGGTCCGTGTTTCGAAAATTTTATGCCGACCGCCATAGTTTCGTTTCACGGTTTCTACAATTCCTTTCGCGGCGATGGTAATAGTATTTATCGACGAATAATCGCACGTCTCACGGCGGTCGCGTGGGTGGAACCAAATTATTTCGTCGCTAAAATACTACCGTACCGTCGTGTTTACCGTGTTTTTCGTATCGCATCGCCGCCGCCGTCGCGTCCGGTGTGCGCGCGATCCATTACGCGACTGTAATGGCCGTCGCCTTCGGATTTTCAACGATTCCGTCGAGGCTCGGACGACGTCTTATACAAGCCGGTAAAGGCTTCGAGTGTACGTTTTTTGACGTCGACGTCGTTTCGTATCGTATTCGCCGTGGTCGGTGCGATCGCCGCCATTTTGTTTTTGGTGTTTCGCGAGTCACGGCCACGGCTCGGATGTGTAGTATCACATGACATCACTGTGTACGGGCTTATTACAGATGGTAAAAATACAACACTTTTTTTTCGTTTCGTTTCGATTTGTGCGTGTAAAGAATTCGCGATTACTTAAAACGGGCCAGCCACAATAGGTGCATCACATTCGTTGTCATTATTGTATTGCGATGGCGCCACAAACAAGCCAATATATGAGGTACAGTTTATTATTATAATAATAATATGATTCATTTGTATATATTCAAACAGCCAACTTCTTTATGTTTCGGTTGTGTCAATGAGGCATATTATTATTTAAGTACATGATTATCGAAATTATTAGTATATTACACTGAATAATTAATATTTTTTTACCTATTATTGAAACATTATTATCATGATATTTACCATATTCAAACCTAATAATAAGTATAAAATAATAATAATCACCAATATAATAGGTACGCTTATATATTAAAATAGATACTATTCAATATAACCAAAGATAATTATTTATATAATTAGTAATTACTAATTATAAATCGTTTTCAAATATAATAAATTATAATGACCGATTAAGTATGTAGTTTGTACGTTATTAATTAAAATTTACGTCTATATTAGTGCTCGGCCGAACGGTAAAACGACCGAGTGCTCGTCGCGTGTAAACATAATAAACTAAGCGTTTTTTTAAGTCAGTGTTGGTTTTGAAGTTTGGCCGCAAGTTTCACAGCACTGCGGGCGGCGCGACACTTTGGATTTTCCGTTTCGAATAACGGGACGCACGCGTAGTGTGAATGTTCCGCCGCCGCGTGGCCACGTCGCCTGCGTGATGGGACGACGACGTGGTCGCGCGCTGCGTGGACGGAACTCTGGATACTGCGGTCGCGGTCGTCCATCGGTTATTTCGGTATAAAAAACGACCGTTACAAAAAAAATTATTTTCCATGAATTCGTCAATAATTTTCATTGGCTTGTTCGTTTGGACCGACGCGGGGAGGCTGGAATTTCCATTCCGTCGTTACAGTCGTCGTCGGTCGCGCGTATGTCCGAACGGGTCCGTGTTTCGAGAATTTTATGCCGACCGCCATTGTCTCGTTTCACGGTTTCTGAATTTCGTTTCGCGGCGATGGTAATAGTATTTATCGACGAATAATCGCACGTCTCACGGCGGTCGCGTGGGTAAAACTAAATTATTAGTCGCTTAAATACTACCGTACCGTCGACATTCCGTATTTTTCCTATCGTATCGCCGCCGCCGTCGCGTCCGGTGCGCGATCCATTACGCGAGTGTAATGGCCTTTGCCTTCGGAGTTTCAACAATTCCGTCGAGGCTCGGACGACGTCTAATCCATGCCGGTAAAGGCTTCGAGTGTGCGTATTTTGACGTCGTCGTTTCGTATCGTATTCGTCGTGGTCGGTGCGATCGCCGCCATTTTGATTTTGGTATTTCGCGAGTCACGGCCACGGCTCGGATGGTAAAAATATACCACTTTTTTTTCGTTTCGTTTCGATTTGTGCGTGTAAAGAATTCGCGATCACTTAAAGCAGGTTAGTCACAATAGGTGCATCACATTTGTTCATTATTGTATTGCGATGGCGCCACAAACAAGCCAATATTTGAGGTACTGCAGTTTATTATTACAATAATAATATGATTCATTTGTATATATTCATTCAAACAGCCAACTTATTTATGTTTCGGTTGTGCCAACGAGTCAACATATTATTATTATTATTGAAATTATTAGTATATTACTAGTGTCATTTTGAAGGAAGGGCTCTTTAATTTATGTTTTTTACAATAATATACATATAGTAATGAAATTCAACTTGGAATAGTGTCCATACATAAATTATTGAGTAGAAAATCTATTCACCTTTTCAGGTGAAAAACAATATATGGTCTATAAGGTGTCTATATGATAAAATACATCTTTTAATATGATTGCACTTAATATTTTCTTCGAAATGTATTCTGTCATTTGGATAGTTATTATGCATATTAAAACCTAATAATAATTTAATTAAAATAATCAATCACTTATATAATAAGTACTTAAATATATTATTATTATTACATGATTTTTTGGTTTTTACATTTTGGACATTTTATATGGCTACTTTAGATTAAGTAAACTGTGTCTAACTGTCGACGTATAACTGTGTGAATATATTTTACTATACCAACCATAGATTAAACATTAAACACGTTTCATTTTTGACTATAACTATGGCAATACTCCTATTAATCGTCGAGCTTTTTAATCTCACTGATACAAAAAAATAAAATGAAAGCTTAAAATCGAGTAATAAGTGTTTCTTTTCGTTAATCCCTCAAAAAAATGACTTGTCTCCCCTTGATGTAATTTGGACAAAACAAAGTGCATGCAATATTGTATTATTCTTATTCGCACTGAAGTTAAATCTTTCCGGTTATGTGTTATAATTTTCGATATACTCCTATGCGGTACCTATACGTCGTTGGTTAAATAGCTCTTGACTCGAAACAATGGAATGGTGCAATACTATATTTTGCGAAATCGGAGTACGGATTAATTGCAAGTATAGGTACTTGACAAGTCTGAGCCCTGACGTGCGCGGTGATGTATATAATATGCACGTCATTTGTAACGTATTATTTCGTGGATGCAAATGCATCAACTTAAAAGCGATTGACGGGTGTGGGCTTTTTTTTCAATAAACATAATATAGAATATTCCGTCGAAAAAATTATACATATTTACAATAGGTGCTTTTTATTCTATATTACAGACAGTATAATAATGTAAATTTCAGAATTCGTGTTGATTGTCAATCGATAATTTATTATCGATGGATAAGTATTATTTAATTTAATTCATAAGTACTGTTAAAGTATTTACATTTTTTTCCCTTCCCCGGTGCTTTACGAATATAATAAAATACTAATCGTAATAATGACATTAAAAAAAAATCCGAAAAAATTTCGGGGGGCTGTTTGAACATCCAAAACATCGCATACCTGGCATACGTGTCTGCGAACATTACAAAAAAAAGATAAAAAATAGTATGGTAGGACAGGCAGCTGCTTTCCCCGCGTGCGCACGTTTACGTTTAAATATATATTATAAGTTATAATTATAATTTATAACGTTGTTTTAGGCGTCAGAGGTTTACGGCCGCAAATGGACCCCAGGTGTCTCGTCTTTGGGAATTCGCGTCGCGCGGAGACTGCAACGCGCGCGAACGGGGCCGAAAGTCGATAAACGTACTTATTGCAGAGAGAAAATGACACACGCGCACAATGACGACGACGGACACGCCGCACATTAGACGGACGGGTATGTTTATATTTTTCACTATTATTATTAATATTATTTTACGTTTGATTGACGTGCCTTGTGCGATCGACCGAATACCGCGTGAGCGCGGACTCTCGGGCGGCGATGACAAATGCTTGCCGCCGCACCACTTACACGTTGTACACACACATACACACATATACACACGTACATATACACAAACACACACACACACACACACCAGTAGTGATATTAGAATACGAAAGACGCGCATATGATTGATGTTCCGACCATGACCGTATGAATATTTTAGGAATGCGACACATACGAGACCAGTACCTATATACGAGCGTTACACTATTATTATTATTATTATTATTATTATTATTATCATTGCTATACCCGCGACGACGTACTTACACACGTTGAATCATTGTATATATGATATACAGGGTGATTCTTTTATCGTCGAAAAACACTAGGTTTTTCGGAAAGTATATTGACTTTTTTCGAATTTTCTAATCCGTGTAGAGCGAGTGAGTCGGTGGTTTTACAGCGACGTTAATTTTGTTATCTTTTCGTGTTAGGATGATTAGGATCAGAGAAGAGTATAGGATGATAGGGTGTAGGTTAGATTTATAATACTCATGAATTCGGTTATATATATTTTAATTATATAATATATTTATGTCATGTGTAATACATATGATTATGTAATAGATATAATTTATTCACTTAAAATTAGGTGTGTAAAATAGTATACAAAATACAATATAAAATATATAAATAATATTACAACTTTTGCATTCTTTACTACAATACTCTAGGCAAGAACTATATATTTTATTTTTATTTATATTATTTATATACTTGTATTTAATAGTTTTAATCAATTATTTTACGAGTATATATTTAATAATTACTTTGGTTATTGTTTAAAACTAACTTTATTAGTAAAATAATATTATGACGTTTGGTTCAGCGTCGGGTTTCCTAACAATTAGCTAGAGTCGAATCGAGACATTTTAACCAGTCTGATAAAATATTTTAGCCACAATATGACCCACTTCCTACTCCCCACCAAACAAAAATAAATTTAAATAAATGTTCAGCCCCTTTAATTTATATATGTATAATCAGTAATCACTATGTTTTTAATTATTGTCACATCAGCCCATTTTAGTGATGAGTTAGCGGTCCTATGTGTTAAGCACTATCGCGCGCCCCCTCCCCCCTGTCTGGCCCAGCAAGCAGGTGATTGGAGCGGTGAAATGTTAGGGGTGGCAAATGTTCCGCTCATAAAAACAGAAAAAAAAATACAAACTTACAGAATAATTTTAATTATTGGCTATTAAAACTTTGAATGCCGTGGTCGGTGGGTAATCAATAGCGACGGAACTACTCCGGTGACCGCGGTTGACGCGTAGATATATAATCTTATTTTTGATACTAATGCCCCCCCCCCCGGAAACAGTCTATTGTTTTATGTTTATATGTCTATAGCAACGTTTTAATATATTTTTAAATAATAAATAACAGGTAGGTTAATTTTGGTAGGTTTAAGTTTTTAATTAACAATGAATTATTTCTGTATTTTATTGGTTTAAAAAGAAAAAGAAACTTATGAAAACGAAGGGCGTACAAATTTCATATTTCCTTTCGCTTGCAGGCTGCAAATCACTTAGTCTGCCACCATGGTTTACTATCGATACTCTATAGTACAACTTACTATTAATTTTAAAACGTAAAACCGTCTTATAGAGATCCTAATATATTTATATTTATATTTATATATATACACGAAGATACAAAAATAACGCGCGAGATCTCAATCCGAAATCGAATTTACATATTACATTCAAATAACGCAAGTATATATTTTACGATATATACGTATACGTGCACGCAAACGATCTTTTTTTTATTACTTTTTTTCTCAGTGTCGTTTTTGTAATATAATGTAACACACGCACGTTTCTGATCGACCGTCAAATCCGATCAGCTAGAGTTATGCGTCATGTCGCGATCCTAAAGTTTTAATTTTACGACTTTTAACTAAGTTACAACTCAATGATGTGGATTGCATTCTAGTGCAGTTGTGCTCGTATATTATATTAAGTATATTCTCGGATTGCAGCCGGTAAAAAAAAACGAATATTATAGGTACCGTTATTATATTATTATGAACACGATGCCATTATGATGCCAACGCGGTCAGTGGTGTTTATTAAATCGCTCATTGTAGGCATATGGCTTACATACAGGGTGTCCCACGAATATCTAACAAATGTCAAAACCTAGTAACCTTTGTTCTGTTCAATATGTTTTAGTTTTAGTTATTGTTATCAGAAACCTGTGTTACAGTTATTATATTTTATACCTACTTTACTTTTTTAACTTAAGATTAAAAAGTTAAAACTGATTTACATTATTTTTAAATTTTAAATAGCTATATAATAATATATTATAAAATAATATTGTATTAATGATCAATTTAATTTTAGACTTACGCCACCGCCCACCTATTTTTTTCCGAGACCCATGCAGGCAACAGCTAGAGCTCAAATTTATATGCATTTGCATATTTTTTCTGATTTATCGTGATATGTGCTAACGCTAAGTAAGCACATAATGCATTCCAGATGTGATTAAAAATACAAATTTTCTTACAGCATTTTTTGCATATTCAAAACATATTTCAATAGTTCTTAGTTTTAAGAGCATAGTTAGCGATTTTAAAGTCATATACTTAGTATTTTTATGGCATAATGCACTATTTTGTTTGCTTGACATGTATTTTAGTAAAACTTTTTCGACAAATAGTGTTATAAAAATTATTGACATTATGAAAATTATAATAATACGAATACAACAATATAAGTTGTTTTGTATTAATTTTGAATCGAATTCGTAATTTTTTAATAAGGTTTTTTGGACATAATTAGTAAATGGTGAATAAGAGTGGATAATATAATTTATTTCCAATTTAAGTATCCCCTACAGTTTAGGTATATATGAATAAATTACTCTAATAAAACTATAAACTAACAACTTAAGACGTCAATTGACGTCCTGAAAGTTCAAAAGTTCAAAATCTATAAAACTTTAAAAATGTTTTGATGAACACATTTAAAAACTTTTTTTCACAGTAACACAATTTAACTAAACGAAAAAAACATGTGAGTTTAGTAAGTAACACATAACTATACACAGTCAACGTGTTAACATATAGTGCTATTTGAGATGTATTATCATTAACCACCAAATTTGATGAATATGGTAATTAATCAATTATCGTCTAACCGTAAGATAATATATATAAATAATTAATCCTTTTTAATCTACGATAATATAGATTTTAAAATCGTATACCACTCGCACTTCTTAAGTGTTTAAATATTTCGAATAATTACTTTATACTATATTTGAAGTAATGCTAAAATTTGTAATTTAAGTTGCCGTTGAAAAAATCACTATAATTTCTGTAGATTCAAATATCATAAGTCTACTCGATGAATAACTAACCGCATAGTTATTCGGTTCAGTCTGCGACCTATATAGTTTGGAAGCTCGCTCACCTGGTTTATTTACAGGACCGGTAAAATAAGCGTTATCGATTTAAATCAGACAAATTTGCACTCGTGTCGCTGTTGTAAAACTAACTAATAAAGGTGTCTTCGTTTGGAAATTAAAATCATCAAAGTAAAACTATATTTTGTTAATAGATTCTTTAAACTCAAAAGGCTTCTGTGCTTCGTGCTACGTGCTTCTGTGTGCTTGAAATGTTTACAAACGTAATAATTAGTCGACGCGTACACAGAGTGGGTATATATCACCGTTAGCATATTTCGTTAAATTTGTAATTTGTCTTTATTTCATTAAAATAACGCTCCGATACTTTGCGAAGGAATAAGAAGAAAAACATTTCAATCTTTCTTTTTTTCCCTCTTATATTTAGGCTCTGTAGCGGGTATTGTTGAATTTTCTAAATTTAGTTTATCGCGGTAATCAAAAAAAAAAGAAATATTATACCTTATGTTTAAAATCCTCTTGAAAATGAAACGGATTGATTCAGTTCGGCGTAAATCAAAGTACTCTACGTATATATGGGTACCGTGAACAAATTTTCATTTTGACGGTGGAATGCTGACTGGAAAGGCCAGTTAGGCCTGAGGGTTTTAAGTTTTCTGTGTTAGGAGTAGATCACTCTTGGCCTAAGGTGCGAAACTGTTTAAGGGTCCCTATTTAAATTACCTATACAATTTTTTCCGTGTAGATAAAAAATTAGAAAAAAAAAACTTCAATAGAAATGGATATGACCCCCTGGAAATATTATTTTCAAAGAAAACGATAATAATAATAATAATAATAATAATAATAACACCCAATAAGGCGGCATAATATATTATTATCTTTATAAGTGTTCACTGTACATATATTATTAAAGCGGAAGTCGTCCGGAACAACGTGGTCGCCACAAAAGACGGGTATTCGCGAACGGCTAATAATATTCCTCCGACACCCCGCCGCCGCCGTCGCTATCTATTTCTTCATCGTTCTTCTCTCGTGGTAAAAGACTGCGGCTCCGTTCCCCCATTCTGCTGCCCGCAAGCGGGCGATGTATATATTTACGTGCAATATACATACACAATCGGAATATTGAAATCGAGTGGAACTTTTTCTCTTTACGCGCGTTCGTCATTAACGATGCCTCCGCCGCCGTCAATGACTCGTGTATTTATGAGCGGTATATTTTATTTTCGTTGTAATAATGCAATAGAATATTGTATAAAAGAAAAAGAGAGAGAGACATATAAAGGAGAGGAGGCGTTTTCGGTGGGAAGAGTTTGTGTGTCGATTTGCATACACTCGCGCCTTTCTCACCTCCGAGCGGTTTTTTCCCGACGAAGACGATTCGTCCGTTTGTGCCGACGACTATACGAGAGAGACTTTTTCCCCGCTCGAATCTCATATAATTTCCCGTGTGACTAGAGATAAAGTTTTTCCACTCACCTCGGCGCCTACACGTCTCGGCCTTTTGACAAATCTTTACGAGTCTCTTTCCTTCGTTCCGTCCTTTTCCTTTTCCGCGCCCTTTTCGCAGTTTCTACCCATATAATATATTATGTGACGAATATAAAACGCTCGCCGTATACACTATTATTATTATTATTATGTATTCGTCATCAAATGATTCGGATGGTTGCTCTCGGCAATTTCGTTCGTTAACTTCTCAGTCCTCATAACGTGTGTTTTTTCCATTTCATGTGGTATTGCGCAATATCATTCGCGTATAAACGATATACAATTCGAATATAAAATAATCAATACATGACATATGTACATGTACTCAACGGTGTTAGACCGTAAACTACACACAGTGATGCGTTTAAATTAGGCCAATTAACAGGGCTGGATTGGGACATAAGAATTGCCGAGCCCAAGAATTTTACCAATACTTTTTACTCTAAAGCGGCCTTTGTATAATGTGTTCAAAAGAAAACTACTTTATATAATATCCTTTGCGTGACGCAAACAAAATCGGACGACTTCAAACAGCTAGGATACTAACAGTATTTTTCAATGATGTATCCATTGACGTATAGCCTCGTAATTCTTTAAGTATTATTCACTAATGGTAAAAAATAATACGATTGTACAGCTGATATAATGTCGTTATAATCAACTGCTTTAATAGGAACAGTAATAAATTATTATAATGAAGGAAACAATCGGGTTTTCGTCCCTTAATTTTATTTGAAAAAAAAAAATTGTGTGATGACTGTAATAAATTAAAAATAGTGTACCTAGTCTACACATAGTTAGAATCTATATTCGAATTAATACGACGTATGCGTTATCAAATAAAAATGTCTTGAATATTGAAAAACATATCAAATAATTAAATGTTGTAAAAATTTAGATATTTAGAATAACCGTCGTAAATACACTAAAACACATTTGTAGTCCACTCGAATTTGTATGCGACTAGTTCTAAGCTTTGGACTTACTAAATTTTAGTCAGATGTCCGCGTGGAACACCCTGTAAGTACACGCTCGCCCACGCGTCAAACAAACCACCCGCCGAGTCGCCGCCGCCGGCCGAAGACGACCGTTGCGCGGTATTCCCTCAGGATTATTATACGCCGCATTATTATAAAACATACCCGCACACAGACATATGTATAAGGGGAAGGACGGAGGAGAGAGAGGAAGGGTCACGTGCGCGTTCGTAGCAGGACGAGGAGGAGAAGGATCGGCGGCAACGGCGGAGAAAGGTACGCGCGCGACCAGGGCTGAGGGTCGCTTGATTGTCGCTCTTGTTCAAAACGCCGTCGCCGCTTTTCATTCAATCACTCCAAACATCGTCTCCGTAATCCCCCCGGTGACTGCGTCCTAGATATTATATCTCCTCCGTCCTTTTTTTTTTATGTTTTTTTTTTCATTTCTTCATACTTTATTTTTTTACGCCGCCTTCCTTCCCTCACTCTGGAGCTATCCGGATATTTCCATATTTACGCGTGACAACATTTGCCACCGCCGTTGTCGTCTATGATTCGTACAGGTTCTGCAGGTGTTCACGACTGCAGGATCTGCGTCGAGATAATTCCTAACATTCAACACGTCCTTATCGGCCTTATCTCCAGTGTTAAGCCTTTTATATACCAACTATGTATAAAATACACATTGATAAATTTTTGTTATTTTTATAGGTTTATCATAATCTGTGTTTTATGGCTAGCCAAAAAGCGTTTACCATAAATCGCCCAGAGTTCAATACGCAAGACTACTCTGTCAAGACCCAGGTAAAATAATGTTCATACTTCATGAATACGGTGGCGGTTATATTTGTTTTTATATCAATTAAATTTTCCATCTACCCGTAACGGAATCCTTGACGCGTCGTCATGTATTGTAGACTATAGTGTACTGTTATAAACTGTAAATACCGGAACCGTACAAAACCAGGTAACATTGCATAGTTAGCATTATGTACAATACAACGTCAAGCGGATGCTACGTAAACATAAATGTATATTTAATTCGATTAACTGTGCTAACTAGGGAGTTTGATTAAACAGTTAACGCGCCGTCGTCTTGCGATCCGTTCTTTACGATTTATTATTATTAGTTTAACGTCGAGTAACTGCAGACGTTGTGTACATTAGAGTAGAACAATGATTTATTGTGTGTACACTGCACAGATATGAGTTGTGACGAGTGCACCTATGACTTATGTACTCGTATACACAATTTTATATAAATATATTTTTATAGGAATTTATCTCAGTGAAATGTGAATATTGTACGTTGTATACCGTTTAAGTCAGACTGTTCTAATCTGAATAATATATTATTGCAAAATATTTATATTTCATTATATTTTATCGTCTTTGAAAATTATTTTAGTAATTTACCTATTACTATTTTACCTATTGTTCGTTAGTAGAAAAACATTTTGGAAGAGTGCTTCGTGTTCGAAAAGTATATGCGATTTTTTTATCTATTATCATATTTGAATAAATAGTCGATGAAGTAGTGACTTAATGCAAATAGTTCATATCTCTTTTCTTAAATCAAATCTTAATTTATAACGTATTAGGAAATTTATGTTTTTTGTAGACGTGTAACGTCGTAAAGTTAATATTTAAAGTTTATAATATCCTTTTTTTTTTCGCAAAAAACCGCTAATCTAAAGATTTTTAGGGTGTGCTATTTTCTATGGTACATTTAGAAAATTCGTATACAAAATAAGTAATAAAATAAATGAATGATAAACAATTTTTGTTCATTAAAATCAACTATTTTGGATTTTGGAAATAAAAAAAAAATGGAAAGTTAAATTTTTAGTTTAAGGAATTTCAAATAACTAAATCAAATGTGATAACCATAGAGCTGAGTTATGGTATTCACAAAATATGTATGTGTAACTTAAAAATAACGAAAACAACATTCAACATTCTTGTTAGGACAGCGACAGCGTATTATATATTATATGAATAATTGTATAAATATCAATATAGACGCGTTTCGTTGTCGTGGCAAATGACGTGTTCTCGCGTGACCTAACCTCGTCACCATCGCCGCAGCCGCTGGCAGATGCCGACGAACCTCCTTTGCGTCGTGCTATGAGCGTTATAAAAGGATTTGATCCTCCGTAAGAGAGTTAAAAAGAGAGACAGAGCGTAGAGCAAACGGCAGAGCAAATAATCGTAATAAATAATAATAGTAATAATCACGAACGTATATGTGTATACGCGCGCGCGCGCGTGTGTTGCACAGTCATTTATACAGTTATAGTGTGTGCAGTGTGGGTTTTTACGAATGTCCAAAATCGAAATCGTATGCACCCCCGTGCGGGGGATCGCGCGCGAAACAGGATTATTATTATCGGTAGCGACGACTGTGCGTTGCCGGAGCCCTTTGAACTCGGCATAAAAAAAAAAAAAACTGGCAGCAGCCAAAGACCCCTTGTCAGCGCAGTCGGATTTTCGTTTTTTTTTTTACTTCTTGTCCGCTCAACCGTACACGCGCGCCGCCGCCGCCGCCGCCGCCCGCGTATTCATCAATCCCACTGTGCAGAATAATATCGATTCGTTTCCTTTACAATTAGCGACAAAATATTTTGACCCGGCTGAAAAAAAATGTCCTCTTCCGACCCTAAACGCGCGTAACCGGCTTTACATTATAATACTCGATGCGCTACGACAAATGCAATTTTTTTCCACCGTCGTCGTCGCGAAAATTGTCGACTAAACAAATTTCATATTTCTCGCCAAGAGTACGCCGCCGGTACTGCGTTGGATTCGTTCGCCGCGGCTACGGCGAGGTTAGCTGGTTAGGAGTTTTCGATGTATATTAATAAGATAAAGTCAGTCGTTAGGCGTCCTCTATTTCATGTAAATTAACGTCTAGCTTTAGTCGATAGTTTTGGTAATTCTTCTCTTTCAAATATATATCGACTTTAGTATTTTAGTGGTTTTAGTAGTCCGTCGTCTGTGATAGGAAACAGTTGCAATCGTGTTCAAAGTTCAAATAAGTAATCGAATGAATCGGGTTGTTATTGTCATATCGCTTATTATCTGGCAACTGGCAAGACAAAAGTACCTAAGGACGAGGTTAAATCGATTCGGTCGAAGACCGTTATTGACTATCTCTAGTCAGTCTGTATCGTTTCATCTTGTTCGAATCGTTGTTGGATATCATCGTCCGAAATGTTTTGTTGATTTGTTTACCATTGTATGCGTGCACTGTAGTTTTTTTTATCATTACCGAGTGATTTCATTTGTTTTAAGGACATGCAATATTTAAATTAAATGTCATGATGAATTCAATTGTAATGAAACTAATTACTATCGACAATAATTTTATTTAAACTCTATCGTTTTGACATAATAGTCTAATACAATTGAATTATAGATTAAATAATCAAATATATTTTTTTTATAAAATAATCAACATACAACAGTTAATTGTTTTGATACATAGTAACACTGTACGTAGTGGATTTAAATGCAATTTATTTGTAGAAATTCTAAAACAATGTTTTTCAAGAACAAAATCCTTTTTATACAAATAGAATAAATAAAAAAAATTTTAAATTTAATTTTGTTTTATGGCCTTTATTTTTTTTTTATAAAGTAATTAATTTTGAATGCATTGCAATTTGTCATCTAGTTATAACAATATACTTTTTTAAATTAAGTTGAATTACTCCAACTAAATCCAAATGATTGTCTTTACGATAATATTTATTTGTTTTTTTATGTACAGAAAAATCAGGAGGGAATATCACACTATCATATGAGAGAAAATCAGTTTTATTCATTCTTCCCCCTCTCCCCTTTAGTTTATGCTTATGTTGACTCTTAAGTTGATACACACCTAATTAGGAATCAATATTTCGATACTTCTATACGACTTACACCAGTATTTCCTAAAAATGTTTTAAGTCGTTGCTTAACGAAGGGTAAATGATTCTCAATTTCTCATCACATATCGTTTTGAAGATTTCTACACTATTAACAATAACAATATCGGTACAAAAATAGTGTTCCCTGACACATGGTAAAATCACGCTCTCCCTAAGGGTATCTTCCATCGGATTTCGGAAAGGTTTTAACGTCGTCGCGATCGTCGGTCGGGAATGTAATGACTGTGCCGGGCTCCGCAATACGGTTTCACCGCGTTCTAGATGTGTGTGTATGTATATACCTATATTTATTTCTATATGTATATACGTATGTGTGTTTGAGCACACGCGATTCGGGTGCGAAAGTTTCGTCTTTGTTGCTACATCCCCTTCGTCCTCTGCTCTCCGTATACACACGCACACACTTGTATGTACACCTATATACATGCGGGACCCGTCGATACAGCGGGAAAATCTGAACTCAAACACGACCAAAGGAACTACCACCACTACAACTACTAATGCGCTGTGTAACGCCGTGTAGTCGTACTATATAATATAACCTTGTTTGCTCTGCCGGCAAACGTTACGCACAAATACGCATTACAAGCCCTAACTAGATATGAATAAACAATATTTGTATACGCGCGCGAGCGCGAGCGGCGGGGGCCAATACGCGTTTCGCGAACGTCCTTATTGTTTCTCCTGATATAATACTTTGCGCCATACACGCGAATATATCGTCAAAACGCGGTCGCGTTTTTAACAAACAAAACGATAATCATATTATAATAATATGTGTACACCGTTTTACTTCGCGCCCGGAATCTTGGTCGAGGGAGGGGTTTGACTGCGCGTGGCGCACGCCGAACACGTAGGCAGGAATACGACGCGCGCTATTATTTTATTGGAAAACACACGTAGCCGACGACTGACTGACTGCGTATAGATTTTATACACGATGGTTTAAGTATTTGCAGGGCTTATAATGATGACAACGTTACGTCTTTGCGTAGATTATATACATCGAGGTAGGAACTAGGGGGCTTAGTCCCCTTAGATAGTTTTCTAGCTCTCTACCCTTAAAACAATTTCACATTTCCACTATTTGATTAGTTTAGTCGCTATACATATCTTAACAAGTATTAATAACCACCAACCGTTGCGGTGTCCTACAGCGGAAAATAATACTGTTCTTTTGAAAATCAAATTCGTTACTATCCGGATGGCGCCTGGGCGTTTTTGTCCATATAATACATTAGCTCATTAGCATATATTTTTTCTTATTTTTGCGTAAGAGCCGATGATTTTTTCTCACAAAATTTAATTTTATTATTAGATTCTGAACACAATATTATATATTAATTTACTCGAATGGCATATTTTGTTGAACTATTTTTACCGTCACCATATTCTCGCGTTTTTACTCAAACAACATGCGGTAAAAAATCGCCACTACTTTGGAATTTATACGCGTTATGAAAACGTCGACGTTTCGTACACAGGTACCCGATTTTTTTCGAAGCGTACGAGAACACGCATCATTTGCATAAAATCCCGGCCTTATCTGTTACCTGACATGTCCCGCGCGTTTAACGTCATCAAATCCACGATTGACAGTCGCGTTGTCATTGTCGGATTCCCCTCGCATGATGCGAAAACGGCGATAATAATACATATTATTTATAATGATACTGCAGTACGTTACTCGGTAGGTCGTGCCGAATTACGTATATCACATCACGACCACAACGAGTAACGTGCGCGGGGCAATAATGTCATATGCATCGTCAAATTGTTATATCGCGGACGGACGTTATCTCCGTCCATCTATACGCGTCGACAAACCGCATGATATTCCACAGCCGCGTGCCTTGCACTGCACTAGTGCATTGTAATATAAATAAATGTTAAACAATAAAAAATAAAAGCATTCGGAGGGTGACTGCACGCAGGTAATGGCCGGCGGGCAGAGGACGATCGCATAATAATATCGAGGAGCACCTGAACTTTCATTGTGCGCGCGATGCGATTTATTATGTTATTGTGTACCTAACGCATTGTTGTAACCGTTGTAAAATATTATATCCTTGCTGAACAATATTGCACCGCGCACGTAATGTCATATGTGTATCCGTCGTTTTCGGATCGAATGCTGTGCGATGATGAACAGGGTGTTTTTAATGAAGAACGCTGCAGTTTACGGTTTCGCTGTGTATACAATTTACAGTTTAATTTTCAAAGAAAATCTGTGTCCGTTACAGGGTGGCACCTAATAATCTCTAAACATGTTCTCAAATATAAAAGACCTATTTTAGATAAATCAATAAAGTACGTTTTATTTTTAAAAATGTATTCGAAACGTTTCTTTAACTACATATTATATTTTTTACACATTTTAATTGTGATCCGTGTGTTATTGCAGATAGTATAATGATCTATTTTTCCGACCTTCATTTTTATACTTGTCCAGGAACCCATTTTGAGGTTAGGATCCCTAGGCGGTTGCCTTATGCTTCACCTCGTTCCACACGATGTTTAAGCAGGTGCATCCCTGAGAGAGGAGATAGCGACGATCGCTCCCCATTCCCGTGCATCGTGTGATGTTCCGTACTTCTGTCACAAAATACCTAAACCTTTCAGGTCATAAAATTAAAAAAAAAGCCATCTGATTAAATATTTTAATTTATTTAAACTTTTTTCGGTAGTGGTGCCATAATTTATAGACTTTTTTATTTAAGATATTTTGGTTTTATTACCATTATATTATAATATAATTTATAATAGCAAATTGTATTTGCCTCCCAGTGCATTCTTATGTACCTTGAGGATTTCCAGCTAACACTTATGCATAATATATCAAGTCGAGATCACAATTTTTCGTTTAAGACGACGATGTGTAATATTTCTTTTATTTCGCAATCTCATTTTTATTTTGTCGTCCACGAGAAACACACGATGGCAATACCATAATATATGATATTATTCGAAGTACCGGTTTCCTTGAAATGGAATCGATTTATAGCAAAATGAAAAACTGCAGTGTTTCTCACGAAACACCCTCCTCATAATATATAGGTACCTACGTATGTGTATATCGTTGTCGCGGACTCTGCGGGCCTTCGCCGCCGCGGGCTACTGCATCGAGTCTATTTAACTGCACTGCGCGACGTGTAAATACAATAAATGCATCGCGCGCGCGTAACGAGATTATCAGGACGAAGGGTAGACCGTATACATGCGTATCATACGACTGCGACTCGGACGACTATTGCAGAAGGACGACCGCGACTGTTTGGACCCTCCGAGCTCAGGGCGCGCGACATACGCGTCGCCGCCGCCGTGTAATCCCATTGTTCTGCTCGCTGTTACTGTATATACGCGTTTCTGTATATTATCGTTACATATTATTATTATGTACCGTTTTCTATATTACATACGTACATGTCACATATGTATAATACGCGCGCAAAATAATAGACGTCGTTTAAACCGATAACCAAACAACATGTGTCGCGCGAGACGGCGGTGGACCGGAGGCCGTACTATATTATTATTATTATTATTATTAATATTTCGTGTTTGACTAATCGTCCCGCCGGGATACGTTTTGAGATATCGTGTAATATCGTGTGTAATGATGGCCGTTTCGGCGCGTAGTTTTAGTAGAGAAACGCCGTTTTCTCAGTAAAATAAGTATTCGTTTTGTTTAAAAATTATTAAAATGTTAGAAAGTGCATTTTATAAATGTTAATGCTTTTAACAATCATTTTTCACTTAAAAAAAAAGTCGTATCCAACTTAATACTTGGCTATTTTTACGTCAATTACAAAAATACAAAGATATGCAACCGCTATCCTATTCTATATGTATAATACATACATATCTATGAATCCGATTCCCATACAGGTTATATTATATTCTAATGAAATTGATGCTAGTATAGCGCGCTCGTGTTCGGCCATTGTACAAATGTCACAAATACCAACTTATGTTACATAATCGGCAACGTGACAGTAGTGTTCGTATATCGAACAACTGAAGAAGAGGCCAAAAGTAGTGGTTATTTCACGGTGAATTTTTATATTTTTACGTTATTTATATTCAGTTTTTTCTTCTTTTTTTTGTAAGTTTATTTTTTAGTCTTATTGTGTTTCGGTTGATTTATGGCGCTTATATATTATTACACACCGCGCGTATTAATAATTCGTAGAAAAAATTGTTCTTACACGTCACGCTGTTCGAGCGATTACAACAAACAAACAAAATCTCGCAGCGCATGAGAACGGGTGAGGTAGGTAAACGCGGCGTGTGGTCGAGTGCGCGTTGAATAAAGGTAGTTTTTTTAGCGCTGAAAAGGACTACACGTCATCATAAACGTACGAGTTCGGCAGCATTTATCGAGGAGGACTTTTCGGGGTTCTTTTTTTGGCAATAGGTGTTTAATTCGTTTCGTTCACTCAATGAAAAAAAAAATAACCACAACCGATATTGTTTTCGTATAGCCTGCGTACTATTTATATGTTTATTGTTGAAACGTTCGACCGCAGTGTCACATCAACGGTTCTCAACCTTTATTGTGTACGTGTGACCCAAGATGTTCAGTGTTCACCCAACGATTTGCGACCTTTCTCAAAATTAAGTTTAATGTGAATCTGTACCTTACTCATATCACCTATAATTTCTCGCCTCTTCTACGGATAAAAATAAAATACTCGTATTGTTTTCATTTTATTTTAATGTAATTTACTCGAATATAACATGTCATATATTTAAGAAGTCTTTAAAAATGAATTATTAGGTAACAATTTATTTTTACCTTGAAAAGTAATAATAATTACTTGGTATGGATTATATATAACTAATAATCACATATTAAGTATGTTATAGGTATTATATTTTAAGCTAAGAAAGACCATTGTCTAGTATTATAAATTATAATACAAATTAAACGTGCGTTAAGAAAAATAACTTAAGTATGTTACTGTCAAGTTAACCTTTCTTTTTTTTCTCTGAGTACCTAGTTTTCGATAACATTTTATTTACAATATTTTATAACATCACTCGCCAATATTTTGGTACAACAGTTTTCGTAGGAGATTGAGAAAATTGAGTTATGACCTTCTATCTGGGGGTATTATATTATAATTATTTGTTGTTATTAGTATTTATTATAAGTACAGTTCTTGACGATCGTTACCAATTGAAGCGATAAATTTATAATTTGAAATTATTTCAATTAGGATGAGTATAGTTATACTATCTTTTCACTCCTATTAATTATCGAGCATAATGACATATAGGTACACAATACTGACCTATACTTCGTAGTTCATTGTGTAGTTATTATAAGGGTATTAATAATTAACAGCTACGCAAGGTCAAGTGCAGAGACTAATATTTACCGTATGTATTTCAAATTCTGGATAAAGCAACAATTAATTGATTTTGTAATAATATATTTAGAATTTTCCAAATTCTCCAATGGAGAATGCTTCAAAAATATACAGTTAATATTACAATATTGGAACGTTTAGCATCGATCGAATGATTAATTATCAGGCAATTATTATAATATTAGAGGTATTTATTCTAAACCGTAGAGTATATAAATCATAAAGGTATAACATAATCAACAACGTTCGAATATTGTATTTTGTTTTTTTTTCAAAATTATTTTCTTAAAATTAAAAATGTTATATTTTTCAAAAGAATTTAATAATATCTAAATACTAATTAATACTTTTACTACATTACCTGCAGCTTATCAATAGTTATTTCCTTGATTATAAAAAATAATTGACTCTCTCTAACAGGTCAATAAGCGATTGAGTGACCACAGATCTCTTTTCACGTGTTAATTTCAAGGGCTCGTCATTATTAAAGGTATTAGGTTTAGTGCTTTCATTTAACCTATCCAAATTGTCCTTATTTTTCGACGTCACAGTTGATTATTGTCACGCACAATACGAGTATACGGTTTGCCCGGTAAACTATGATATTTGTTTCAATTTTTTGGTTTAAATTAAGCTGTTACTTGTTCATAATTCTTTTTATATGCAACTCAAGCATGTAGTTTGAATTTCACGTCGATCGCGTCTTACAACAATGTACCTATTCACGGGCTTTAAGACCGTTCAATGTGTGAAATTTCAAATAAATGTAAATAATCAACGGAGTACATATTGAAAATAATATAGATTTGAATAGCCAAACCGTGTGAAATCCTAAAAACTTTATGCCCCGTATATCATATTCATATAATATATTATATAATAATTGTTGTGTTATATATGTGTCGTGAGTCTAAAATATTAAGTTTGAAAGGTAAATTTAAAAATATGCATCATTCGAGCCACTCCTTCGAAAATGGTACCAGTGAATTTGTTTTTTGAAAGTAGAAATGGAACATATATTTTAAATTCATAAGAACAATTCATCGATATCAATCACCGACCATCCCTGTATCTCATCTGAGTTTTGTATCCCTTTTTTTTTTTTTTTTTGCTTAAATTTTATTTTTGATACAAAAACCATCGCCGTCAGAGGGGAGGAGTGGCCGTCGTCCGGTGGGGCTGGCGGGGTAAAGTTACCGTGGTAACGCCGCGACCACCCTAACGCACACACGCGCAGAGCAGACGGTCAGGGGCGGGCGAGGAGAAGCTTCGGTCGGCCCCGCCGGCGGCGTCGCGGTGTTTGACGTGCCAAAAGCCGCGTCGGTGGTGATGTAAATGAACCGCGTCGCGTCGTCGTCACTGTACATCATAATATACATATATTATTATATTCGCCGTGCGATGCCCCTCGGCCGTTTGTTATAAATATATAATATTGTACAGGGTGATTATTGTTTCATCGGATAGTACTGAATGTTTCGGTTTTTATTTTTGGTTTCACACCTTTATTTATTTCCGTTTAACCATTTGGTAAATGTTCAAAGTTTGATAATCCGATTGTAGGATGCTTTTGTCGAGCTGTTTGTACGTACGTTCATCCACATCATCGTGCATTTTTAAGGTCGATAAATACTCATATGATTTATATATACCATTACATGTAGTTATTGGTTTTTAAAATAAACTTTCCCAAAAATACCATATCGCTAACGGGTGAACGAACAAATAAAATTTTAAGTATTAAATTCATAAATAAAAATATAGCTTATGAATTTTGAATATCGTAGTACAAGTTTCTATTTGAAAAACATAGCTCGATGTGGGTTTAACTTATTCGTAGTGGTTTGAAACATTACAACAGCAATTATTTTCAAATTTTCAACAAGAAAATTTGAAAAAAAAAAGTTACTATTTTTTTAAATAATCACTGATGTCTCTAATGATGTTCACCGGTAAAATATTCATCCTGTATATATTATAAATTCGTATGAAATTAAATATTCGTTTAATGTATTCGACACGCGCAAACAGCCAAACCCCGCGATGGCGAGGGGGGGGGGGGGGGAGAAGGAGGATTTGCGGTTTTTTTTTTTGTACACTCGATGAATTTTTTCAACCCCACCCCTCCGCGTTGTGCCCAATCGCGTTGTTCCCGTTGGAAATTATTTTGCTCTCCACCGCTTAATGATTGCCGCAGCAGCAGTGAAAAAATAAAATAAATAAATTCGACCCTCCTCGGTTTTTCGTGGAATTAACGCGGAAAAAAAATAATCATAATTATTCGCGTAAAACCGTCAGTACATTTCTTTTTTCTTTGGCGTGAAAAAAAATACTACGCGATTTTAAATTTTAATATTTTATTACATAATAACCGTCGACGTCGAGCGTCTTATTATTATTTATTTATTATTATTATTATTATTATTTTTTTTTTTTCATAGTATTTTCAACTCGCTACTCTGCGAATATGTTAAATTTTAATTCGCGCCTTTTTCACTTTTATTTATTCGAACAAAAATTTAAATTAAAAATCACCCTCGTGGATCGCGGTGCTGTGGCAATACAACGATATATTTTGTAAACACTGTGACTTGCTCGAATAATTTGTTATTTATAAACATTTTAAAATTAAAAAAAATTGTATAATTTAAACGTCCCTGAAGAATAATTAGGGCTACATTGAATTTCACGTAAAAATAGATTTCGCTTAGAATCTTAAAGAATTTTCCATTATTGTATTCCGTGGGATTTGGGGGACATAATATGGGCCTCCCCCCCCGGTAAAAAATCAGGATAACAGCCGCAGAAATGTTTAACGAATTAAGGATATAGTCGAAACTATATTCTAATCGGATAAAGTGGATGGTCGGTCAAATATGTACGTTTAAATTTCGGCGGTATAAAATGTATTAAATTATGAAAAAAAAAAATAAATAGGTAACGGAATAATAATAAAATGTCTAATCGTTTACAGACGGATAAACGACTGAATAGAATGATGACCGGTATATACTTGTAGGTACATATATTTTTTTAAATTTTGACCTTGATGAAATGTTAGACATTTAGACTACATATTAAATACTAAATATTTGGAAATAAATAAGACCGGTTTTAAATTTGCTGTGCGCGAGTATGTAGAATAGTAGTGAATAATATATAAGCAAAACGATAATATACAACTTTCATTTCGTTTTTTTATACATAATATACATCACCCACTGACTACTATATTATATGTGTCTAAAAATACTGATAAATTATAAATGTATTACACGTTATAATATCTTACCTTATTTATTTTATGGCCAAACTAATAAATACTTTAACGATCGAATATTATTTATATTAATGCTTTATAAATTATTAACGCTGTACATAAATTACGTGTCAAACGCGCTACTGTGTTACACTCGACTTATCTGATGAATATTATCTGAACTGATAACTTATAGCGCTTTAACGACATCATACACGGTTTTTAGATCGATACTTCCAGTTTTCTATGAGACCGTTGGCTATTCATTTATTATATTGGTTTTCTTATATTTTTATAACAGTGAAAATGTACATTTCGATAATTAAATCTAAGTTTTTTTTTTTTTTTGTGATACACCTCGCATTTTTTCAAGACACTCGGGTTGGGATTCACGGTTCTAAGAGTCGATTATTTTGAAAAAGTTCTTGTCTTAAACTTGCCGTGGAATCAATCAAATAACAGTTGCTACTTGGATAAAGTTGTGTAGGTTGTCTTTCCATAATTTGGGATCTACTTACCTATATTATGTGATTTACATTTGATTTGAGCATTATCTAATTTTTGCGGTTATAGAAGTATATTTTTTACAATGTTGGCCACATAATGAAATATAGCGAGTTCGAGCAGAATCATATACATTTAGGCCACGTGTCTGAGCAGCACTAAATAATAATATCCTGTTTGTAGTGTTTGGGTTCCTATCAATTTTTGTCTGTTTTCCGCCTATAATAAGGGTCGGTGCAGAGCTGTTCTTGGGCGAGGGTGGTTTTTGCGATGAAAACACTATCAGTTGCTAACGACAAGATATATTCGAAGTTTTATTACCGCCTTGTCGCCGCGGTTTTGTACGTTTCAATTACGACACACAGTGATTGGCACTGCACACGCCGCGCCGCCTCGGCGCGAACGAGTTGAAAAAGAGGGTACCGAAAAACAAGCAAAGCATCGCCGCGTAATTGGTATTCCCAAACGACTATATGTCTGACTGTGTGTGTGTTCTAGGGTGTAAGTTGGTTCCGGTGACGTAAATATATATATATTATAGCCGACCCCTTTAGAAACGGAAATTATATTTAGGAAGGCTCAATCGTCCAATTGACCCCGTTACGCTCGTTCAACGCTCATCTTTGGGTTAATTAAAAACGTATCATCGATTTTTATCCGGCCATCGTGCTTCTGCAGGAGAATCAAATGGTAAACGTTTACATAGGTTCAGGGTGTCCCGAGGAGATCTAACAATTATAATTGGGCTCAAATTTGAATATCCTGTAAATATCGAAAAATGCCTTTTAAAAAATGTATTTAAGACCTAAAATTTCAAAAAAATTCTTGTAGAAACGCCCAAACCAAATAAAAAAATTAATTTAATTAACATATATGAAATTTTTTTTTTTTTAAAACAACAATATAATATAAAAACGTTAATAGTTGTTTTGCTGAATTTTATTTAAAAATTGAGTTTGATCCATAGGCACGATTCAATGTGAAATACGAATACATTTGAATCAACATAATATAATCAACCTTTATCTTTTAATCAGATGGATATCTTTTTATCATTATTTTTACCTTTTTCAAACTAAATATTAGAAAATTTCAATTTAATTTGACATTTTTTCCCAAAATCGATTGCATGAGAAATAATGTTTCGTTATTATCTATACTAACCTATTATACCTATATGTCTATTATTAACCTATTCAAATTTTATTTGTTGGTCGATTTTTCTAAAATATTACCAAATGTGAAAACATGATAAATTTTGTATGAATGTTTGTAAGTTTATCAATAGTATAAGATTATTGTTTTATTCTGATGAAAAGCGAAAACACTTGCTGTGTAGTGGCTTTAAATTTAAATGAAATTTTATATTTTTCGCCGTAAACCGTGATATCAACATGTACATTTCCTCTATATTATATTTTAAACATCAATATTATATGTGCTAGTAGAAAGACCCAGAGTAACATACTTACGGTGTAGATAAATCGTATTCCGAATAAATTATACGACCGTGCACAAATATGTAGATAGGCGCGAATTTATATGATGTTAAAGCAGTATACCTACGACATAAACGGTTTTTACGACGTCAAACACGCGAAATAATGCTCGCCAGTGAATATCGACTGTAGACATAAAAAAAAAAATACATGTATGTATATTATGTACAGGGGGATTTAAAAGTCTTTACTGCAGATTCAAAAATTTATTCTATTTTAAAAACGAAAATATACAGGGACGGGGCAGCGAAAAAATATTCCAAGAATAATAACGTTTTAGAGTAGAATATGTTACAAACGTCCAAATAAGGTTTTTTATTTTCAAATTTTCCAAATTTTCTTAGGGATTTCCCGGAGTAGTTACCATATAGTAGGACCACGAGTTAAAAATTCACACCGATAATAATAATTAAAACTTATAATGTTTTTTAAATACCATTGTTGTGATGTGTAGTATAGTTGTAGAGTTATAAACGAACCTAAAAATAAACTGCTAAAACCGCCGCTGTTTTGAATCATCCTGTATAATATAAGAAATAAAAATGCAAAACGCAAATCCAGTCACGACGAATCAATCCCGAGTAGAGTGCGCGTATTTATATGACACTGCACAGATATAAATATACGCATAAACTTTATACGTACTCATATATGTTATATACGTTTCGATTGGAAATTTATTTTTTTGATTCGTTATTATTTTTTATTATTATTATTATTATTATTATTATTCGCGTGACGCGGCGGCGTTGCAATGCGCGCGTGGGAACGTTTCATCAGAATCGGTGACGATAATATTATGTATATATAGTTTCCTCCGCCGCCGGCGATCTCTCGCTGTGCGCGTCACGTGCGACGGTCACCGTCGCCGCCGCCGCCGCCGCCGTCGTCGTCGTCGTTCACTTTGTCCTTTTCGTCCTCGCTGTCCTGGTCGTCGTCGGGTAACGCGATCATTCCGGTCCGATGCACCGGAAAGCGATGCATCGGTGCGGCGGCGACGGTCGCAGACGGGGACGCCACCGTACAGTAAATATTACGAATATTATATTATTAAGCGTGTGTTACGGTTTGCACGTATACGCGTGTATATAGAAAAAAAATTATTTTTCCACCTGACCTGAGTCTTTCGACTGGCCACGCGCGCGTGCTCCCATCGCGAGCGCACACGCGTCGACTCCCACAGTCGTACGCGGTGCCGTCGTAACAATATTATATTGTTATAATAATGTTAAATATATATATTATACGTATTAATACGCGTGCGGTTTTTTTTTCTCTTTGCTCAAAAAGCGTATCGATACATCAATATAATAATAATAAAACGTACGCTGCAGTCAATGCAAATGCAAATGTAAGTCCTGCACTAATCCTGCTACGTGTGTTCCTCCCCGCCGGGCAACGTACACGCGGCGCTTAATAACACAATAATAATATTATTATTGTAACGCGCGCGCGCGCGCTCACGGTCGCTGCAACAAGAGTGCCTATATTTATCGTAAAATCCGTACATCACCCAAAGTTGCAATTGTTCTTTTTGACGCGAGTACTATTTCGACAAAACGAACTGCGTATACGCATCGCGTGCTAAGGATTGGACTTAGTTTTTAATCGCATCTCACACGCTGCTCAGGTTATGAGGTCCCTTCGCGACAATCGACATTTGTATTTTTTTTATACAGTTGATTGTTTTCAATCCGTAAGAGCTGTGTAATATATCGTATAATAATTAATAATCCTTCGTTCTTAGTTAAAATAACATAATTATCTTTTCCCGATCGAAACTTTTATTATTATATCAAGTATACCCGTAGGCTTAAAGTTTTTTCAAATTTTTTCAATTCAAGATTTATGAGACTAAAACTGCTATCGCCAAAAGTAATTCGGTACGTATACCGAATAAATGTCATTATTACGTATAATACGAGTAGTATTACCGCGACTTACGCAAAGTTTATATAAGTAATAACTATATACCTTTAGAGTTTAGATCTTATACATGTTATACTCGTGCGCGCTATACATGAATTCAAACCATTTATTGTTTTTGATAAGTACCTAGCTGCATACCTTTATAACTGCAACTTGTACAGATGTTATGTTATTTACTTGAAAAAAAAGTTTTTTCTACTCGTAATTTTTATTTAAATAATTACACAGCACCTATATAAATGTATTATTTATTGTTGTTACATACTCATATATCAAACATCTGTATTTAAAAAAAAAAAAAAACGATAGTTGACATTTCTTTACAACTAAATAAACATAATTATTTATGAATTTATAGCTTAGGTATATTCTATATATGCGTAAATACCATAATATACATGTAGTATATCTGTACAATTTGTATTTATTTTTGTAATAAAAGAAGAAAAAATAAAATGTTATTAAAATGAAAATATTTTGACATAAATTATAAAAAAATTGCCTTTGTGACAAGTAAAGAACGGATTTATATATACAAACAATCTTTGGAGTAAACTTTAAAAATATAGTATAATATGCACTTAAATTTGACAATTATTATGCATTTAAATATCTATGCAAAACAGTTAAAAATTAACAAATAGACTTACACTTAAAATGAAATATAAATATAATTGTTTCTCCGTTAATATTATTATTATTATTATTCGCTTAAAACGATTATATCTATATTTATTGTAGACTATTAAGTGCTTTAATGGTACGCTGGAAAGTGTAAATCGCAATTTAAAAATTGTTTTTAAAATTCTAAATCATAATTTGACATAATATTATTACATAGTAAGTTTTTTTTTGTTGCATTCTGCGTAAGTAATTGCTGCTGAGAATCGAATTTCGAATGATTATTGCCATCCAGTCCTACTGGACCAAGCCGTTCACCAAATTATAATAATTAAATATAAATTCACTGGCATAAGGCAGGGCAGCCCTCTAATCGTAGCCAAAACCTACGTCGCGTGTTATGTAGAATTTTACATTTTCCGATCACGTCGTGTTATTACTGTGATGTGAACGAGGTCTCGGGTAAAATTTACCAAAAACGAATTCAAAGTTGTCCTAGACTATATCCACTTTTAAACTCGGTTATTTCGTATATTTGTTATTCAGTTTAGTTGCCAGAACAAACGTGTTTGTCATAGGGAATGCATTTAGGTATTTCGTATAAATAAAATATATTATATTTTATATATGGAACTGAACTCTATTATAGAGCCTGTAGTAGATTTACTATTGTAAATATGTATATTTGATATTATCATTTTTTGTTTATTTATTCGAAAAGATAACTGGTCCCAGTGAACAGGTTCGTGTGAGGGCCCATATATAGTGCGCTATTTTTACAATACCGAAAGTTATATTTAGTTTAATTCCCTATAATTACTATATTTTAAATATGCAAATGTAATGAAACAACTCGACTGGAAATATAATTTAGAAACAAAACTCATTTGAAAATTTCTACCGTTATTGTTTAATATTATTTATAATTAAAGTACAATTTTAACGAGAGCTGTATGAAAACACTATGTAATAGCCAATAGGTTGATTGATCGATATGCCATAAAAACTTATTTAATATACGCAGGCAGTTATGCCTTAGAAATAACCAATGTGCTTTTTGATATTTTTAAATTCTTATATATTATCAAAGTCGTAGAATAATGAATAAACAAAAAAAAAAATATAATTTCATTTCTACAGAATCATTTCATCGCGAAACTCATTTTAGTATGAACTAGGTATATTTTTTGACCAAACGATAATCAGATGCAAAAACATATAAATATCTACCCAATTTATTTTGGAGTTCTTTTTAACTAATATAGATAATAATAAATAAATAATAAATCTAAACACAGTATTAATAGCTAATTTTGAAAACTACTAAGCTACATATATAGGAGGTAGGTTGTTTTGTTTTATTATTTCACCGGTTTCAAATCGTCTTTGTTTGTATTATATATTCCCTAAAAGAAAAAAAAATACCGACGTCAATATACACACTGTACGTATATTTATATCTTTTTTACGTCGGATTGTTTGTGAAGTTTTAAGTCACCGTTTTTTCCCTCTCTCTCGTTTCCTTTTTCTTCCTGTGTTGTTTTCTTCTGTGTACGTGTATACATGTATACACGCACGTAAAGTTTTGTACCCCATTTGAAAACCCCGTAAAAAGGGAAGAGGAGAAAGAGAACGCAACCCCTGGGTTTGTGTCCTGGCAATCCCGTATTCCGAGCAAATCGCACGGCAAATTGAATCAACCCGCTCTGGGAAATCCGCCGAGCTGCTCGGTCGACTGGAAAAGGCGTGAACTAAATGCTGACGAAGCCTTCTAATACAATACACTGGTGGTGCTCCGTTAGGGCTGTATCACGTCCCGGCACCGTATTTCCAAAACTCGGTAAAAACAAAATCGTATATATTTTCAAAAACGTTGTTATAAAATATCGCTTTTCGTCGTGATAAAAGATCGGATTTATGTTATCCACCTTCAAAGTGTGAGCTTGACATTTGTAAACACCCGTTAAATATGCAAAAATCGTCTATTATTACACTGTTTATAATTTAATTATAATGATTTCGATATTATTTCTTCGCCAATATCATTGTTATTTAATAATAACAGATTATTGTAATAATCGTGAACTATATAGTCTACTTTATTATACGTTAGAAAGTTGTTGCTCTCGATATTAGAATAGTAGTTTTTATAATTGGATATAATCTTAAATTAAATACAATTTGACACAATTTTGTTGAAAACATATAAGTTTAAAAACAAAAACATGCACTTAAAATTTGAAAAACGTTTAAAATATTTAAAATACGAGTAAAATATAAAATTGATATTTTTTTAAATAATAACGATTCAAATCGTGGACATTTCTTATCAGATTTTGGAATTTATCACATTTTCAAACATTTCTGCAATAGAAATGTAATGTGTAAGAGAATTTTATATTAAACATCTATTTTTACAGTTATTTTTGAAATATCGTCAAAGTTAGTCAAAAAAAAATAACAAAATACGTACGAGTACCTTTATATCGTCCTAAAAACATAATGGATATTTTTCTTAGATAATTCAAAATGGACTCCCCACTGTATGGTATCACAATACACTATATAAGGGAACAGAACATATTAAATCTATATGTATAGGTATTGATATACAATTGAATATATTATCTTTGAAAATCAACTAGCAATATGATAAGTATAGTAATGTGTCGAAGGACATTCATACTTGTCAAAAACCAATGTACCGTATATTATATCCACAAAACGTATACATCACATTATATGTGACATATGTTATGAGTAGGTATATGTCCTTTATAAGTATATACTCAGTACGTATAATATCGCTATACCCCTTTATCTTATGATGTACTTCTAGCTCGTGGAAACTTCCCGACACAAAAGAGTAATTATTCGTTAACTATATTTTTTTTTGAAATCTGTCATCTTAGCTACACACAATAATAAGATTCCCCCACAATGACGGGGTCAGTAAAACCTACTTTTTTTTTAAAATATCGTATGTGTCTAATTTTTTCAAATATTATCATTTATTTAATTAATTCTATCGTTTATAAGTATGTAAGTATTATATATATTATATTATACTTTTCCAAGTAGCTTTATAAATATTTTAAGTAGAAAAAAAAAAGATAGAAAGAGATGTCAGACCAGGTCCAGTGAAATTCTGTAGAGGAGGCTTTTATAGTAAATTTAAATATTAATTTGATGTTAAATTCAAATTTTGAACAATATTATGATAATTAATGTTTTTATAAAAACAAAATGTTTAATTTAACGGTCTGCAATATTGATGTATTGATAAGTTATTGTAGTAAAAAAATGTCTTTCTTATCATAAATTATCCTCCCGTGTTATGTTGACTGTGAAAAATAGTTATAAAAAATCGATATCGTTTGTTTTATTAAAAAGATGCGTCGTCAGACGTCAAATCGTGTTATCTACAGCAAATAGCAATCACAATATAGGTAACAATAATTATTAAATTAACGTCTGTATCAAACGAAAAGTTTGACGGCCGACAATAGCATATATACGTCATATAGTAATATAATGAAGCGATATTCGAGTTTGCAATAAAAAAGGATAAGTCAAGTCGGTACATTATATTATTATTTCTTACGGACGATTTATACGGTTCGATTGTATGCATTTTGTATTTTGGACGTGCATGTACCTGCAGGAATATTATATAAGGATAGCCGTCCAAATTCGAAACGTGACAAATCACGTGTACCTCCTAATACATAATGTGATTGTAAACAAACACTGTTTTTATAAATGATTGTAAGATTTACAAGACGATCACGCGCGCTCGTCCGTCTCCCCCGAGGCTTATCCGGCACCGACCTATTTAACGGCTATTCACTGCAGTCCAATAATAACAATTCGAGAACCACGCACCGCTTTTCGCGGTCCCAATAACGATATATAGGGGACATTATATATATTATTCTATACATATACATCATTTATACATGTGCGAGTGAACATTTACACTGTGCAATTTGTGTTTAACCGCCGTGGGCGCATGCGTTTAACACGCGTTTGAAAAAATAAATAAAAAGTAAAATAATGACCAACACGATTTAATTTCACGCCAAAATATTTGACGTAAAATACATATAACAATATACATAAACTGCACGTGCATTGGGCAAACATATTTAAAAAAAAAAAAAACTATTACGCATATAGGCGTATCCATAAACATAATATATTTACTATTTTTAAGCTCGCTGAGTTCATTATAATATTTTTACGGCATAAACAAACAGGTATAAATTAGATACTCTGCTATAATTTAATAATCCCCGCTGCGAGCCTATTATTAGTACTGGCTAATAACAAATTATTACGAAATATTAATAATTGTATTGTGTAGGACGTAATTTTTATACTACGTAATTTCTACTCGTCACTCGTGTGAATATATAACACATTTAATATTAATACTATTTCCCAAAATATGAGATGAATATACGTATTAAAAATAAATCGACATCACTGACGGGTACAAATATTATTATTTTAATAGGTATTTTATGAGTTTATATAGTTTTATATCGCGGTATCGTGTGTATAGTTATAAATTATAATGTAATAAAATATATCAAAACAACGTTTGCAATGCTTTTTAACGATTTCGCCGTAAATTTAAATATAATAACCGACAGATTATTAATTATGCACTGACGATTCAGAGTAATAATAATATTGTAAACATTAATAATAATAAATGGAGTCTGTCGATGTCACCATCATAACGGCATTATGGCATTATGGTATTATGAATACACCTACTCGTATATTATATAACATTATGAATAAAAATATAGACGATAGGACGGACACTGCACTTTGCGTTTCGGCGGACGTCCGCGCTAAAATTGACAATCGACTATGAAAATTTTAATAAAAAAAAAAAACTCCGAATATACATCATATATCGAAACTGAAAATTCATTTGAATAATAAATTCGTTTTGCGTATGTTCTCGGACCAATATAATATGCGTGTATGCGCACAACGTGTATATATGTATAGTATTTATATGTATATATGCGAATCGTTTAACTGTAACTAAACGACGTGCGTTTAAACGCGATTATGGTCGGGATCGCGGCCGGTATATTATAAATGTGCTGCAATGTGTGTACGCGTTATAATTCAACACCGTTTTACATATAATTGGAATATTATACACGGCGGGTGCGATAAAATAAACGATAAATCGCGCGGTCGTTGCTGGCGACCGGCGACGCGCGGCGCGGCGTTGCAACGCGAATACGAAACGAGTGCAGTTTTGATAATCGAGGGCGTGAACGGCGGTATAGTGCGTCCTCTCGTACGTGTATATACGTATATAATGTGTGCACAATAATAATAATATGCTGTGCGAATATTATACGATTGTATTATACACATATGTGGCATTATACGATATTTAGTGAAATACTTGCAGTATACGTACATGACACAATCGAGCGTGACTCTCAAAACTAACGAAAGACAAGCTATAAACAGGTCTTAAGACTATAATTTTTACGCGGGCCGAGTGTCTATATAGCCTATTCGAACTCAATTTCACAGCGGTGTAAATAAAACCTGCGACCCCTCCCCCACCCCCGCGTTCGCACGCCTATGTTCATACGATACTTAATTTTGTTACAGATTTTAAAATGGTCGCAGACAACCGGCGAACACGTGGCCGATTACAGTCGAATATTATATTATTATTCAAATGTGCGGTACCGTTTGGTATAGTTTTGGTATCGCGAGTTACCGCTCGTCGTCGTCGTCGTCGTTTACGCGTTTTCCGATTTTTTTTCATCGTGCGCGAGTGTTTTCGATCCGTCGATCGAGTGCGAAAACGCGATGGAAAGAAAATCGTTCGTGGTTACACAGTGCACGCGGAAGGCAGTGAAAATTCGAACGAAGAAAACAAAATGGCCGACATAACCGGTGGTGAGTACCTGTAATTTTAATTTTGTATCTTACGTCGGCCGGCGCGCTATTAGCGTGATATTATAGCAAAAATTGCACAGGCTATAGGTACGCCGCCGTCGCGTATTGTGTAACAAAATGTATAAATGATACGTTTTTATGATTTTCGGTTAAACGGGGGTCTGAGTTTTTCCGTGTAAAAGCACAAGCGTACTGCACTGGCAGTATTGCACCTCGAAACGGGTTGATGATATTGAAAACATCTTTCAACTATATCTATATCATATAAAGTCTTAAACACAATTATTATAATCATTTACACATTTATATTTAACGGCAAATGTAAGTAAATTAGTCGTGGACATGAATAAAACGGCGCGTTTAGATAAGATAGGTAATAATTATTATTCAAAACTCGTATTTTATGATAGCTGCTCTTTTCCAAATGCTTTTCATATATATATTTGACGTCACGAAAGAGACGTATCCACGTATCAATAGATTCGAAAAAAAAGAAAACATAGTATCCGATTTTTATGTGATATTATATATAATCCTACAACTTATGTTTTATTAAAAGGTACTTTTTTACAACTCTTGTGAGTATACATAAAACGATGTAACTTTATGTATATATTTTACTGAATAACCATTAAATATATGTGTAATGATTATATTGTACACGAAAACCTAACGCGTATGAATAGATATGAGCTTATGCAATTATGTATACATACGTTTTGAAAAGATGTATATAATATGAGTGTAGCCGTGTAGGTACAAAAAATATCTTGTCAGCACGGGTCGTTGCTCACGCGGACTTTTCGCTATTGTTTTGTTTTTTCCCCTCTGGTCAAAGACCGTCTTGTAATAATAATAATTCAATAAAAAAATATAATACGCGACCGCGTGCGTATGGGTATACCTGTAAATACACACTGAAGTCTCGTATATATATATATGTATACTTATACGCACGTATACCTACGCCCGTTCGTTCACGGTCGGATGTGGAAATACAATGCGAAAACGGCGACGCGACAGAAAAAAATAAATAAAAATAAAATAAAAGGCGGCGGCGGCGGTTGTTGCCCAAGTATATTTAATATAATATTATATTTTCGTCTGCGTCCGGTCGAAGGAATACGAGGCATAAAAAAAAAAAAAAAAAGAAGGAAATAAAATAAAAAAAAATTAAAATAAAGTACCTACCGGCGGCGGCAGATCCTTTGGACCGGCGCGCGCAGGGCGTGGCCTACCGCGCGATTCACGGTCCCCGCGGCCACGCCCGGCCATCCAATCGGTCGCGCCTCTCCCCACGACCCCCGGGCACCGCGGATCCGGCCACGGCGATGCGCGCGCACGCGTACACGCGCAGAATCCACGGCCCCGCGCCGCCGACGCTCCGCCGCCGCCGCGCGTCAGTTTGGATCGCTCCGCCGCGCGAACGGCCCATACACACCGGTGGCGGCAGCGCGCGCTTTTTCTGGACCACAAAATCTATACTTCACCGGCTGTGGCGGCGGCGGCGGCGACGACGACGACGACGACGACAACGGCTGCTACGCGGGTTTCCCGTGCACGGGAAAGCCCCGATCGAGTTTCGGTTTTCGTTTCGACGGACGCGCGCGAGTTAAACGCGTCGCAACAATCGCGCGGTGTCGCCCAGTTCACGTCGTCATCCCGGTCATCTCGCTCGCCCGTTCGTCCGCGATTAACAAACGCCGCCGCCGAGAATAGTTTTTCCGTTTCGCCGCGATCGGAAACGATGTTCCTCCGCAAACGCTTTTGAGAGAACGTCACTACGACGTGCGGCTGATTATTTCCTAGGCGTTCCGTCGCGCGCATATCGTAATATTGTACTCGCGTTTTTCAGCTCCGGGGCACGTCGCCCCGTATACAGCCGTTTCGCCGGACACCGCGAACATGATCCAAGAAAACCGATTCGAGACATACGGCGGCTGCCTGTCCGCGTCCATCATCAAAAACATGAAGGTGAGTGTTTTTTTTTTTTCTTCTCACGTTATATTATATACTTATATACGTATTATACCGGCACAACTGTAAGTCCGTTTGTAATGACACGTCGCGCCTGTCGTAACGTGACGAACCCAGAGTTAATGATTTAAAATCAAAAGTCCCGACAAAACTATCGTGTCAAAAAAAAATCATAAGCTTATATATGCGTATATTTATGTATATACTAAGTTATATCGGTCGTTATGATGTTATGACGTTCTTATGATGACCACACGCGTGGGCGTTTCTAACTTTTTAGAGAGAAAACTTCATTAAATATATCTGCACATACCTGTATATGTAATTTAATTTACTTCCCATCAATGTATAACTTAAAGTTGCTATAGTAACAGACTGTTAATATATCGGTGATAATTACTTTTTTTAACTCCATTATTTTGATATAATAAGTCACCTCACCTAAAAAATACAGCTCTAGAACTACAACTGAATAAAATAATATGCTGTGATAGTCTGATATTTTTTTTAAACAATAATCAACATTTTTCAAGCTCTAAAACTGTTTTTTACGCACAATTCGTTTCATACTGCAGGTATCACGGAATTAAAAAAATATATATATATTATGCGTTTTTTGAAATTTCCTTTTTGTTTTTAAGGTCATATATTCCTTTTTTTTTTTTGCAAATATAGTAATTTTTAATGCATTAAAATCTGAGTCATAATTATAAAATTATATTTTTATGAATAAAATTGAACTATATAGGTACTCCAACAAAACATAGATAATTGCTTTCTCGTCTATTCGATCATATATATTAATTTGATTTTGTTTTTTACAAAAAAAACTCAATTAGAAGTCACCTCTTTTGCCCTCCTCCAGTTTATGTCTGTGACCACACGAGTGTTATGACATCTATTCGTAAAGACTTAAGAAAATATAATTTAAAAACCTATTTTAGTAATATCGGAATAATTATAATTATAATTTAGTTTAATCAAATCGAAAAATGATAATTTTAACATATTCACAATTATTATAAAACAACAAAGAATCCATTATCTAACTATCTAATTTTTTAAAGTAAATCTATCTATTTATTTTTAACTCTTTTAACCCTTTAAACCACTTACAAACCTATAATAATTACAAATATGATAATACATATTATACAAGTGATTATATTAATATAACGTATATTATATTTAATACGTTACATCGAGTATAAGTGAAAACAAATATAATTTTATAGTAAACAAATTTGTATAAATCAAAACAACAAAAATTAAAAAAGTTATGTCTATTAAAATTCATATTGAATTATGCTGAGCGTTTTCTTGACGTATTGTCATCAATCATGGTGATTCATAATATCATAAATCATTACAGTCCTATCATTACAACTACGATTTCGAATATTTTACAGTATGTTTTTTTACTTTAATGCAATTCAAAGAAATATCAAATGATATTTCGATCATTTGATTTTCGACCACGCAATTTTTTTTTTTGGTATATCCATTACTCCCACGCATGATTTTTGTATGTGGGTATTTGCTAGATGTGATTTAAGAAAATAAAACTGATTTTAGTTAGATTTTACTTTAGGTTGTACCCTTATTTTGAAAAATGCCGCTTATTTGTTAAAAAAATCGTTTCATTTTAATACATCAGAGAGTTCAAAAATTATTCTTTCGTGTTATTTGTTATGTGTTACACTTGAAGTATAAAAATAATAAAAAGTGTCTGAAAAACGCTTAAAGATAAACTAATTTTATTCTATGATATTAACAGTGTTAATTAGGTACTAATTTATTTCAAAAATATCAGAATAATATTATGTGCAACGTATGTGTGAATCAGTGAGAATTATACTTCAACATACTAATTATTATAGTGTAGGCCATTTTTTAGTGTAGCTGCATATTATATCTTCCAGGTATAACTAGTTTGCATCTGCAATAATAAATAAAATCTCAATCAATTACAAATAAACCATGGTTCGTTTAAAAGAGCAATGCACATAATGAGAACTAATACATCGAAATCGGTTTTTAAATTTTGTTTTTAACTATTTTAATTAGGAAATTAATGATATTATTATTTAAATTTCACCATAAAACGTCCCAACTATAGAGTTATCTATGTATGGAACTGTGTTTCGAATTTTCGATTAAAAGTAAAGTAAAATCTTGAATTTAAAATTTGAATTGTTAAGATTTTATGGAATGTATATAGGTATATATAGTTTTGTATTTAAATATCGATTTGTCAACAAAACCTTCGGTCTTTGTGTTGAAAACGACCATAATAACAATGCACAAAAGAAAATTTCAGAGACAGATATTTACCATGCCTTGACACTTATTATTTAAATTTCGTTTTTTTCTACTAAAAGAAATATTTAAATTAATTTTGAATAACAATGTTTTTCGACGCCTAGAAGATAAAACGCGCTTGAAAAGTATTTCAAAGATAATATTATATACGCGCATACGTAAAATTAAATTAAAATGCATCTTATAATAATAATTTACACGGAATTATATTGATCATAATCTGGTTAATTGAATTATACAAGAAATAATCAATAAACAATTTTTAATTTATCAGACGAATATGGATTTATAAAATAAACGGCATGTTTATAAACTCTCAATTCTCTTAACACAGCAGCTTATAATAATCGTATATTATGATGTCCATTGTTAACCAATATTCATATGGGTTATAGATAGAGGAACTGAATTTCACTTATATATTGAAACAATTAAATGACCTCGTGTGTGCATTACATTTGTGTAAATATTATTTCAGTTAGTGTTCATATTTTGGTAACAATTGTTTGTTTTCCTTTTTATTTCCGTTCCTTTACTTACAATGAAGTTTCGGAAGGTATATATCGAAGTATATATATATATAATTTTATATGTAGATAATATAACACTTGAACTGTAATTTAATTGAATATAACGATGTATTGTTTCTACCATATAGGTGTGTATAAATATTATACAAATAATTTTATTATCATCAATCATTAAAATGGAATAATTTTTGATGCTATAGAGTAAAAATGACAACATGTAAAAAGTCGTATGGAAGTAAACTATAAATTACGTATTTGAGACGCCAAAAATTATTTTCGGATACTTAATACGTTTTTAATATATTTTATAGTATTTATACCTACCTAAAATAAATTTAACAGTTACCTATAATGCTATGCTAAAATATAGGAAGATTTTAATTATTTAAAATTAATCGATTAGACATTCTGAGATATTTTGAGTAATTAAAAATATCAGTCAAATTTTCATAACACTTTTGAAATCATTTTTGTATTATTTGAGAGGAACTGTGTCAGCGAAGATGAATCTTCTCTAAAAGATTTTTTTTCGATATTTTGTCTCATAAATGTTTACATGGCTGTCGCTATTGATATTTTAAAAGCCTAAAGTACCATATTATTACCTTTTTAATTTCAAGATATTATATAGATCAAAGTAGGTAATTCAAATCTAATACTAAATATATCAAAAATTATTTCTTTTTAATGATTGTTTGTTAAATATTAACACATTTTTGTTTGGTACCTAATCAATGATTACTAAACCTACAAAAAAATTATAGTTGTTCGAAAATTCCAATTTTTAAGAGCTGCAATAGTTCATACTAAATCAAACTTTTTAAGTATATGG
The DNA here is from genome assembly GCA_948098885.1 of Drepanosiphum platanoidis. Taxonomy (NCBI): domain Eukaryota; kingdom Metazoa; phylum Arthropoda; class Insecta; order Hemiptera; family Aphididae; genus Drepanosiphum; species Drepanosiphum platanoidis. The sequence continues at coordinate 18,517,217 of OX402534.1, forward strand.
TCGTTATCTTAATCTTCATGAGTAAACATTTTTATAATGATTCTTTACCACGGTAATTTTGTTCAAACGAGATAAATTTTATCAATATTTTCTATTTAACTTGAATAAATAAACAATATTTACAATTTAATAATTTGGAGAGTGAAAAACAAAGAAAATCATAGGTCTTTAACTATTCTACAAGTCTCAACCGATAAAATATAGACATTTTTTTTTTTGGATATATTTTGTGATTGTGCGATAAAAATTTGTATTGTTTAAGACTATACATACTCATTTCTCAAAAAAATGGCCTACATCTATTTTAGACATTAATACTGTAACGTTCGTTTTAAAATATCTTGTTTTCTTATAATAATTTAGGTACACCTGTATATTTGTTAATTTAAATATATATATATTTATCATTTTTCAAATATTTTACGTTAACTATTTTTAAAAGGGTATACAACTTAAACTTTAAACTGAGTGTTTATGAATTAGAAATATCACTTGATTCATTTAGACATAATTCAATTAAATTCGTATTAATATCGTGATCGTTTTCTAATTTTTCGACATTTTAAAGCAAAACCCTATCACTTTTACGAATTGGTACTACTACTACGTAAGACTTCGTGAAAGTTCATAATCACTTAATACTCGTATACTCGTATATATATTTGTATAGTAATAGTATATACCTTCGAATTTGAAAATTTAATATATTACTACAACTACAAACGACACGCGCCATTACGTCTGAGCGGTGGCGGTATAATATGTACGTATAGGAGGTACATCGTGCACAATATGACGTACTGACTATCATCAAATAAAATATTAAGTCACTCGACGCGTAAAAAGGCGCCTCGGAATTTATCTATACACAATAATATAATAATATGTAGTTTATTATTACGGTATTATCGCGACCGACGTAACACACGTGTATATATTTTATATATTATATAGTAAGAAGTATATAATAACGTATTCGGTGTTTCATACTTCACCGGACATTGTCGTTATTACCTATCTATGTACAATATGTTTATAGGTATGTGTGTGTTAGTATACTTACTAATATTATATACACTCATCGAATTCACACACACGCGCGCGCGCGCACACAATATAATATACGTATACAATTGTGCATTGTACAGGACTCGCGCACTTGTTTAGGCGTGTGTGGTCGGCGTCTGTCCTTTTGTCCCGTATCATATTATACATAGGTTGTAATCCTCCGGCGCAATCTGAAAAAAAAAAAAGTTCTGGCGTATATAAGATGTATAATATTATTTAGTTCGGTTTATCGTACAGATAGAGTTCATTAATTTTCCATTTGCGGTATCATCGTCTTTGGAGTGGTGCCGATGTAAAAGACGCATTATATCCTTGTATATACGCGCGTATATAAAAGTATAATTTTGATATGTTCTATATAAAACACACACACATTATACTACTATAGACTTACTATACAAGTTTACTATATTACTACTATACTATTTTTACTACTTTTACTATTACAACAATAACTATACTACGTATATTACTACTTGAAACCGTAACATAATAATATAACACATAATATCGATGTGTTAGATATAATATATAATATGTATAATGAATACTCGTATGTTATAGTACGTACAAATTTACCAAAGCGAATACGTGTTAGGAAATGAGTATAAACACCGTAGTTAAGTATAATTATATAATTTATATGTGTGTGTGTGTAAATGTCATCGCCAAAGCTCGACAAGAATTAGGATGTACATCATTGTTGTTCACTATACGCAGTATCAGTAGGAATTTGTTTTTAATTTCATTACTTCTTTGAGTTTTGAGACGCCATTTTTTCTTAAACTCTGTTAATATTTATATGATATATTAATTAAAATATTTTAATTCGTAGCAGGTGTATTTCGCACAAAACCATTTTAGACATTTTAAAAATATGATTATCACATTCGCTTTGATAATTTCGTCAAATCCGAATTGTATCTGCAGTATAACTGGTTTATCGACCAGCGGTGGTTGAGATTTGATCACACCGTGTGATACGAATAATTTGCCAAATTATAATTATAATGTAACTTTACCTCGAAACGCTGCCGTGAACGACGAATCGGAAGTAAGAACGAAATCGCGATGGCATTTGGGGTGGCATACTCGTATATGTATATAGGTAATAGGTATAAGCGGGATGGAAGGCAGTCACAAAGTTACACCGCGAGGGAAAGAATTATTATTGCATTACACGTCATTTCTCGACGAGGGATTATTCGCGGGGCGTTTTTCAAATCCTCCCCTTTTGCCGTGCCGATCACTGTGTCTATTCATTTCAAGTAGTAGGTATGTTTGTGGGGAAATATCGCATACACATGTCATTATGAAAACTCGACGTCGTTATTGCGTAGGTTTACTGCTGTTGTAATGGAATATAATATTCATTATTTACATATACGTACCTTTGTGCGTATTATAATATGTACTCGGATATATCGCTGAAATTTCATCAACGCGCGCTAGATGGATCGTCTACAATATGGATTTTAGCCGCCTCGTTTGTAAATTAACCATTTTTTCGCTCTCTTATTCTTTCTTTGAATTTACCATAATATCACACCCATGTGGAATGTTTTTACAAACGATAGGCAGCAACACATCTTATAGGGAATGCAAATAGCGACTAGTTATGTTTATAAACGTTTTATATATGTTTGATTTTGTAATTCATTATTTTTATTGTTGATCCTCATTCGGGGCCGCCGCGATATCGTCAAATAATGTGTAACCGTCACATGATTACACGTTTACAATGTACAGTAAAACCTCTCTATAACGGACCCTCTATCAGACGGAATCTTATTTGTAACGGAAAATGTCAATGGTCCCAATTCAAATCCCATTCAAATAATATTTGAAATTCTACCTCCCTGTGACCGAACATTTTTTTATAACAAAAAAATTTTTGTTTGTCCCAAGTGATTCCGTTATAGAGAGGTTTTACTGTATATTGAAGTATATATACTGCTTCGTTCGTATTATGCATCTTGATTTTAAATATATACATAATATATTATATAGTATATATATATATATACGCAATAAATTATATTATATACTCAATAGTTTTATCAACTGTTTTCCTACCATTTTTTCTCAATTGTTTTACATAATCAGTCTATCCTAGTAGGTACATACAAAAACGTTTCTATGATTTTTAGACTTTCTGATCAGTGTGAATTTCGCAATTTTAATTAATTGGTCGTTTTACCATCATCATATATTCTGCTACTTATTGTGCGTCAAAATAATTATTTTATAAGTTCTTTCAATAATAATTTCAGTTTTTAAAAAAAATAGGAATGCCGGGTCCATAAACACATCGAATGGATAGACAAATGGATGAATTACAAATTTAATCGAAACAAACGTAAATTTTTATTTCGTTCGTTAGGGATTAAGACTAAAATCATTGGAACGATAATGATTAATTTCGAGTTTTATTATCATTCGCTGTGCGTATATAATTTGTGTATGATGACTTCTGCTTTACCCAACAACAACAACATTGCGTCTTTTGTAGGTTTTTAAAATTGTTATTAGAAAAAGTTACTGTACGAGATACAATATAAATTATATTATTCGTACATATAACCACGGTGTTCATACTCACGCGTTATGAATTTATGATTTACGACGATCTTTTATTTCCGAGCGCAAATATATAAATATAATGCTGCGCGATGGGTGGATACTACTACCTACCTATTTACGCCGCCGCCGAGGGCAAATTTGTTGACCCTTCTCTCCCTCGCACTCCGGGTCCAATGGGTCCGTGTGTTTTTATTACGATTTCATTGACTCGGTTTTACAAGTATTATTATTATTACTATACAAGCACACACACCCCGCGTACGCGCATCATTATTATTCCGGATGATAAGTCGCACGTTTTATATATATATATATATATATAGGTATATACACCCATATAGTATAAAATACATGCCGAGAGATTTAAACCGCAGTTTATATTTATATAATACACGTATAAAAGTACAATAAAACACACGCTTTTAAATTTACAGATACTTTTATACACGCATCGTGTACAGGGTGACACGGTTGCTCAATGGTCCGTGGCGCGCGCGCGTGTGTGTGTTGAAGGGCAGATGTTTAATCCTCTCGCGCTGTCGGCGGTGTGGTATCGGCGGCAGTGTCCTCGTGTAGTCGGTATATATAATAATAATAATAATATAATGAATGGACCCCGCCGCCGGAGCCACCACAACGGCAGCGCGACTTTGCTGCGGTTGCCGCCGCCGACACGTCTATACACAAAAAGAGGACAAAAAATATTTATTATTATCGTGTTTTACAAACAGCCCAACGCGCGTGTGCACGCGTACCCATACGTATATACATAACGTATGCGCGACGTGTTATTATATAGCTATACCGATATATGTATATACGCTATATACATAATATACGTCGGGTAGGCGTTTCAAAAACAGCAGCTCTCCGAGATGTGCGCCCGGTAGACGTAATATATATGCCTTGTACGCGTTATACACATAATATTACACATTTACACGTGTACATATACATATATATATACCTGCCGGCCGGCCGAGTGCATATTATTATTATATATTTATAACCGCGGCGTGTGACTCCTGTTCTACACGTCTTTAATGTGTTTGTGTGCGTATATATCATGTCTATGAGTGTGTGTGTGTGTGAACGCGCGTGCACTCCGCCATCAGTCCGTGTATTATAACACGCATACAGCACGTTCAAGTGCAGTTATCGCGGTTATCTTGGACTTGAAAAACTGTCGTGACGGTAAAATACCGAAATACTCGGGAGGGTTTCGGCCGGGTCCGTAACAGATTTTTACGGGAACGTTTCAAAATACATTTGTCACATTTTTGTCGGTCCGTTCACATTTTCCCCCGCGGTTTTTCAAACACAACGTATATAGTATACCTATTACCACTCGGAACGATTTAAAAAATAAGGAAAAATATCATCATTATCTTATATGATAATGCTTTCGAGAGTTATCGGATTACACTGAAAAATCGTTCAGAAACTGCGTTCGTTAATACGTATAATTATAGTATTAACTTTTGCAGTTTGGAAAACAAATAGTAAAAAAAACAAAAAAAAAAAACAGAAGAAACGATTCGAACACTCTGTATGCCCGGTCTAATTCACCCGGGCGTCCGCGACGTTATTAATATTATTTACTGGGCGAACCGGTGTAGATTTTATTTATCGATGTCACCTTCTCTCGAGCAGCCGCCGCCGCCGCCGCCGCTTTGCGGCTTTTATACGTCTGTTACACGCCGGGGCTGCTAGTGTGTGTGTGTCGGAATAAGCAGTAGAAGAAAAAGAAGAAGAAGACCAAGAGTGGGGGGGGGGGGAGAAGAAAAAAGTGTAATAAAAATTGTATATTTAAAAATATTCAAAGTACGCTAATAAGTCATGCTGCGTTCGGAATATATGGTACCGGTTGTCCGCTACAAGTCCCCGACGAAATATTGCCCACATCCTCTGCTGCTTTTGTGCTATTACATCTTGCCGACGACTGTTTTATTTATTATTATTATTTTTTTTTCTTCCACCTCACTTTTTCATATAATATATATATTTTTTTTTTTTTTAGAATTTCCTGTTTACGCGAAATAAGTATTTTAGTATTTAATACCTCGCGCGGCCCGTCCGTCCGTCCCGAGGAGTCGTTCGACGTTATTTATATAATAATTGAATTTAATCCCGAACATTATACCACTACTGTATTCGACTCGCGGTCAAATATTATAATAGCGTTTTAATGTAATGCTTTATACGCGCACGCGGTAGAGATAAGGTGTACTCACTCCAAAACCCATATTTATATACGCGTCTGCGCGTCGAAACTTAATATTATTCCATATATACAGTAGTCACTCGATAATTCGAAATTCAGGGGACCGAGTTAAAAATTCGATTTATAGAGAGGTTTTCGATTTACCGAGTGTTCGAATTAATCGAGGGAAAAAAAATTAATTCGTCAGTAAAAGTATCAGCGGCTGCGACATTATCGTCAAAGTGAACAAATTCTTCAAACGATACAGGAACTTCTAGTCTGTTCCGTGTGCTTTCAACCTCCTCACATTGAACAGGAATACGTTCACCAATTATTGTCTGTCCGTCCTTAATAAAACCACAAGTTCCTGAAGCAATTCGCGATGGTTTGTGCACTAACATTTTCCCATGCTTTGTGGTGTACCATTTCCATAGCAGTGAGTATAGAAATTTTACATGGAACATCACCCATGCACGCCAACACTTATCGAACGATTTCCTTCCGATACGTCGTTTTAAAATTTTTTATTATTCTCACGATTATTCGTGTTCAAAGAAATTCGAATTGTAGTGTGTGCCTAACCGACACAGACATTTCGAATTATCGAGGGGACCGGAATACATGTATTTTTTTCTAATTATAGAGGTTTTCTCAGGGGACTTGGCGTTTAGTTCGATTTATGGAGTTTTTCGAATTGTCGAGTGACTACTGTAGTACTCTCGTCGGCGCGGACGAAAATCGCCGCGGAAATCCGTAAATTCTCACTCGGTCGCGCGTGGTGCACGCACACGATGTGACGGTTTCGCCACTGCGGGTATTTATATAATAATATAATGATATGTACGGTGCGGTGCAGGTTATATTATATGTGCTGCGATGCACACGTCCGATAACTGTGCCGAAAACGACTGTTTGTTTAATGCGTGGTGTTATACACGCGTTTACGTACGTTAAACCCCCCCCCCCCCGAGAGCACGGCGAACGTGAAGGAAAAAATAAAATAAATACGAGAAAATAAAAATCTCACGGATACGACGACGACGCGACGAGAGTAGAACAGTAGTGGCCGGCTGCAGCAGGTAACTGCAGTAGCAGTTAAAACGTTTAATGGACGGCGATAAAAACTAAAATATAATCTAACCCGTTAAATTTAAATAATCGTATTTATATATATATTATTACGGCGCGCGGCGTGGCGTATAATATTATCATATTCACGCGGCGGACGCGCGTAGTAGTATTTTCGCACCCGCTTAATGATTTTTCGCCTCGTTATTTTTGTCCGGTACCGAAGACGTTTATTTTTTTTATTCATAATAATAATAATACGCGCGATAACTAAAATAGTATGTAACCGCGCCGCGGTAGCAGTAAAATATTTAATGGACAACTACTATTAACGCGGCGACGAAAACAAAATAATAATCGACGACATCCGTTAGATCGTTTTTAAACGTTCGGATTATATTACTATACGCGCGGAGAAGAAGGTATACTACCTCCACATTATTATTATATCCACGTGAACTGTGGACGTCGTCGTATTTTTGTTCGCTGCCGTCGGGTAATGATTTTTCTTCACCTCGTTATTTTCAGAATATTGTCGTCGCTCCTCTCACGACTCCGAGTGAAAAAGTTAATCGTCGCCGAATCTCGGATCGCGACGACGTTTAATGTATATTTTTGCATAAATATGAATTCGCAGATTATCTGTGATTTGATGTATATTTTTTCGGATTTATTTCCGAATACACATGACGTGTTGAATGTGTTGTTGTATTGTGTCGTCGATTGTGCGCGCTATTAAATAGTAAACGTAATTAAAATTAATAACATAATGTTTGTCTGGCTAGCGAATTCGATTTTGAAACTGTTGTTTTTGATTTCTTAGGTCGTTTTATCTTTTTTAAACAACTCGCGTCTAATATTTTCTTCAACTCGCACATTTTTTTCGGTTGATTTTTTTTTAAATTGTTTTCTCTGAAATATCTCACGTTGGCTGTGTATAATGTGTATAATGCATTTTTGAATGCAACATTTGAATGCACTTTTGTAAGGTCTTTTTTAGTGTACATATTGAGTATTCACAGCCGTACTTATATTAGTGATAAACTATTACTATGTTTCTAATGTTTACGATTTGCTGCGTTCTTATTAAGATTCTTATCGTTCTTATCAGAACTGCACGCAACGAGAGTGGGAAAAGTGAAATATATACACATGCACATGTAGTAGACATTACAGATTTCACGGCGATGGAAAGTTGAGATTATTCGACAAGTCGGTGAAAGGTGTGCGAAAATCTGTCGGTCGCGAGTAACGCGCGTCGATCCATGTCGATATCTGTGTATTATAATGAACGCCGAAGCAAACCCAGAGATGTCGATCGTTCGTTAGTGATGTAGGAAATACGTCGCGTGGTCCATATTTAATGCCGTAGTATTCCTTGTTTGGGTTAAACGAATGTATGCGAGATAATGTTATATAAAAACTCGCGTACGCTTTTTTTTCCCCCCCTCACGTTCAACAGTTAATAGAGAGGTGTCGTGCTAAATCGGAGTCGTTAAAAATTTACGGTCTCACGGCGTAAAAATATATACGCGCTATATAACCCGTCGAGATTGTGATCGTGATTAATATGAGACCACGCGTATTCGCGCCTTTTTTCGCGTAAATATTATGTGCGATATTATAATTTATGGCGCGGTGAGAAATCCTACTGGCGACGACGTTTCGAGCGCTATAAAATCGCGAGCTCTTTAAAAACAGTACGTACTGTATAAAATCGATAGAATTATATGTATAGAAGTCCAAGTGTTATGTTTCACACAGGTATTCCAGAGATTATTTATGCGCGAGAAATGTATCCACTTTGGACTTTTATATGGTTTTTTAGTCTGACGTCACGTTTAAAACTCAAGTCTATACTTGTATAAGTGTATACCTTATCATGTCAGAAGAATAAAAATATATATATAATTAACACACGTTTTTAAGTGAAATATTTTGTACAACTTGAATAAAAGCTCGTTAATATATTATACTATTGAAATATTTTATATTTTGAATAACATAATATATTAAAATTTATTGATCGTAAATATTTACACACTTCAATAACTTCGATTATGATTGCAGGAGAAGACTGTAGACAAGTCGAGACATTTGACCGCGGAAGACGCTTTATGTGAGAACAAAAGTTTACACTTTCGTGAAATGTACGAACTCCAATTCGTCAAGGTACGCCATACATACCGCACCGGTATATTTTTTACTTTTTTTACCGTTACACGAACGATTCACCGTCCGTGAAAACAAAAATAATTATAATATTATGTGTTATAACGTGAGGCTTTTCAATTGTTCGCACAATGAGCCTTCGTGTCAATGTCGTCACGTTGTGTATATAATATGTCTCTAAAATAGGTACCTATGTTATATTATTCACCTATGCACGACGACCGTTTTCAAGTGATATACGCGAGTATTAGTAATGTGCTGTCGAAGAGTAGCAGAAAGTATTAGAAATGGTCCATAAATAGAGATTTAGTTAAGTTTAAAAAAGTAATTTTTTTTTAAAAAAAAAAATGACACTTATAATTCTTACAAAATTCTTCGAATATTGTACAACTACTACACGAATACTAAACATTTGTCGTCACTTTAGCTATTTATTTCAATACGCTATCGTAAAAAATGATTATATCGCGGTAAAATTTTTTTATAGAATCGATCTATTTTAAGTATGACCTAATACTGACGAAATTCTAGCTTACGATTGATGGGGGGGATAGAAGCGCGTGATTTTGATGTACTCGTCTAGTTTTCGTTTATTTTAATTTATAGTGAATGAGTTGGTCGAATCCATAAAGTTTATATTTATATTTCGATCACGAAGCCGTGATCTAATTTCGTTTTATCGAAAATGATTCACCCCGCCGCCGCGCCGCCTTTGTTGCGATTGACGAGACTAATAATATTTCTATAAAATCGATACCTAAACAAGTCAATTATATTGTGATTTGACGAAAAGATGAAAAAATCGTAAATGTAATTCTCCTTCTAGTAATTAATTTAAATAATGGTGTTTAAAACACGTCTAAACAGTGACATTTCGTAAATATCGATTATCAATACTTTGCGTTGCTATACCACGACGTTAATAACGCGCTGCGTTATTTATTCTCTGGCACTCGATAGTATTTTTTATTAATATTTCATACGTTATACGGTTAATTATCTGTTGTTAATAACACGCACGGGTAGCACGGGTACTTTATTTATGAGTTTAATTTATGAATTATGGTTTATGCGATTCGATGTTTCGACATATTACAGCAAAGTCTGCATATAAATGCATCGTCAAATTAAATAAAACTGGTATTAATATAGTGTGTACGTACGTGTGTAGCGTGACGTGCGATTCAACTTGGGTGCACCCCTTCTCTCTTGAAACATATTTTTATACTCGTATTTTATGATCCGAAGGTATAATATTTCCTCGAACCGTTTTCTAAGGAAACCTCGTGAAATCACTAAGCGTTATGCGTGATAATATTATTAATCGATTTCGATTGATTTAATTTTTTTTTTTAATAACGTTTTCAATATTAACCACGTGGAGAATTCCCCGGATATCGCATTCGACTTTTTATCAAATGGAATTCGAGTTCATACGGGTGATGTACGCCGATAATTCATTCGGATACGTCATCGCTGCCCACCCCCCCAGATAGACGGTCGGCCCGTAATTATTCCGCGTCTTTGACTCTGATCGTATACACAGTGTGGTACTACACCTATAAAATATCTAAACGCGTACGTTAGATGTCGAAAGACGTCGTTATTGTATTATATATACTATATTGATGTCGTACAATAGAATAACATTCAATAATGGGTACACGAGGATTTAAGTATATAAAAATGCGAGCGCGCGCGCGCTCGAAACAACGTCGTCGTCGCGGTCGTGATCGCGTACACGACCATCTGCCTTGATAATAGCCGTGAATGTCGGGAAAAAAAAGCAAATAAATACAAAAACGACGTCGACGACGACGACTACGACGACGAGAGTCTGCTGCATATGTCCTCGGCTCTTGTATATTTTCACCGCGAACGCGCGCGCCGGCCCATTGTCACGCGTATTCGTAACGTCCTTTTTACGTATATTACAATAATAATAACAATAACGCACGCGGGTCGTCGTGTGTATGTATACACACACATTCACACCCATAATAATACGCGAAAAAAAAAAGTCAAAAAGCCACTCGTCTCTCGCGCGCGCGCCCCCGTCAATACGATATTATTTTATTCGCCGCAGCTGATAATAACGTTTACACGTCCGAATCGTATTTATATTTATACGTTTTTAATACACCGCGGCAGCACTCGCAGTCTCTTTTCTAATATTTTTACACAGGGTGTTGTCTCGCCCGGGAATCGGATAAATGCAATTATTGTTAAATATTATTATTCATTTCTATATTCCGTACGGTTTTTAAGTTTTTTAATAAGATGATATTATTATAAATTTCTGTGCTGTGACGAACGCGCGCGTCTCAAAGCTCTTTAATATTTTCTTATATATTATAAAATATACGAAAAAACCTCATGGAAATCAATTTAATAGAGAAAAAAAACCGACGGGGCACCACTTGAGTTTTTTTAAAATAGGAATGGCTATTACAATTTAGCAAACAAATTGTTTCTCGTCATAATAACTATAATATGTTTATTTTGTTTAAAGGTAAACATTTAAAGTATTTTTTCTTATATTATATTGAATATTTAATGAATTCATAGATTTTTTTTGATTTTTTTTATTTCACGTGGTCGACGTGTCGTGTTCTTCTTACAACAATGCACATTTTTCTATTTCCCGTACGACTGCCCAGAAAAAAAATAAAGAATTTTTTTAAAATACTAAAAAATCAAAAAAACAAACAAAATTTCTCTCATCAACCCCTTACACAGTATGAATCGGTTGATCCAGTTGATCAAACCAATAGGAAAAAATCGAATTTTCAAAACATCCGAACTCTAGTCGCTGCGTTATTTGTCGGTTTTTTTTTTTTAGGGGCACCCTATACATTATACGAATGCCCTGTGTGTGTGTGCGCGCGCGCGCGGACACACGCCCTCTATAATATCCCGCCCATGACGAGGACTTATGTTTAGCAATAATAATAACGCGCACAATGACGATGCAACGGTAATACAGTCTGCGGGTTTATGACGTTACGTATACGGTGGTATATATACGAATCGGCGGAAGAAGGAACGAAAAAATTTATAATATTATTATACTATAATTACATTTACGGCGCGCACAACAATCGTTTGCCAAAACGCCACGGTGACGTAGTCGTATACGCACATCCCTCTCTATTCGCGTACGACACAATAACGTAATAACATGACGTCGTCGGGGCAAGTCGTTTAATTTAATAAAATCCGCGCAACGTCCGCCGCCGCCGCCGCCGCCGTTTTGCGCGCGACAAATTCGAATTGTTCGCCGGAGAGACTGCGCTCGGGCGACCGTATAATAATACGTGGTGCCAAAACGCTAATAATGACAGTCGACGGATAGGATTTCTATGTTTTTCGTTCGTGTTTTATAAATTGGCACTCGAAAACGTCGACCGGGTAGCTATGACGGCTTCCTCGAATCCATGGTATATAATGGTGTATAAACCATACACGTTTCGAGTCTGTTGCGGTTTTTCTCGGTTTGACGTGGACGCGATCTCGCCCGCGCCCTTTGAAAAATCCTCGGCGCGCTTTAGGTACTGTTCGGAATACCATATAGTAGGCATACGAGCTGCGGCAGACGCACGCGCGTCGCAGTATATAATATTCATTCGTTATGATAACTTTCGTCGACTTCATAACTTGCAGTTATTTTACACCGTTTATAATAATATGTTAATTTGAATAATTATTATCTTGTGGTATTATAATAATTCTACGCGTGTACGCTTGGATACCGTTACAACAGATTAAATATTATGCATAGGAAACGCGTATCTACATATTAAGTCGGCCGATTAGCGCGATTATAGAGCTGAAAGCAAGAGGGTGACGTAGCTACATTTAAATGAGATCACTATGTGATATCTTTCTCGAGATTTATCCATTTTACATTATAATAATATTATTGAATAATATAATATATATTATGTTTCACAATCCGCAGTATCGACGTATAAATAAATTTATTATTAAACCGGTGCGCACCGTCTGAATCCGTGTCTCTTAAAGTTTCAAAATTAAATATTATTATGTAATTATAACGACGAGAAACCGTATGGTTTTTAACTTTTATCCGTGTTAATAATTACATTTTTAAGTGTGTTACATTCTAATTACGTACTTCTAATTCGTTTTGTCAAAATTACCCGTCAGGCGTGTAAATTACAGACAAACGAGTATGATACTAATGACTCGACTATTTTTCCGACGATCGTATAATTACATTAATTTAAATTGAGATATCGCCCGCGCCCGTTTATATAATATACGATTTGCACCCGTTTATTAATCTACAATATTTTTGGCGCTATAATGTTTGAATAAAACAAAACGGCGTTTCCCGTCGTCGATTTCGATTTCGAGAATGTTGCCGATGTCCTTTTTTTATTGTCGCCGTCCTGCAATAATATACAATACGGCCGGCGCTATATAAGTCTTCGCGGTTTCCGCGCTTACACACAATACAGTTATGCTTTGAACGACGACGTGTATATAAAATTACTATATGTATATATAGTAAACGAGCGGTATAATGACACTCCTTTGACGTATAAACAATGATATAAATACGCGGTGTATAATACGTTAAGTACGCGGTTCCGGTTAGGTACATTATTATTATTATTATTATTATTATTATTATTATATTACACCGCGGCGTGACGAGCATGTGATGGGCGTCGTCGTCGTGGTCGTCCTCGGGCTACGGAAAAGACAATGACGGCCATATTGTTTAAATGGTGGTGGTGGTGGGATATAGCGTAGTACACCTATGTGTATATACCGTTGTGTAAAATGACACGAAAAAACGTCGACGAAAAGGGATGCGTGTCGTCGCCGCCGCGGAGGGTAGACGGAGAATAGTAAACGGAACAAAAAAAACACTCTCTCGAAGCGAGAGAGAATAAAAAAACAGTTCGCGTCCGAAGAGGACCGGTGTGTGAAAACAAGGATAATTTGTTTGTTGCCGGTGAAAAGGCGCAACTGTTTTTTTGGTCGGCGGCGGCGATTGGAGGACGCGGCGGGAGGAAGGAAGGAAGGAAGGAAGGACGGACGCGGCGGCGGCGACCTGTCACCCGGCGGCGGGGACCAACGTACCGTGACCGGGGCTACCGTGACGGGAGAGATGGGTCGTCGTCAGGGGAGAGAGCGGCGAGGAAGGACTGTGCGCAGGACGCGGTATATTATTCGATCGTCGTCGCGTGAAAGGGGGCAAAACGATTCTCACATAAAACTATATATACGTGTAACATACAATGTAACGCGCGCGTTTCCCCCCTCGGAGAAATATATATTTATTTTACGGCGGCGCCACGTTGTTTGGCAGTCTCGAAAGACCGCAGCGGCCGCCGCGGGCACTGTGCGTGTTTTTCACACGTCGAATAAAAAAAAAAAAAAAATAAACAAAAACTTTCTCGTCTACACTCGTATTGTCTTCGCTACCTTTTGCTTCTCCCACCCCCTCCCTCACTCTTCTGTATAGTCGCGGCTGTATTTTCAGTCCGGCATTTCTCGATATATCGAGCGCGTTCGCGATAATCACTCGGATAATAAAAAAAACGAATCACACCGTGTTTGTAAATAATAATTTGATATCGCTTACTCGCGATTTTCTCTTTCCGTTTTCTGCAAATTCCGTCGACGGGAGTGTAATTATAGATTTCGTCCGATTCAGTCCGTTAAATATCGGTTCAAAACACATGTTTGTAAGTACGTTCTCGTTCGAAATATTTAATAATATGTCAATAAGTAGTTTTTAATTCTAAATTCGGTCGCTATATCCGTTAGATAATTCACATTTTTCAGTATTTACAGCAGTTTATTTGTTTTTCATCATTTTGTTTTTCTACCGTCGATTGGACACGACGTCTAACTTTCCCCCCGAAAACCGCATTCCGTAGGGCGAAGGATTTCTATATGTCGTGCGGTCGGGACGATCTATCGAACCGAGACCTTAATTGGATCGAATTTTCGAAATCGAAGTTTATTAAATAACGATTTTGAACGTTAAACGATGGTCATATAAACACATAAATAATATTATGCTTTATAATCATGGATTTTTCGTTTTCTTTGAACGTTAACCCAAAACTATACGTAGAGACGCTCGTAGAATGTGAGGATTTCACAGCTCACGTAGGTATAACTATTGTACTCGTATTTTCGTACATCCATTTCAAAATATTTTCCAACAATAAAAAAAAGATTGTTTGTTTTTTTTTTTTAGATTTGTGCGTGGACACAAATACACACAATTATGTAATATAAAACTACACTCGTATAGTAAAACGCATTATACATATCGTATTCTCACGCTTATAAAATTATTTATATACCTATTTCAAAACGTACAGCGAACATAAATCCGACGCACTAACGACGATCGAATTAAATTTTCGCTAAATTATATTACACGTGTGTGTGTGTGCTGCTGCGCGAGACGATAAGAAGAGACGCAGACGTCTAAAACGTCAGAAACTACTATGTCCGTAGGTAATAACATACCTATAATAACGATCGCGAGTCGTGCGCTTTATTTCTTTTGTTTTAATTTATGTAGAAATAAAAAAAAACAAACCGCGGTTTATACGATTTCAGGAAGAATTTTTTATTTTTATACGGTCTCTTCTTCGCGCGCGCGTACGCGGTTGTATGTAAATTTCCAAAACTATTAAAATATATTTAGGTATCTCGTTTAAACGACGGAACCACCGCGCATATCATCATAGGTTAGGTAAACGAGTTTTTCAAAAGTGACTCCGTGTATGATTTCGTCGTTTAATTTATAACATTACACGTACGGTAATAGTCGATCGTCATAATATATACATTATGATATTATATATATATATATATACGTATATATTGTAAACGTCACTTGTTGTTTTATTTTAATGACGTGTATTTATTCGTATGCTTACAAATTTCCTTAAAATCAAACCCATCGTGTATTGAATTAAAATTGTAATTTCATGTTAAACAGTACGATCTATCTCCTATATTTCTTTAAACGTTTTTAACGAGTTTTCGAGATACGGTTAAGAAATCGTACTCGAGTTTCTATTTTTTAGTTTCCCTTTTCCATCGACAATCTAGATTATAATCTGTTTTTTCGTCCAATCTTTTGATTCTAAAGATTTCGTAGTTGAAAAAAAAAAAAAATAATAATAATAATAACGATTCGTTTTCCGAAATCGAATTGAATTTCGGAACCCCAAGTACCGATAAATTAAATATTATCATGTCGCTTCGTTATGATTTCCGACGGTCGTCGTTTTTTAGAGATTAACACGCGAGATTACATAATGCAATAGACGCAGTATATATAATGTGTTTGCGGAAGAGGGAAATAAGCGTTTTACATATTATTATTATTATTATTATACCGTATAAAACGAGAACGAAATGATAAAGGAAAACGCGGTAAAAACGCATTTATCATTTCCGTCGCGGGTTATAAAAAAAAAAAAAAAAAAGGAAAAATTTCACAGTGAAATTCGATTTTATGACCCGCGTCGCCGTGGCCACCGGTGGTCCGGTCCTGCTGCAGTTACATGAATCAGAAAACTCGCGCGCGTAACATTATCGCACCATACGGCGGCGTAGACGATATTATTTTTATTACCTCTTCGCGCGGTAAAAACGTTCACTTATTTTTATGCATAGGCGTATTATATAGTACGCGACACACGTGTTTATTTCCACGCGCCGAGCGGTGTACATTATAATAATATACTTATATAAACGCTCGACGAAAATTATTATAAAAAGAATGAATGAACGCACGTTTCGTTGTCCGATGATAACCGGTCCGACCACCTTTATTTTTCCCGTTCAAATGTTTGATATTATTTATAATAATAATAATAGCGTAGTAACATTATAAAACACTTTCCGTATACGTAGTGTCTGTAACTCGTGAGGATTATGGGTTCGGGTACGCACGTCGACAACCGACGAGCCGTAATAGTATAGTAGGGGGGCAGGTATTGTGTGAATGAAAGGTATATCTTTGATTTTGTTCATACTTTTCTACCCGCCAAAAAGTAGAATAATAATAATTGTCGTAAAATGTTTTAACAATATTAATTGTCGAAACGTTTTTTCGAAAGATAATTTTCATTTGTTTTCTAAGGAAACGCGATCAACCAGGGTTAACCCCCTCGCACAATTAATATTCTATCGTTTTAGACTTTGAAAACTTTTGTAATTATTACCGAGCGTACTGTGCAGAGCGTGTGGAGTATAAATGAATTTATATCGATTCTTTTCGACGCGGGTAGTTGTAATAATTTATTTATTATATCTCTCTGTAAATCTACGTATATAATGTTCAACGCGGACCCAACACGCCACCGGGTCGTTAAAATCAAAGTTACCGGTGTAAATATTATGATTTGTAACGTGGCAATAACGTGTTGTTTTTCGCATTAATATACAAACTCGGCTATACGAATAACGTTGTATTTATATTATAATAATAACCAGGGCTCGGGACTTAAAGCATATTTGCTTATTTTTATGGATTGACTTAAAATGTAGCAGAGTGCTATAGAAGTGTATGTCATGTTACAACACGTTCAATTTTGAAATTCGAGAGTGCTTTTTTTTTTTGCTTTTTTAGTGATTTTTTAAAAAAAATGTTTATTTCCAGTTTTTCCGATAATTATTGCTTTTTTGACCAGTTTTTATACTTTTTTTTTATGATTTTCTCCTGCAAAGTTGTTTTTGATTGAATTAAAATTAAAAATAATTCTTATCTTATCTACGTTGTCGCGTAGTCCGTCAAATCTTCAGTCTTGAAAATGAAGTTTAATTTTTTTTATAATTATAAATATAAAGATAAAGATTTATTTTTTATTTTTTTTTTTAATAAATAGTTAATTGCTTAAATTTAAGAATTTTAAATGCTTATTTGAGTGCTTATAATGATGTTTTTAAGCGCTTATTTTAATGATTTTAAGTGCTTTAAGTCCCGAGCCCTGATAATAACCAATAAGAATAACAACAACACTCTTACACACTTTTTTACATGGTTTTTTGACGTCAAACGGGGGGGGGGGGGGAGGGGAATAGGTTTTTCTAATTTAAAGTCTACGCGAAAAGATTTCCGTCCCGAAAAGTTTCGGAAATCGGACGAATCTCCGGTCGTCAGGCCCCCTTTGATTTCGTCGTCGACGGCGGCTGCGCGTCTGAGCGCAACGTCGTCGTTATTAGCGCAAAACGACGATGTAAATACCCAACCATACACACTATAAACGAGGGCGCCCGAGGGAAAAAAAAACCAACGAGACGTAGTGTTGTAATAATATAATATGTCCGAATCGATTTGCGTTTCGACTTCTGACCGGACTCGCGTCTGTCTGTGTGTGGTGTGGTGTACGCGCGAGCATTATGTATATATGATAATATGACATGTTAATATTGTTTTATACCGAAACCCGCGGGAGTCCGACGTAACGCGTGTGTGCGCGTGTGTTTTTTTTTTTATCCACTCGCGTCTTCGTAAAACAAACAATGTTTTCTATAATATACGTCGGAAACATGACGCTAAACATATAACGTTAATATTATAATTTACTCGCGTTAACGCGCCAGTCTCTGCGAGCGATTCGTTTCCGTTTTTATGGACGCACGCGCTCGCTCGCTCGCCCCGTGTTCTCCCCGACGCATACCGTATATAAACCCGCCGGTCGTATATTATATTTTACGCGATACGTATCAAAACGCATCGTGATTCTTTCGGACGATATTTACGGCAGTGTCGTTTGCTCTCGTCGAAACAGAGACGAGAAACGTCGCACAGAGTTGGTAATATTATCATATACGTAATATACATACACTATTACACGCCTAGGCAAATATCGTCCGGAACCACGGGGGACTCCCTTTTTTTCCCGTCCAAAAATCTAAAACGACGTTACCCCACCGTACGCGTTGTATTTATTCTAAAACCGTATACGACGACGAAGTGACTTTAAGTATGTTTTTCACGATAAAGATCGACCGTGTCTCCCGCCGAACCGTATACATACGATATAATATGATATAAATAATAACACGCTTGTTATTATTACACGACGCGCGCGGTCATTATTATAATATACATATTAATTTACTTTTAAATCGTATGGCCGGTCGACCACCTCGCCGTCGCGGTCGCCAATAAAATCCTATATTTATTTGCGCACAGCGTTTCCGTGACCGTTCGTGTTTATTTTCTCTCGCGACGCAAAGCGTAATCGAATGTGTTTTTTTTATTTTTTTTTTTCCCATGACGTTTTCGCGTTTTATATAATATGTAATATTAATGGTATATATTATAGAGCGCCGTACGCGCGTAAAGTGTGTTTTTTTTTAAATTTTCGCGTCAAGTTTACATAATATTTTAAAAACACACACACACACGTTACCGACAGAGCGAGTAATAGCCACAAAAGTTTCAAAAACCGTTTTGTCATCCACGATTATATAGAATCAGGCACTAGGATTTTATTTTGAAGAGAGTAAAACAATAGTGTTACAACCTTTTTGTGGTAAAAAGTATCGTTTTTATAAATTAAACATTTTTTCTTCTTTTTTTTTTTGATAATCCTTTAGATTTCTCCGTGTTTATTTACTCGAGATATATACGACGGTTTTTCGGGTAGTCCGTTTTTTACATATTATACAATATTACCCGTACAGGAGTATTCGATTACCGTCGATGTGTGTGTATACTACTACGCACACACTGAAAACGGCCGGGGTCCCCCATGCGGCGACGTTCACGAGCAGCAGTACACCACAAATTGTGATGTCACGTTCGCGGTCTTTACTCCGTTGTCGCTTCTCGTTTAAACGTTATATTATCGGTATTATATTATATCGGTATATACACCGCGTCTGGACGAAACGTTTATATTATATTGTAATTTGTAATAATATGAATATGAATATTGTGAGAGCGAGAGACTGACTTATCGGCACATAAAACACACGCGGATCGACCGGATAGCTTTTTTCCCTTCTCGATATCTTCTTCTCGTGTATTTTTTCAAATATATTACACGCTCGCGCGCGGGTATTTTTATTATTATAATATTATTATGCGCGCGCGCGTATCGAATCGGCGGGTGGTTAAACTATTCGTAACTACCGCGCAATATATCTCTCGTTTGTACGCGCGCGCGTGAATATATATTATATTGTACATGCTCGGGTATATTGTTATTTACGATTTCGCGTTTATCGATAAATCGACGGACGCGCAATATAAGCATAATAATAATAATATATACCACCACCTATCTCTACAAATAAGTATAAAAACATACAGGGCGTGTCTTTTTTCAAACAACACTCGCCACTTTGAAATGTAGAAATTTTTCTTTTTCATCTCTTACGGTTAGGAACGGAGATAAAAAATTAACACTAGAAAAAATATTTTCATAAATCTATATATTATGTAGTAACAATCGGCCTTAAATAATAACCAAAAGTATAACGTAGTGATGACGGGAACTTTGGAGGAAATTTCAAGAACACTAAACTGTTTGTTTTGTGGTATTAAATTTGGTCAATAGTTTCGTCATATATGTATGTAGCAGAGGCATACGAATTAGTATTCAGACCTGGCAATTAGGGGCGGCGATTTCGAGGTGAGCTAGTTTTATTCGAATAAAATTGTATTTTCATTTTTACTTATTTCGATAAAAACGCTGATAACGACGAGTTATCGCGGCACTTGAATTTTCCGTTTCCGATTGAAATATAAAACGCGACGCAGTGTGAATGTTCCTTCGTCGTGGCCGTGTGGTCGCAATGGCCGTCGTCGTGGCCATGTGGTCGCGATGGCTGCCGTGGCCGTGTGGTCGCAATGGCCGTGACGGCGGCGTGGTCGCGCGCTGCGGACAGAACTCTGGACACCGCGGTCGCGGTCGTCCGTCCGGAGGTCGTTTAAAAAAACGACCGTTAAAAAAACAAATTATTACTTTCCATGAATTCGTGAATAATTTTATCATTGGCTGTTCGTTTTTCCAACCGTTCCGGCCGACGCGGGGCTGCTGGTTTTCCCTTCCGTTTCAGTCTTCGTCGGTTCGCCCGTCCGTCCGCACGCGTCCGTGTTTCGAGAATTTTATGCCGACCGCCATTGTCTCGTTTCTCGGTTTCAAAATTTCGTTTCGCGACGACGGTAATAGTAATTATCGACAAATAATCGCACGTCTCACGGCGGTCGCGTGGGTAAAACTAAATTATTTGTCGCTTAAATACTACCGTACCGTCGATATTCGGTGTTCTCCGTGTTTTTCCTATCGCCGCCGCCGCCGCCGAGCGATCCATTACGCGAGTGTAATGGACGACGTCTAAACCAAGCCGGTAAAGGCTTCGAGTGTGCGTTTTTTGACGTCGTCGTCGTTTCGCCGCCGCCGCCGCCGCCGTCGTCGCGTCCGACGCGCGATCCATTACGCGAGAGTAATGGCCGTCGCCTTCGGATTTTCAACGATTCTGTCGTGCGTTTTTTGACGTCGTCGTCGTTTCGCCGTGCTCGGTGCGATCGCCGCCATTTTTCCGCGTTACGAGATGCGTCGATAACACTATTCTCCGTCGATAACGTTTCGCGTGACATTTTCCAACGTTTCGATTTGTGCGTACATACGATGTGTAAATAAAATTTTACATTTCTTTGCGACAAATCGCGATCGCTCGAAACGGGCCGGCCACAATGGGTGCATCATGTTCGTTCATTATTGTATTGCGATGCCGTCACAAACAAACCTTTATTCGAGGTAAGGTTTATTATTATTATAGTAATATTATGATTCGTTTGTATATTATTTATTATTCTGATTGTGTCGAACAGCCGACTTATTTATGTCTCGGTCGTGCCAACTTTGAATTTTCCGTTTCAAATAACGCGACGCGCTCGTAGTGTGAATGTTCCGCAGCCGCGTGGCCGCGTGGCCGCGTGGCCTCTGTGATGGGACGACGACGACGTGGTCGCGCGCCGCGCGGACGTAACACTGGATACCGCGGTCGCGGTCGTCCGTCGGTTATTTCGGTTTAAAAAACGACCGTTAAAAAAAAAATTACTTTCCATGAATTCGTAAATTATCAGCCAACCAGGCTGTTCGGTTTTTTAACCGTTTCGGCTGATGCGGGGGACGCTGGGATTTCCTTCAGTTTCTTCAGTCTTCGTCGGTTCGCGCTAATGTCTGGGGGCTCTCCGAACGGGTCCGTGTTTCGAAAATTTTATGCCGACCGCCATAGTTTCGTTTCACGGTTTCTACAATTCCTTTCGCGGCGATGGTAATAGTATTTATCGACGAATAATCGCACGTCTCACGGCGGTCGCGTGGGTGGAACCAAATCATTTGTCGCTTAAATACTACCGTACCGTCGTGTTTACCGTGTTTTTCGTATATCGTATCGCCGCCGCCGTCGCGTCCGACGCGCGATCCATTACGCGAGAGTAATGGCCGTCGCCTTCGGATTTTCAACGATTCCGTCGAGGCTCGGACGACGTCTAATCCAAGCCGGTAAAGGCTTCGAGTGTGCGTTTTTTGACGTCGTCGTCGTTTCGTATCGTATTCGCCGTGGTCGAGGTGAGGTTTATTATTATAGTAAAAATATGATTCGTTTGTATATTATTTATTATTCTGATTGTGTCGAACAGTCGACTTATATTGTATGTAAGTCGTGCCAACGAGGCAACATATTATTAGTATATTACATTGAATAATTACTATTTTTTTTTACCTATTATTGAAACATTATTATCATGATATTTACCGTATTGTATTATCTGTGTGTAACGTTACACCGTAGACGAAAAATATAGTTAAGGTTTTATTTTTATTTTATTTTTATTGTAATACCGAATACGCGCGTATAATGAGTGGCTAAATTAGGCCCCAGTGTCATTTTGAAGGAAGGGCCCTAATATTATGTTTTTTACAATAATATATATTTAATAATTAAATGTAGCAAATCTAGTCCTTTTCAGGTTAAAAACAATAATATCTGGTTTATAAGGTGTCCATATAATAAAATACATCTTTTAATAATATGGTTGCTCTTAATATTTTCTTTAAAATGTATTCTGTCGGTTGGATAATTAGTATGCATATTAAAACCTAATAACAAGAAGTAAAAAATAATTAAATCACCAATATAATAGGTACTTATATATTAAAATAGATACCTATTCATTAAATATTCAATATAACCAAAGATAAATGTATAATAACAAAATGTTATTTAATATATAAAATTATTTTAATACAAACTATTAAATATATTTAAACAATAATAAAATAATGGTCTTGCCTTGAGTATTATAATAATAAAGAGTGCAAAAAAGTCACTCTTCAACTATTAAATATATTTTTAATAGTTTGTATTAAAATAATTTTATATATTTTATAATATTTTGTTATTACTTATGAGTATTAACCATTTAATATTAATATAATTACTTTATTTATTTATTTTCTATTTTTTATAAATATATAATAAGTAATTACATTATACTTTTTACAGTCAATGTTTATTAATAATAACAGAATATTATTAAATATGTAAAACATTTTTAATACAAACTATTAAATATATTTAAACAATAATAAATTATTTATGAGTATTGACCATTAAATATTAATATAACTATTTTGTTTATTAAAATATTATCTAACCCAGCCTATATTTATTTAATCCAGACTTGCATATAGCACTTAAGGTAAAAATTGACACTAAGTATATAATATAAACATTTTATCTACTATAAATTAATATTATTTTATAAAGTAAAAATAAAAAAACAAAACAATTGTCATAGGTAGGTAAATACGAGTAGAAACTCATAAATGAATAAAAAATATAATAATTTAATATATTAAGTATTTAATTAAATTAAAAACAATCTAGTATATTCAAAATTAACAATGTATAAAAAATATATATTTATCGATTAAAAATGTCCTTTAACTTAAAACGACAGACTAATAAAACTACCCTTTGACAGCGATTACCAAAGCGATCCGGTCGTCGTTGTCGACGTGTTATAATAACCGACAGTTGAAACGATTGTGATCGAGTGTTAAAAAAATTGTATTGCCCAGGCCGAAAATCCTGTGCCGCTCCGATCACATCGCTATTGCTCTCGAAACGGTCGTACAGAATTATCTATTCTATATGGCGTGTAGAAAATGTTAAAATCATTACGTTCACTGTATAATATATTATTATCAACGCGATCATAAATAAAAACACGTCGCGTTTATTCTCGTTTCAGACTGAAGTGTTGGAGTGCCGAGGGTGCTCGGACCCGATCACGGATAGATTTCTATTGAAAGTCTCCGACAAGATTTGGCACGTGTCGTGTCTGAGGTGCTGCGTGTGCAACCTGGTGCTGGAGGACGAACCGTCGTGTTTCATCAAAGACGATTCGATTTATTGCCGTCAAGACTACGCCAGGTAAACGAAACGCTCGTACACTAGTAATAAGTTATAATATTAATTTAGTATGCCGTAGTAATACGTGCCTGGTAGCGCGGCGGCGGTGGTCGGCGATGTTAAAATGTAAAACGACTGACGCGCGCGCACGACAATAGAATACGACGCAGTAACGCGTCTTCTGACAACCAACGAGAGTGGGGGAGGTATCAAATAACTCGTAAATCAAATAATTTAATAAATAGTTTTGTTTGAACTTGTTCGTATACGCGTGTGTACCTACGCCGGACGGTCGGCGCCGCGCGTGTGTACGGGTAAAATTTAAATAAAAATCTACGACGCGTCGGAGAGAACGTTTCGACGGCGTGTGATATTATAATATTTATTTTTTTCACCGAGGTCTATACACCCGACGCTGGGCATAAACGAGTTAAAAACTTTAAGTCGAGTTGACTTTTTCGCGCTTCGTTTTCATCGACTACATTTTCAACTCTGCGTAAACGATGTTGACTCGATAAACAACGAGTTACTTTTTTTCAACCCGAGTCGAATCGTTTCGTAAATAACGAAATACTACTACTAAATAGGTACCAAAAAAAAAAAATAAAACTGAAAACTCGTATCCGTTTTAATTTTCTCGTCACATGTGACGAAAACCCGCTTTTTTAATACCACTCGATAATGTGTAATAATGTGCCGACGAAATTGCAATAGTTTTCCAATAGTATTTTCATAATTTTAAATCCGCAAGCTGTTGCTAAAAAATTAAAACAAATAAACCGTTGTCGAATCGATTAATAGATTAATCGTTTTTTTTTCTATTCGTTGAAAAATATCATCGACTTGTCCGCCCGGCTGATTGTAGACCAAAAGCGCGAGTTTTTTTTCCAAAATTTCATCTGAAAACCGTACTCTCACGCGTTTTACCGGCACTGCGCGACGGGCGTATTATTACGCCCGACGTTATAATAATAAGCGTCGCGAGCGAAATTTATAATAATTATGACGTATTATGATACAATAATATAACACGGACTATTCGCTCGTCTGCCGTTTTCGACAAAGAGACTCGATTTCCCTAATGCAATGTAAACCTGTCCGTAATAATTCATTAACGAGCGCGATTAGAGGTCTGAAACCGGTGAACAATTCAAACAATAACGATAACGACGGGGGGAGAAAAAAAAACACACACTCTTCCGCAATTATTTATTTATTGAAATCAACACACCGCGGCGCGGCCGAACAATCGGTCACACCGCGCCGTCTCGTTGTCACTCACGGAGAGACTTGACGCGCGGGGGAGGGTAAAAAATAAGTGCGTATCGGTGTTTTGATGTGACGTGCCTATTGTAAAACGATTTCGAGTGAACGCTCGCGGTTTATCGTCGACGCCTCCTCTTTACGGGGCAATTATTATCGGCCAAAGTGTGAAGGTGTCTGTCTGTTCTGCTCCGACGATAATACGCCACCACCTCTCCGTTGACATTATTGTTTATTTAAAAATTTATGACCCCCGTCGTCGCTGCCGCCGCCGCCGCCGCGTATAGTAGTGGCCGAATCCTCGACCCGTATATTATTAGACGCTATATATGTATAATATATACATATTACATACTCGTTTTTTTTTTGTTTTTTTTTGTTTTTTTCCACTTCTACTCGGCCGCGCCGCCGAGTGATTTATTGCGGGCTCCGGTCGAGAGACACAGAAGCGGGCTCCTCCGGTCGTCGTATAAATCATAAAATCAGACGTGTTTTTCGGGATACCCGTTGAAGTCACCGTCGTCGCTCGCACAATGCCCTCCTCTCGCGCGCACCTGTTTTCACGTGTGACACTGTGACTCCCGTTGTACAGGCCGCGCGCGAGACGATGATTTTCTTGACATTCCACCACCCCCGCGCCCCGGTCTCGTCTCGTTCGGTAGACGAAATAACCGAAACTAATCGCCGAGGGCCTTTATACACGGTGTCGTCGTCCTATTTGTCTCTAGATTTTCTATGGAAGCCCGTTGTTTGTATTATTATTCTCTCTTCTTCCCCGTGCGCGGGCGGGTTCGTTCGTCGTAAAACACGAGGTGAAAAATAACAATACGACGACGACGACGACGAAAATTAATCATCGAATAAAAACGCGACGCAAACGACCCGTAGGTCGTGGCGGTTTGTTTTGTATTATTATAATTATTATCGTTTTAGCGCCTCTCGTCTATCGCACGCGTTCGTCGCGTTTCCTATTCCTACTCGGGGATATTTTCAATTACGGGGAACGTGGGTATCGTTATTAGAACGCGGATTTTTTTGCGCTCTGAAATATTTAAATGTGCTGCGAAAAAACAACATTTACTCGAAAATCATCGGAATTCGTTTCTTCTTAAACGTAATCAATGATTATTGTATATCGATTATGATGACTAAAATCGAAATCCTTATGTACGATAAAATAATATTATTATATTTCAATATCGATCAAGAGATACAAAAACTAAATCGATTTTTTATTCATTTTGACTTTTCGAAAAGAAAACGCTCAAATACTCGCCGACATATGCTAAACATGCAGTTAGATTAGTAAAATATAAGTGCTTTAAAAAGAAAAAAAATGTGCTACCTAAAAAATTCGTTATCTAATCTCATCATCGCGTATAAAACATATTATTATAATAACGTGTATGTTTAGCATATCACACGATCGACCAGGAAAAAAAAAAAACATGTTAATGCAGACAAATCCACGCTATAATTATTATGTCGCGTAAGGAGATTTTGATCGCAAAACGATTTACCAATTTTCGTTTATATTATTCTCGGCCGACTCGTCGATGCGATCTCTTCGACAACTCTCCCCTCCCTCGTTTTGTCTTGACTCTTTTAAATATATCAATTTTCGTAGTCGATAAGTCATATAATATATAAAACGTCGTCAAATGATGAATTATTATAATTATTAATCGTTTTCACGTTTCTAAAACGGTGACAAAAAAATGACCCCGGGGAGTTGGAACACCCGAACCTCTCATCCTCTCTCCTCCTCGTCTACGCGTGTATGTGTACACGCCACTGCGGGTTCCTATAGTGTTGTACACGTCTCGCGTTCGGTTTAATATGTCAATAAATAATCTAAACGTTTTCGGCCGATCCGTTCGGTTATTTTAATAAAACCGTGGTGGTGGTGGTGGTGGTGGTGTCCGATGATTTTTTAGGTGCCTAATGTGCGCGATAAATTATTTCAAACAAATTTACTATTTACAACGTCTTCCGCTACCTACATGAAAGCCGAGGCTGCCAATATCGTCACTATCGGTGTGTGTGTGCGCGCGTGTGTGTCGTCTGCCCACTTGGTCTCTTAAAGGACGAAAAAAAAAAAAAATTAAATATATATAAACAAAACAAAACACACATAAAAAATAAAAAATAAAAAAGCGAGAACTCGTTACGTTTATAAGTAATATAAAAACTACACGGGGCCCAATTAAACGGCACGTACCGTCCAATAAATCTGCCAGTCGATATCGTACGACAACAGAATTAATTTCTACCTACGCCAGTGGTGGTCTTCCGTAGGTCCGTTTATTATTATTATTATTATTACTACACGGTCGTTAGTATTTAAATGAAAAAATTACCGAGATGAAAAAAAATCATCCACTATATTATAAATATTTTTAATTTAACGAGTTTCTTTCGGTTTCGCTTTCTTCAACATTTATGAAATGAATTCGTGTGATTTTTCCGAGTTCAATTTTCAACGAGATCGTCGTCGTGTTAAGTATGAGATAATTTTTTTGTTTTTAAACGTGACCGTCATCGCGTATCAATTGCAGAACAATCGGTCTAATTTTCATCTTCGCGGTGGGTCGCGTGTTGAAGGATACGTTTTTTATATTCCTGCGAGAGTTTTTTCAAATAATTTTGAAAATCACTAAAAACCGGCGATACTTACAAAATACCGGTTTTAATAAAATCGATTTTTTCTTTTTCCAATTCGTTGTAATTCTTCAATAAGGCGCAAATAACCGTAGACTTGACGTTTATACAAGTCGCGCGTATATAATCACTCTCTAGAGACGACAACATTTTCAAAAGATTTTTTCGTGTCTTTATGAATACTAGAAAACAGCCGAGTAGTTTTCTTATTTCTCGTTTTATTTTTTTATTTTTTTTTTTTTTGCGGAATGTCATTGAGATTATTTGACGAGAATATTATTTGTAAACGTGTATCGCACACCGTTATTCTATAATTTCTATTATTTTTTTTTTTTTTTTATGAGCGTTCGTAAATATTATACCTATATCGACTAAACGGGAAAAAATAGCTCACGAAATAACGACACACTTTTCCAGTAACGTTCTGCATACTAATCTATTATGCACCCGACGAAAACCGGGTAAATCGCGCGAATATAAAACGAAATTCGATTTCTACACATTTACCCCCGCGCTCGGTACGCGACTTTCGCGGCGTAAAGTCTTACGGAGGGAATAACCACGACGACGATGATAATAATCGGCGGCGTCGGCGCGGATAAAAAATCGGTTTCGATAATTCTTCGGCGCGGTGGTGTTGATGACCTCAAACAAGTAACGTTTCGGGGTCAAACCTCGGCCGCGCGTTTCGATCAATACGAATTATTACATTAATAATAATAATGATAGTGGAAAAAAAAAAATCAAAAAAAATCGATCGTAATATTGGTCGATGGCCCGCAAGGTCGAGTGGTTCACACTCTCGCGCGCGTACACCTATATAGAAAATATTACATCGCACTCGCTCGCGGCCGGTGTCCCTGCGCGCGCGCGCTGGCACAGGACGAGAGGAGTGAGAGGAGATGACAAATGATTCCTCGAACGTCCGATCGTCGTCGTCGTCGTCGTAGTCGTCGTCGTAGTCGTCGTCGTACGCACAATAATATAAAGAATATAAATAATAATAAATAAAAAAACAAAATAAAAAAATATACCGCGAGAACATGCCTACTCATCCGGAGTGTTTATATTATTTGTACAAAGGTTACACACGATAGGTGTATGCGCGTACAATAATATGCGCGAGAGAAATCAAAACCCACTGCGGTAATATAGTGGAAGGGCTATATATATACGTATATAACGTGTCGGTAGTTGCGCGGTGATATGTATAATACACATGTGCGGACTAAGATTGATTTATCCGGACCGTTTTTTTTTTTATTTCTTTCTACCTACTGTCATTACCGAACGCGTCAACGTTTTTTTTTTTTTTTTTTTTCATTATTATCACCGTTATTATTATTGTCGAAACGTTTTCTATACGTTTTGTTGTATACGATTCCGATTAATTCTCTGTAGCGGTTACTACTACCCGTTCGAATCGATGACACGTCCTCGCGCGTTATCGTCGTCGTCGTCGTCGGACAAACGAGAGACGATTTTATTATAATATTATGCGTACGGCTAACGATTGCCGGGGGAGAGTGGATTACCCACCTCGAATCGAGTTTTTCTCCCCTCCGCTGTTTTACATTTCCGCGATATTCGTGAAACGAGTTTCAATTGTTTTTCAAAGTTTTTTTAAATAAACCCCGGCTACGAGGACTCGGTCGATTTTTGGACTTCATACGGTTCGTCTCGTTCGTGATATTCATACGATATTTATTATCTAGGGAACTAGGCGGATGAGAAATATTATGCAAATTCGTGTCTGTTCAATGTGATTTTTAGTGGGAAACAACAATCGACGTGCTCTGCTAAAAGTCGACTAAATCTCCGTCTACAGTACAGAGCTCCGATGTTAAATAATCTCTCTTCGAATATGCGATACGTGTTCTTCGAAATACTAATATTCACGCCGTATTGTTTTCTCTTTGATTGTTCTGTTAAATGTCGCCGGAACGCCGCGGCGTAGGTACACCTCGTACAATGCGCGTACTGCGGCGGCCGATGGTTTCTACGACTTGTACGTTGACTTTACGTCACGAAATCGTTAAACACTTTGAAAACTATCCGTGAAATATTCATTCTAAACGATATTATGTATTTTTTTATAATCGAAAGTATGCGAGTATTTATTGTAAATATCTTCGAGCCCGTTAAAACCATACACAGATATAAATTGTTACATGTTTATTACACGATTCGAATAGATATTTGGTGACTGTATTCGCGAATTCACGTGGCCCGAAATTAACATATTATATACATTAGGTGTGTACCTACAACATACATTGTGCGTGTACGTAAAAAGAAATAGGTTTTTAAAATTTTTTAAGTTATTCCGCTCATAGTCATTCGACATCGCACTCTAATAATCTAGTATCGCAAACCAGTTTAACTGCTGTCTATACTATTTTGATAAATCGACGTCCAAACGTTTATTTAAAAAATATTTCGATCCGTACTATTTACGAAATCGTTTCCATTCGTCTACGACGACGATCCTTCGTACGGATCCTTCGCACAGTTCTAGACTTTATATGCTTTAATTTCAAGGTAGTCGAATATCTCTCTTAATCGGAGGTGGAAATTTAGTGAAATTTTATGGAGCGACGGCGCGCGAATAAAATAATTTTGTCGCTGTTGGACTCGCGCGCGATTCGTACCTACTCTGCGCCGCCGTAGCAGCCCTGAGCGAGCGGCGAAATTTGAATACATTAGTTCCGGGCGAAACCGTACATAATACAACGTCGGTCCGAGCCGACGTCACACATAGGCCCGGTCGACGTGTGACAAATCATCGCGTTAAGTTCGGTTGTTTTTTGAATTTTTCATAAGTCTCCGCCGCCGCCGCCGCCGCGCCGGGCCGCGGAGAGCACGCGCGTTGTATAGACTCGACCTTCTTACACGGTTTTATTTTTATAATATTCCTTTAAAATAATAATAATAATAATAATCGTATGTACGACGGTGTGCGTGATTTTTTACAAAATTCATGTATTATACATATATATTATATGTATATACGAGTTCCTATATATAGTATATACATATATATATACGCATTACCATGCGCCGCGACCGGCACAAAACAAAACTTCTCATTTATTCCGCCGCCGGTGCCCGTTACTAATGGGCCTAAGACTATAATCTGTCCACACGGGAAAGAACAAAAAAAAAAAAAAAAACCGTTCTTTATATGTATTATTTTTTTTCTTGAATAATGTATACGCGTGTCTTTTGAAAAAAACGTTTATTACATGCCGCGGGCGAATGCGGCGGCGTACCTACTGCGTCGCGGCGAAGTGTGTTCGTGTGATAACACGAAAATAAACGTCCTGTATAAATACACCTAGACCATAGCTCGTATATACGCGTCACAGACGATATTCGAATTTCAAGCGCGTTTTATTATGTCCACGCGGACTTCAGGTCCACTGGCCCCGACAACGACGTCCTGCACTCCTGCAGTAGTTGGCCGATAGACATTCGCACCTTCGGACGGACCTGTTTTGTCCCCCCCCCTCCCCTAATCGAGAGACGGCTAGAATCTCCGTTACGAATAACATAATTATTAGTTATAATCGCTTTTCAGTGATTTCATTTCGAATCATAGGAAGTGTGTGTAACGTATTATTTCGATACATTTCGCGTTCGTTATTTTCATGTTCTAAATTCGTTTCTTCCAAAACGTTTTATGTATAGACGAAATAGGAATTAAGATCGGTTACCTATTATAACACAGACAGAATGCTTTCTTGTAAATATCGAGTCTTTGAAGAAAACATACTTTACCAAACTTTTTAATAAACACAGTATGAGAAACGTGAGGGGGGTTTTCTCTTATACTTTCACCTGTAACTTTGTCGATATAAAAAAAACAATAATAGCTGTTGAAAATTCGGGACCTTCTCGATTATTATAAGTACCAAATTTAATAAATATCGTTTCGAAAAGTAACTATAGAAACACACATTCGAGTGTTGTGGAAATTTCCGACTCGTAGTTTTCATTCGTAACATGATATGGAAACAATACTCGCGGCCGCGTGTCTTCTATACATTTCGGTTTGTGTTATATTAACACAATGACTACGCGCGTATGTGTAACGGTGACTTTCTAGTTTTAAAACGTATAATGGCGAACCGTGTTTCGTCAAACACGCTTAATTTAAAACGCAACGGTTTCGCGGCCATACAAAATTATTATTATATCGATGATACGCGACGATACGTTCGCGAAAATCCGTACTGGTTTATTTTTATCAAGAACAATAATATCGAATAATTTTTCGACATTTTAACTTGACTCGCTTTTATCCACTCTTGTCGGCTCGGACGAACTGAAATCTAAATACTATTAGAGCTATCCGATTATTTACATATAGGCGATACGTTTTTAAATCGCATCGTGCGAGTTTTGTTACGTTTGAACGCCGGCCACGGATGAGGTACGTCCGACGACTGACACACGCGCGCGGCGGCGTAAAGACGGCCGTTTATTATTTCGTTCCCCCACTCGTATTTTTATTAGGTATCTAAACAAACAACGGGTTTATTATGATAAAATATTCCCACAGCCACTTTGTTTTGATTATCGTCGAAAACGTATTATTATTATTATTTTTTTTTTCGAATAAATACGCGTCACTCGAAAATATCACTGGCCGCGACGAGAGCCTTTCTCAATTCTCTGACTTACATACACGCGTTATTGGGCCACAATATAATAATATATCCGAGTCAGAGACTCGTGTGATAAATGATAATATTGTTGTTCGGCCGAGCTCCGTACGCCGTGGACTGCAACAATGCGGTCGGGGAAAAAAAATAAATACTATTACGCGTTTACGTTTTCAGACAGTAGGTACACGGAGATGGTTTCGAGGAAAAGAAATATTTGTACGAGATAGAATTTTAATATTTCGCTAAAATTATAAATTCTCTCGGACACAATATGCGTTTTTATTATTTTCACGTTTCGTTTTTGTTTTTCTTCGACGAACTTTCTTTTCGATCTCGGCTGGCGGTTGCGTCTCTTTGTTCGCCGTTTCGATACCTATTCTATCTCGGTCGGGTCTGTCCGGACACGAGCGCTAATCGAAAGCGCCGTCGTCTCGGCGCGCCGCAAAGAAACGAACGAACGAAAAAAAAAAGCAGCGTAATATTATATTATTACTACTCTATGTAGGACGGGCTGCGCGATCAATACGCGAGCCACGTAGTCCCGAGCACACAATATCACTGCGAAAAGCTCTCCTCTGACAGCGGAAAAGTTTCGATATTATTATTATTTATGTTTTGTTGTTGTCGCTGTTGTTTTAAAGAGAACGGACCCGTCGTCGCGTCGCTCGAAACAGACGCGCGCGCGAAGATGAAAAGAATAATTCCGGTCACGATTCGTTCGACGCTCGTCGTCGTCGTCGTCGTCGCCGCCGCCGTCGTATACATTATATTATTATTGTTATTATTGTATTATAATGTGTACGTTTCGTTATTCGTGTAGTTATCGTAATGCTATTACACGCGCGCGCGTAGTGTATACGAATCCGCGAAACAGAGGCCGCGCGCGTAATACAATCATCTCGAAAACTGCACACAAACACACACACACACATATACGTGTGCGGTATACAATAATATACATACCTACCTACCCGGGTGACATTTTTCGTTTGTCGTCGTGTGTCTGCGGATAGTCTTCTCGGGGGAGACGAGAAGGGGCAGCTCCGCCGAATTCATCACTCTCCGAGCACACGCGTAATACGATGTAACGTCATTACGTGACGTATCGCGTCGCGGGACGAACGCGATTTACTCGATGTCGTGGGTTCGTTTTTTTTTATCGCGAGACGCCAGGATTTCGGCACGAAAGGACCTCGCGAGTGGCTCGCCGCCACCCACGGAGAATTTCGCTTTTCAAGCCCTTCCTTCCTTCTTTCTGAAAAAATTAGGTGCTCTCGAACTGTCTCACATTGGTGTTTCGACGACTCGACGCCGAAAAGAAAAAGTTCTGTTTGGGCTGATTGTCTATTAACTGTAAATATTAATTTGTTTTCAATTGTTTTGAATAACTTTTTTGATTTTCGATACCCGCGTTTCGATGAAATTCGTAAATATAGTTATAATTCAAAACAAAACGTACTCATCGTCGTATATTCCGAGTCTATGAAACTTGTTATTAATTATAAGCATTTCGGCGTGAGGAAAAACGCCGAAAACACCGACTCTAGGTGTCTCTAAAAATATTAGTCTTTGTCGAAACACATATTATTATTATTATTTCGCTTGATATTATTATTTTCGTTCCGCGCCTTTCTCCGTCGTTTTCTCATTCCTCTCTCTAAGTTTGTCGTCGTCGTCGTCGTCGTCGGCGGCAAAACGACGGGGAGGGAGAAAGCCTTTGCAGCCGGAGCTGATTGGACGACCAATTGGATTAAACCGCCTTTGCACGCCCGCACACGCGCTCAACCGGATGAAACTTTCCCGCTACAATTCCACCCTATATAGGTTAGATATATATATATACATTTATTTATGTATACACGACGTGCCCGTTCTCTTTTTTCCCCGCCGAGAGCACTTTTTCCCCCCTCTCCAATTGTATAAGGTTTGTCTCCTTCCGTTATTTACATAATATTTTATGTAAAGACAAAAAACATTTCTCGGATTATACACGCGAAAGAAAAAACTTTTTTTTTAAACTTTACTCGAGTATTTCAAAGATTGCAGCTTTTTTCGTCTAGACGTTTTTTACGACCGCGCGCGCGCGCGTGTCTTTCTTTTTCGATTTCTCGCGGACAAAAATAATATTCTTTGCTCGCCCGACACAGGTGTGTAAGTCGAAACGTAATTATATATAATATTAATAATTGTCTTCTTTTTTTTTTTTAAATTTTTAAAATTTTTCTTCGTTTTTGCTCTGTTTTTATATACATATACGACTTACAACTGGAGCTTTTATGGGGTGCTTTTCGGTTCTGTTGTCGAAGATGTCGGTTTTTGGAGAAATAAAATTCGATTTTGAACGTTTAAATTATATTATTATAGTGTCATCGCTCATCGGCAGCCGTCGATTATGTAGAAATCGATCGCAAAAAAAATCCCTCGTCTAAAAGGACGATTGGTTCCATTTTTTCTTTTTCCGATCATTTGAAACGAGTGTTTCGGTTTCCGATATTTTCAAAAGGTTCCGGCTCCGGAACAGGTTCCCTTCGCTACGATGCCGTGTAGTCACTGCAGCTTACTGTAGTATGTTTTTATCTGGTACGTGGGACGATTACCGTTCGTTCCGATACATAAAGTCGAGATAAATTATTATATATTCAAACGTATATATCGACGCAACATAATGATATATTAATACGTATTTCGTGTGTATTACATGATAATTTATTTCTTAAACGTCGGAAAACAATATTTGACCAACTGAGCGTTATGATAAAATCTATTAGTGAAATAAACGCGTTCGAACAATTATATTTTTTTACGTACGGTGAGAAAGTACAAAAAATAACTATACTATGGTTTTTTTCTCGAATATAATATAGTCGTCGCAATCCTTTGACGTTTCGTCACTCTCCTTTTCCGGTCACACCCAAATACACACGCCGAGGATGAAATTTTCGTCAAACTATTTCTCGGACGGTTTAAAAAACAAAATTATTATTGTGTTCATGAAAAATAATTATTATATAATAGGAATGTATAATACGAATGTTAAACGTTGGCGAGCTGCTGATATCTGTAAAATAATTACCCGAACGCCATTATTATTTATGAAACACCGCGGCTCCGTACGTGGGAACCGGATGGAAAAAATGCGAAATAAACAGGTAAAATCGCTCTTACAAATAATTGAATATTACGATTTAAAATCATAAGAGTATGCTTCGTGTATCGTATACAAAAAGAATTACAATAATCCGTTAGATTACCGTTTTAAAATCAAAACACGATTTATTCTATTTTATAATAGGGGTGGAGAAATTAACGCATTTTTAGAACTGAATATTTATCAAATTTTCATTGCAAAAAAAAAAAAACCCCAACCGTTCGTAAATACCAATTTCTTCCTGAGATTACAAAAAACTACCCGTTTGGTTTTTGAAAAAAATGTAAAATTAAATTAAAATTTCTCTGTTGAATGCGTTTATATTTATGACGACTGCGGTACTATATCGATTCGATTTCTTCTCGAAGCGATTTTCTCGGCGCGCGCGCGCGCGCGTATGAAGCTTATTCGCTATCCTATCGCGCACTATATAGTCTATATATTATTATCGTCGGGGCTTGGTCGCAATAACGTTTCTCCGGCGGCTCGTATTCGTTTGCCGAGTGAGTTTTTACAGCGACGACGTCCCCGAACTCGATTATTATTACCATCGTCGTCGTTGTTGTATGTACGCGGTGTGAACAATTCACACGTCTACCCTAGAGCTACTATCCGCCCCTTCCTTCTACGCGGCACATTATGCGGCGCGCAATAATATGTACACACGCGTATATAATATTATAATATATACACCACCGCTCGTGTGTGTGTGAGCAAATATATACGCGCGTTTAGTATGCACGCACCGCCGTGTCTGCTGGGTGTTACCCGTTCGATTTAACACGGTGGTCCGGCGAACGTGTATACGCGGAGAGCAGCCGGTCACAGACGAGTCGAAAAGTCTAGTGAAAACGGCGACGGTGCAGCGGTTCGGAATCTCGAAAGCACGGCGACGACGATCCAGGCTAGGTTAGGGTTAGGCAAGGCGACTTTTTCGTCTTTTTTACGAGTCATTCGAAAAATTAATAAATACGAAAATCCGGCCTAAAAACGCGCGGTTCCTAACCTGCGCGTTAACGCCGCGACCGCTTTCAGGGCGCCCACGATTTGCAAACAAACGAATGCGTAAATATTTTATATTTTTTTTTTCACTATTTATATAATATATTCGTACGGCGGCGTTTACCTAGTCGACGACGGCCAATCGTATTGCGGCTCGTGTTTTCGGCCAACGACGGTCCAAATGCGATTGTTCCGTTATTATTATTTGGGCACACGTGGGTAAAATCAACAATAATACGTATATATATCGAATGCATTTATAGTGTACGCGTACGATGATGTATGGCAGCCTTTGAGCAATTAACGCTGCAACTGGTCGGGGCGCAGGAAATGTCGAATTTACAAATATACCACCGCACCGTACCAGTTCAAAGCGCGCCATCATGTCCTGCGGGGTCACTGGAAACGCGTTGGTTTTTTTTTCTAAATACGTTTTAAAGTCGAAAAACACGCGGCGCGTCGCGTACGGTTATTGTGTCGACCCGGAGAGACGATCGATCGGCATTGTCCGCGGGTGAGCGCGAAAAATTCCGGTGGCGTCATTTTGGAAAGGACCCATTTCTTTTAAAATACTTCCGATCGGCCAGCTTTTTTTAAGCTCGGTCACGTTGAATCGAATTGAAATGATATTAACGCGTTTTTTGTTGTTTCAGGAGTTTCGGCACGGTGTGTTCAAAGTGTTCGAAAGGCATATCCTCGTCGCATTGGGTGCGAAAAGCCCGGGACCACGTGTACCATTTGGCGTGTTTCCGATGCGACGCTTGCGACCGGCAGCTGAACACCGGCGAGGAGTTCGCCTTACACGAAGGTCGCGTTCTGTGCAAACCCCATTATTTGGACATCGTCGACGGCGGCACCACCAGTTCGTCGGGTAAATCGTACATTTCAATAATAATAATAATAATAATAATAATAAACGGTAGGCTGGATAGAAACGGTCAAATTCGGGGACAAAGGTGGTCAGACACTAATTTGCAAATGGTAAAAATTGGCCGCTTTTGAAACCGAAATGACGAGTTCGACGAGGTGTGTGTGTGTGTGTGTGTGACTAAAGTGACCTCGCCGCGATCCATTTGGAAAAAAGTCAAACGGAAAGCAAGGATTTCGTATCAGGTTTAAATTAATTTAAATGCTAGCGAAGTAGTGAATAAAAAAATCAACGGGTTGTTTAATCGATGGCGAGAACAATACGAACGCGGGGGGTTAAACGATGATGTAAAAAAAAAAAAATTTCCGCGTCCTTTCCGTGATAAAAATCAATTAAATAACAATTTCGTATTGAAATAATAGTAATTTTTTTTCTTTCGACTTTTGGCAAATTTAGATGACAACAGAGCGTGATGGTGTAAAATGTTTGTGCTTTTTTTTTTCTGTGTAAATAGACCGACTGCAGATCGGCGTCGAGCATTGTACATATTTGTGTATAGCACAGCGGTTGCCAAACTGAGGGGCTCAATACTGGATCTGTAGTCTGTCTATTTTCACAGAATTAAAAAAAAGAAAGTACTAACATTTGACTCGAGAAGTTGTATTTATATATTTGTATTTTTATATTTAAATTCCTTATAAAATCTAGCATTATCCTGATAGAGTTGATATGTTATGTTTTATGCCCCCCCCCCTTTGTCCTGACAATTATCTTCGGCACGTCGAAACGTGCCGTTTTTCGAAAAACACGCCGTTCGTGGCGGCGCGGCGGTGTCAAGGTGAACTCGCGCACATCCTACCGATTATCGTATCCATAATAATTATTAGCCAAACGGTATTTCGACCTTGATGCTTCATTAGTAAATCGATTTTCAAAACACCAAAATACGTATTTCGTACGCCGGGTTTCATCTTGAATACAAGGTATTATAATTCGTATCGTTTGATTACGTAGATGCTAGTCTACACAAACAGCTACTTTTTTAAGTGGTGTGTACGAAATCCGTAAGATAAATTGTTTAACGAGAGAAATTGTTTTCTCAACGATACGTCAACAATTCACGGATTTTCGAGACAGTAGACACGAA
The DNA here is from genome assembly GCA_948098885.1 of Drepanosiphum platanoidis. Taxonomy (NCBI): domain Eukaryota; kingdom Metazoa; phylum Arthropoda; class Insecta; order Hemiptera; family Aphididae; genus Drepanosiphum; species Drepanosiphum platanoidis. Next base: position 18,556,520 of record OX402534.1, read on the forward strand.
GTCCATCTCTTATTGTGCCGTGTTTTGAATTTCGCAAACGCGCGGCGAACCTCCCCGAATGTGTACGCGTGACTACGTCTTCGTCACGCGACGCGTTCGCTCGAGGTCCCGACCCTTTCGCCAGTGACCGCCGCCGCCGCCGCCCCCGCGTGCCGCCGTTTAATTAGGTCGACCCCGTGTGCGTTGTTAAGGGTGCACAGCGCTACGGGGCGGGTGCGGTCCCATTGTTTATCCGTCAACCGTGAAATCGTCGCGCCAAATCGAATTTACCGCCCGCGCGATAATCAAATATAATTTCAGCGATAAAAAAAAAGAACATGTATATAAAGGAGAGAGAAAGAAAAAGTACACCACCGGGGCTCCCGCGTTTCTACCAGCTTTTCGCCCGCACTTTTGTGCATAAAACGCGCGAAAGCGGTGCGTTTTTCTACGAAACTCTATAGTCCGGAAAATCGGCTCGATACGTCGTCGTCGTCGTCTAACGCGCCGAGAAAAAGTTCCCGTTGATCAAAATGGCGGGGGAAAGTCGGGGGCCAGGAAAAAAAATCTCACGTCTCAAATCGAATTCTATTGACGCGAATTACAAAGTTAGATTTCGTGTGAGGTAGAAAAAAATAAACTACTTCGTCGGCCGATTATTCGACGAAACACCACTCGGTCGGCGCGGCGACGACGTATTATTGATATCGTCGGTTATTATTCAAATCACGGGCTCGGTGCAGTCGAACACATAATGATTGTATAACGCGCCTCGGACGTCCGGTTGAATCGCGTTCAAAAGGGTTAATAATTCTCCTCTGTAATTACGATATATCCTCCCAATCACGGGGTGGGGAGCGCGACGGTTGAAATGATCTTAATCCCGCGGGGGCTTTGATGCCGGTGAATCGCCCGAAACCACCGCGCGCGCGCGTCGTTAAAATCAACGTGTAATACGTAGAAAAATATTTTTTCAAACCAATGAAAATCATTCGATCCGGAGCATCATACGTGCGGGTTTTCGTCGCGAAGGACGGGATAATATCGCTTATTACGCGAGCGTTTCGAACGAGTTATTATTTGCGCCTCGTCGACGAGAAAGCTGTACACGATACGGCCCCGGTGTACGTTTTTAATTTTTTTCACGACTATTTAATTTAAATCGCCCCGACCGATTAAATGACTACTATTTATACTTTGGCCGAGCTCACGCGAACGAGTGAAGGCTTTGTAGAAAGTTCAGATACCTAAATGAAATTCCTAGTAAACAAACGCATTAGGAAAAAAAAAAACACCTCGAAAATATTCAAATTCGTTTTACTGTTTCTCGCGATTCGTCGCGGCCGTCCTGCGATATTATTATCGTTATAAAATGTTATTATTACGCGCCTCGAGATAACACGTTTTTATTCGTCTTCTTTTCAGAGGGCGGAGATTCGGAAAGCTATCACAGCAAGAACAAAGCGAAACGAGTGCGGACGACGTTCACGGAAGAACAACTGCAAGTGTTGCAGGCGAATTTCCAATTGGACTCCAACCCGGACGGCCAGGATCTAGAGAGGATAGCACAGATCACCGGGCTGAGCAAACGAGTCACTCAGGTGTGGTTTCAGAACTCGAGGGCGAGACAGAAAAAACACTTGCACACCGGCAAGGTGAAAAACACTCCGTCCGGATTGCGTACGTATTTCACATACGTATATTATTATAAAATATATCGTCTGCGATTTTTCACGCCGCCCGCGCTTTTTGTTTCGGTTAAACGCGCCGTGTTTGTTGACATTTTTTTTAAGTTTTTCTCACTACCTTACGTCATCATTACATAATCATTGGACCGCTGTTCGGTAGGAGAAGGAAAACAATCGAATAAACCTCATTGCTCATAATTAGAGCGCGGATTTCTATGCAATTGCATATTTGTTTCCTTTTAATATTTTTGGATTTTTGTCAGTATTCTCTACGAATCATCATAATTTGAAGCAAATGGTGAAATTTTTTTTTGCATATTTCTGCATATTTCAATGTTATTGCATAATTTTGCATATTTAGGCAAAATTCAAAATGTATTGCATATTTATTGCATATTGAAGCAAAAATTTAAAAAAATTTATAAAATAATATTTTGTCAAGTAGAAAAATTAAAAATACATTTTATGGGCACGACGTAAACTTAATCGCTCTTGCTCTGTCAGCCGGATATCGTCGTTATCGACATACCACTCTGTTACATCGACGATTAGAAAATAATCTATGTACTTTTGTGTCTACCTATAATCTTAATACCTCTTGCTGTATCAGTCAACTATCGACATACCACCGACTCGGTAAATTCAGTTTCATCGTTTGTCGTTGTCCGTAAATTGTTAACGTGCCGAAAATAAGTAGTTCAATTTGCAATAAAATTTTAAATAAATAAAAAAAATGAATTTCATGATTTTTACTGCATATTTTTGCATATTTTCATGATTTTTACTGCATATTTTTGCATATTTTCATGATTTTTACTGCATTATGAGTCATAATATAGCGGTCTAATAAAACTAAATTCTCGCCGCGACGTCGTCGCGTCGTTTTGAAATCGTTTTCAGTACCGAAATACATAATAATATTGTATCGCGGACGCTTTGAAAAATAAACTAACGTAAAACTCAAATGTGTTTCGTGTTACAGTACACCATCAAAACAGTTCCGAAAATCATTTCAATCGACACATCAATCTACACCTCACGTATTCGTTTCAACAGCCGCCGTCGTCGAACCATTCACACCAAAGAGGATCTCCTATTTATATACCTCAAAACCCAGGTGGGTAAAATGACGAATACGACGGTACACGACAAACCGTTCGTAAACGTAATATTATTCGTTCGCGCTTTACGACGTCATCGAAATAAAATTCTAAACAATACCGGGTATACGCGATACGAATTGTTTTAAATTAAATTTATACTTTTCCCCAAATCGCAGGGCTGCTAAGGGTGCTCGGCACCCTGAATTTTAATGCTTGCGCGCGCCCCCCCCCCCCGAATCCTGTGATTATAATTCAAAATAGGTACAGCTACCATGTATATTTCCCTCGCACGGATCTTTTTCCTCTAAAATCGTTTTGGTCCCGCTAATATTTTTGGTGATTTGCGCGCCTATGACTTTTCCATTTATTTACATCATACACATTTCTGAAAGATATCGAGCGTTCTCGACTTTCGCGTTTACTCTATTCTATTTACTCTTTGTTCTATATCCTTATAGTGCGTTATTTAAAACGTTAACACAAACAACGAGCGCGTGTAATCTCTTAAGATGTGCGATATACTCTATGGAGAGAGAGCGGGGCCGGTGTTCGTACGTATTTCCATGAATTATTTTATTTTATCGGGACGGCTAATTTCCAATGAATCGTATTTTACTATTTATATTATTATAAACGTGCGAAAAATCGAGATAAAGGCGCGAGGTCGTCCTATAGGAACGAACAATATTCGGTTCGGCGAACGCGTCGGATATAATATTTTCGCAGGCGAACACGATTTCGCAGATCCTTTGTCACAAATCCTTTAACAGTTTCGAACACGATGACGTCGTGTTCGAAAACGATTTTGCAGCGCGTAATACCGCCGACGACACGTGTTGTGCGTAATGAGGTTTTTTTCTTTTTTCAGCCTCGGAGACTTCGTCGCTGGACGAACTGTCTCAGGATTCCATAATGATGTGTTCGGTGGGCCGGAACAGCGATCCGGTATGAGACGAAGACCGCGGCGGCACCGACAACAACAACCGTCCGCCACCGCCGCCGCCGCCGCATTGAAGTCGCCAGGAATGCGCGTGTTATTATAATATAATATATATTTTTCACTGTGATATAATCATAATAGTATTAAGGTTTGTCGATTTCCGGATATTAGTGAGGCTTTGCGTTAAATAGAATATACTATAATATATACGTTAGGTAGGTAGGCGATATTATTATTATTATTATTATAGTCCTGGTCGCGTAGGCACTAGCTGTTTTAGAGAAAAAAAAACTCCTCGAGAGAGAGAAAACGTACGTGTTTTTCGTTCGTTTCGCCGCGTGCAATACGATATTAAATATTATATGCTCTACGCTAGCAGTCCGTATTTCGGTCTTCTGTTATATCTTCCAAGTCTATAAGCCTCCGTTATACGCTCGTCGCGAGTTTAACCACCACCCGCTCCTAATGCAAAGTCCTACTGGAGAAAGGACGTCTTCCTGTCGAAATCCATCCGACATAATAATAATAATAATAATAATAATGTTGATCGAATGCGACTATTTACTACGTCTCTGTCCGCAATTTGATTATTCTCACTGTCCAGAGTAGTTATAGGCGCGCGTTCGTTGTCATTATATCGCATTGTGCCAATTCGGTTTTCGGCGAATTTTTTTCTCTTATTTGTCGACGCCGACTTCTTTCCCGTTCGCGAATTCTCGCGCAAACGCCGCGGCGTTTCACTACACCGCCAAAAATGTCCAAACAAATCGCGCCCGCCCCCGATCTGCTCGTCGGCCCGACTCTTGTTGATCACACACACACACACACAGTTACCATTTATTTAAGCTCGAGGGAACGACGACGCGGCGGCGGTCCCTTGCGAGCGCCCGCCCCGACAATCGTTTACGGGGAGAGGGGGGCGACACGCGAGATTAAACGTCCGTGGTAGGTTTCAGTGGCGCGCGCGCGCGTAAAAAACTGTATTCGAATTCAATATTATCGAGAACGAAAAAAAAAAAAACATATTTTATAGAATTTGATCAAAAGCCGTTCGTGTACATGTCCGAGTCGTCGGAGTTTTACTGAATGTTTCGCGTAATTGCGATGCAGATTCGATAGACGACGCGGGTCGCAGTAGTAGTTAACAAAAAATGCTTTTCCTCCCGTCCGTCCGTCCGTCGTCACCGTTCGACGCGTTGCACGCGAAAGCAGCGTGCACACTGGTTACGTTCCGTCGCGTCGTATCGAGGTTTCCGTCCGGCGGAAAAAGCTTTGCTTACTATATACATTCTTACGAACAGGCGCATACAGTGACGATTCCCTACCAGGACAACACGAACTAGACGGAACGAAACGTATCCGATGTGCGCCTTCTCGACGTCACGTCTCCGAGCCGTATACGGACGGAACGTATACTGGAACGTATCCAGTGTGCACGCCGCTTTTTAAGGCTTTCCTATATAATATAATTATATATTATTCTTTCGCCAAAATAAATTTAAATTAAATTAAAAAAAAAAAAAAAAAAACCACCGCCGCCACCGAAGAATATAATATATTTATTAATTATTAATTGTTATCTAAATGAAATTAAACAATTTTATTAGTCGTAAGTGTCTATCGATTATTACTGTCATTAAAAAGTAGCGTTTCGAATATTTTTATTATGATTATTATTATTATTATTATTATAATAGTCTCGTTTTTTGCATTGTGTCTCATATCAAACGTTATAATATTATGTAATCGTAATAATAATTTGATAATTATATAATTCTTATCTACTAGGTATATATAGCGTATCTAATTCGTCTAGATCGGATTGCTTGAATCGAAACTCGTTATTATTATTATTATTAATTATATAATTACTACGATGAAAACTTTGATTTTGTCGAGTGTAAATTTTTGTAATTTATATATATATATTGTACCATAAACCCAATAAATAATCTATGCGAGTAATATATATATAAATATATTTATAAATGTCAAAAAAAGCAAAACCTTTGAAATTTATGTTAGAAAAATCGACTTCTCGCACCAGGAATTCAGCAGGAAGTACGTTGCTCGGACCACGCGTGCGCGGTACGATTTGACTGACCACTTGGACGTGAACTTCTGAATTCCTGGTACCGAAATTCGAAATTTCTGGTGTTTTGCCGACGAAATCGATCGAAAAGATCAATATTTTAATGGGGAAAAGTCGTCCCCCGGTGTCGGGAGTTTTGGATAGGCAACTCAATTAACATGATAAGACAAAGCGCAAAAACGACGCGTCGACCTTCTGAACTCCTGGTACAGAATCTCGATATTTCGAGTGTTTTTCGTCGTTTTAGTCTCCCGTTGTCGGTGAATTTAGCCGCTAGATCGCAGCACTGTAGCGGAGAACCACCCGACGTGAAAAAAACGACGTCACCTCCTGAACTCCTGGTACCAAATCTCGATATTTCGTGTATTTTTCGTCGTTTTAGTCTTATTATTGTCATAAACTTAACCGCTAGATCGCAGCACTATCGCGGAGTTATGGTCTCAAAAAAAACGACGTCACCTCCTGAACTCCTGGTACCAAATCTCGATATTCCGTGTATTTTTCGTCGTTTTAGTCTCATTATTGTCATAATCTTAACCGCTAGATCGCAGCACTGTCGCGGAATAATGGTCTCGAAAAAAAACGACGTCACCTCCTGAACTCCTGGTACCAAATCTCGATATTTCGTGTATTTTTCGTCGTTTTAGTCTCATTGTTGTCATAATCTTAACCGCTAGATCGCAGCACTGTCGCGGAGTAATGGTCTCGGAAAAAACGACGTCACCTCCTGAACTCCTGGTACCAAATCTCGATATTCCGTGTATTTTTCGTCGTTTTAGTCTCATTGTTGTCATAATCTTAACCGCTAGATCGCAGCACTGTCGTGGAGTAATGGTCTCGGAAAAAATGACCTCACCTCCTGAACTCCTGGTACCAAATCTCAATATTCCGTGTATTTTTCGTCGTTTTAGTCTCATTATTGTCATAATCTTAACCGCTAGATCGCAGCACTGTCGCGGAATAATGGTCTCGAAAAAAAACGACGTCACCTCCTGAACTCCTGGTACCAAATCTCGATATTTCGTGTATTTTTCGTCGTTTTAGTCTCATTGTTGTCATAATCTTAACCGCTAGATCGCAGCACTGTCGCGGAGTAATGGTCTCGGAAAAAACGACGTCACCTCCTGAATTCCTGGTACCAAATCTCGATATTTCGTGTATTTTTCGTCGTTTTAGTCTCATTATTGTCATAATCTTAACCGCTAGATCGCAGCACTGTCGCGGAGTAATGACCTCGGAAAAAATGACCTCACCTCCTGAACTCCTGGTACCTTTGTTGTTTTTCATCACTCAATAAATGACGTTTTAAACAGTTTTAAGTTTAACCTACCCGAAGTCGAATATCGGATCATTCATTCGAGTACTTGTCGCATAGACACATACAAAAAAGGAAAATTTTATAAAAAAAAACACACTCCTTTCACTGGGAATCTAAACTATGGCTATATTTATATTCAAAAAAATTATAAGATGGTCATAAATGCATTAACGGTCTATTCTTGTTTAGATTATGTCCTGGATTTACTCATTTATCCTTCTTTCACGACTCTTCTTCGGGACAAATGGTGACATTCGATCCGAACAAGGGCGTTCTATTTGAATCGATCATCAATTGGTGGAGTTCCGTTTCTGTAAAGGATAAAACTATTATTATTATTATAAGGAACTAGATAAGCCTTAAGAATTGCATCTGAATTGATTATTTGAACAAATACGAGACTGTTAAGTATTGAAATTTTATCGTTAATTTTTACAATTACCATTTAGAATACAATCAATTATATCATTTACAAAAAAATTAACTTTCATCATATTTTAGTGTCTGACATAAATATAGGTATATACATACTTTGCACATTTGTTCATTTTCATCTTCTCCATCAGGACAATCCATCCTTTTATCACAAACCCATTCTGCTCCAATACAACTATCAAATTTGCCATCTGAATTGATTATTTGAACATTTACTAGTCTATTTAGAGTTAAAATTGTATTATTAATTTTTACAATTACTATTTAGAATATAATCAATTATATCATTTACAAAAAAATAAATAACTTTCATCATAGGTAAGTATATAACATAAAGAATATACATACTAGACAAAATTCCTCGTTTTCATCTTCACCGTCGGGACAACTACGCAATTTATAAGAAAACCAATTCTGGTTTAAGACATTTACCAGCTTTGCATCTGAATTGATTATTTGAACATTTACTAGTCTATTTAGAGTTAAAATTGTATCATTAATTTTTACAAATAAATTATATTCTAGTGTCTGACATACAAACGAGTATATACATACTTTGCACGTTTGTTCGTTTTCATCTTCTCCATGAGGACAATCCATCCTTTCATCACAAACTTATTTTGGTTCAAGACATTTACCAGAATTGCATCTGAATTGATTTTTTGAACATTAACTAGTCTATTTAAAGTTAAAATTGTATTATTAATTTTTACAATTAATATTTAGAACATATTCAATTATATTATGTACAAATAAAAAAAAACTTTCTTTTTAAATCAATCAATTGGTAGAGTTCCATTTCTGTAAAGGATAAAACTATTATTATTATAAGGAGCTAGATAAGCGTTAAGAATTGCAACTGAATTGATTATTTGAACAAATACGAGACTGTTAAGTATTGAAATTGTATTGTTAATTTTTACAATTACTATTTAGAATATAATCAATTATATAATTTACAAAAAAAAATAATAACTTTTATCATAGGTAAGTATATAACATAAGGATTATACATACTCGACAAATTCCTCGTTTTCACCTTTGCCATCGGGACAACTATGCAATTTATCACAAACCAATTCTGGTTTAATTCAATTACCAGCTTTGCATCTGAATTGATTTTTTGAACATTTACTAGTCTATTTAGAGTTAAAATTGTCTCATTAATTTTTACAAATAATATTTACCTATAGAACATATTCAATTATATAATTTACAAAAAAATTAAATTTCATCATATTTTAGTGTCTGACATAAATATAGGTATATACATACTTTGCACATTTGTTCATTTTCATCTTCTCCATCAGGACAATCCATCCTTTTATCACAAACCCATTCTGCTCCAATACAATTATCAAATTTGCCATCTGAATTGATTATTTGAACATTTACTAGTCTATTTAGAGTTAAAATTGTATTATTAATTTTTACAATTACTATTTAGAATATAATCAATTATATCATTTACAAAAAAATAAATAACTTTCATCATAGGTAAGTATATAACATAAAGAATATACATACTAGACAAAATTCCTCGTTTTCATCTTCACCGTCGGGACAACTACGCAATTTATAAGAAAACCAATTCTGGTTTAAGACATTTACCAGCTTTGCATCTGAATTGATTATTTGAACATTTACTAGTCTATTTAGAGTTAAAATTGTATCATTAATTTTTACAAATAAATTATATTCTAGTGTCTGACATACAAACGAGTATATACATACTTTGCACGTTTGTTCGTTTTCATCTTCTCCATGAGGACAATCCATCCTTTCATCACAAACTAATTTTGGTTCAAGACATTTACCAGAATTGCATCTGAATTGACTATTTGAACATTTACTAGTCTATTTAGAGTTAAAATTGTATCGTTAATTTTTACAGTTAATATTTAGAACTCAATCAATGATATCATTTACAAAAGAAAAATAACTCTCATCATATTTTAGTGTCTGACATAAATATATACATACTTTTTGTTGCACGTTTGTTCGTTTTTCATCTTTCCATGAGGACAATCCATCCTTTCATCACAAACTAATTTTGGTTCAAGACATTTACCAGCTTTGCATCTGAATTGATTATTTGAACATTTACTAGTCTATTTAGAGTTAAAATTGTATCATTAATTTTTACAAATAAATTATATTCTAGTGTCTGACATACAAACGAGTATATACATACTTTGCACGTTTGTTCGTTTTCATCTTCTCCATGAGGACAATCCATCCTTTCATCACAAACTTATTTTGGTTCAAGACATTTACCAGAATTGCATCTGAATTGATTTTTTGAACATTAACTAGTCTATTTAAAGTTAAAATTGTATTATTAATTTTTACAATTAATATTTAGAACATATTCAATTATATTATGTACAAATAAAAAAAAACTTTCTTTTTAAATCAATCAATTGGTAGAGTTCCATTTCTGTAAAGGATAAAACTATTATTATTATAAGGAGCTAGATAAGCGTTAAGAATTGCAACTGAATTGATTATTTGAACAAATACGATACTGTTAAGTATTAAAATTGTATTGTTAATTTTTACAAATAATATTTAGAACTCAATCAATTATATCATTTACAAAAAAATTACTTTCATCATATTTTAGTGTCTGACATAAATATATACATACTTTGCACATTTGTTCATTTTCATCTTCTCCATCAAGACAATCCATCCTTTTATTTGAACAAATACGAGACAGTTAAGTATTGAAATTGTATTGTTAATTTTTACAAATAATATTTAGAACTCAATCAATTATATCATTCACAAAAAAATTAACTTTCATCATATTTAAGTATCCGATATAAATATATACATACTTTGCACATTTGTTCATTTTCATCTTCTCCATCAAGACAATCCATCCTTTTATCACAAACCAATTTTGGTCCAAGACATTTGCAAGTATTGCATCGGAATTGATTATTTGAACATTTACTAGTCTATTTAGAGTTAAAATTGTATCATTAATTTTTACAATTACTATTTAGAATATAATCATTAAACAATTATATCATTTACAAAAAAATTAACTTTCATCATATTTTAGTATCCGACAGAAATATAAACATACTTTGCACATTTGTTCATTTTCATCTTCTCCATCGGGACAATCAATTATTTTATCACAAACCCATTCTTTGTTCGAGACATTTACCGGAATCGCATCTGAATTGATTTTCTGAAGTACATGTCGTGGCTGAAGAAATAAGTGCATATTATTATTCATTTGATAATTTTGTTTTTCGATTCAGTTACGATCAAGTTATGAATATTTTTAAAAACGCTCGACAATAAAATATAATAATATTATAAGTTACACAATATGTTCGTCATCTAACGCGTATAGATCAACGGTATTGTGTTTTGGTATTTTATAAAAAATGCACTGAAACAGTGTGTCAATCACATTTTAGAATTCTTTTGTACCCACTTCGTTACACAATAGGTTTTATTTATAAATACTGTTTCGGTTGTTTTATTTTTTTCCAATAATTGTTTAAAAAAACTTAACAAAAACTTGTTAGTATTTAATATTTGATTTTGCTTTCGCCACGATGTAATATTATACCCCCGTCCATATTAAAGTACAATATAATATTACAATATTAACGTTGAAATTTAATAAGAAAATAACTATACAAAAAAACCAAACGTTTCGGGGGGGCGGGGGTTGTTAGAACACCCAAAACACCCCCCTGTATATACGTGCCTGTCAGGTGTTCCAACGATGATGACGATGACGGAGTTTTTTTTGTTTTTCAATTACATTTTCCGACAAATCCCCGTTGGATATTCAAACGGTCCGTTACGATATCAACGTTCTATACTCTTCGCGTGGCAGGGTCAACAGGCGATCAACCGCCGCAATTGTCGTGACGTTTCGATGACTTGATTTTCCCGCGCGTGTACTCGGCGGCGTGTATTGCGCCGCGAGAAAGTGTTATTTTACGAGTTATTATTACGCGCTAACCTTTGGAAACCTCCGACAATATGGGCCAAGGTCTGCCCCGCGGTTTGGACGACACTTTTTCGATCGGAATTCAAACTCGTCGTTTCCGACGTAAACATTCGCGACAAAGAACGACGACGGCCGTCGTCTCGCCATCTCGCGCGCGCGCGCGTCGCCGCGTCTCTCTCCCGCGGGACATTTAACGCCGTCGCGCCGGCCGCACTGTCGCGTCTGCGTGATAGAGGGTCAGCTGATAAATTGTTATTGTTCGTGAATGTTCTCGTTTTATATATTTAATAAAAATAATATACAGTTTCGTAGTGTTTTGCAATTTCCCTTTCTACCCGACCGAGAAACGCGCTAACGTATTATCGCCAACTACAATGGTTTTAAAATAATCATTTCGCCAATTCGCCATCCGTCGTCATAAATAATACAAAGTGGTTCCCCGCGTACGCGATACCCGACGACGACGACGACGACGACTTTGAAGGTTCGGTGTAAATCGACGCGCGCGCGCGCACGACTTTCCCGACGCTCTCGGGCATTTCAATACGATGTTATTGTTCGCGCCATTGTCACGCATCGCGCAAAAGCCTCTATAAGAACGCGCGGCGCGATCATCGACCAGCGGCGAACGGCGAACGAGTGACCATTCCCAACATGTACCAGACCGAGCGCCAACGAATCCCGATCAAGTTTAGACACAAAGAAGAACGCGTCCCGGAATCGCTGTTTTGCCTGTGCCTGAAGTACGTGGCGCGCAATTTATACACGCTGTGCACGGAGACCAACGAAGGTTACACTCTGCACGAAGGGTTGGCCTTGCCCAGCGAAATATGCGAACCGTTCATCGAGACGTATCAGAACAATGGGGGCGAGTTCTTCGACTGTTTCGCTCATTTGTTCGAAGACGTCACCAAAACCAACCTCAGGTCGGTGCACATACGCAACTCGAGCATCACCGACGATGGACTCGAATACCTGTTACGCCACGACCTGTACGAACTAGTGCTTACAAACTGTCAGAATCTCACGCACAGGACCTACATAAACATATTCAAACACGCTGCCAACCTGCGTTCGTTGACCATCGGTCCAAACGTGCAAATCACCCCTTACAACAAGCTCTCAAACTGTTCCCTGTCTTTGGACGATATCCCCATAAGAATCAACAAGAAGGCGCCCAATTTAAAACATTTAGTATTAAGAGCAATCGCTGAATCTCCATACAGTAGCTATAACATATTTCTAGGCGTCATGCTCGACAAGCTCTTGCAGCTCAGGGTTTTGGATCTCTCGTATTGTCTGGGTGTTGGCAGTCTACGGTACATATGTAAACTCACCAACTTGCATACGTTGATTCTTTTCGACGTTCCTCATCTACAAGACAATGACACAATACTCAATATATGTTCACTGCAGACTCTAGTGTGAGTATTACACGCACAATACCAATGCATTTTAATGTTTTCAACGTCTTTACAAATTTATGTCTCTAGTGTTTTAGATATATCGCAAACGGAATCTTTTCCAGAACAAGGTCTCTATAAAGATGAAAATAAAACTTTAGCACTGATCGTAAAATGTCTACCTAATCTCATGTCTTTAGACATATCTGGAACAAACTTGGCAGGAAAAGGTAAATTACTTGTTTTTTCATCTCCATCCATTTCTCAAATTGTTTATCATGCTCAATTATGGTAAACATAATTCATTCGTATTTATTTTAACAGCTGTTATAAAACAAAAACTGAACCTTTACTTTCATTTCAATAATTGACTTAATAATAATAGGTTCCTACTATACATATAGGTTCTAATGATGCAAACCAAAAAGTTATCATTTTATAAATCTACCTACTTGTTTTACTATAATTTTACATCACTTTTTCATACTCATTTCACTTAGATCAGTCCCATTTGAAAGTTTAATACTAAATAAATACAATTTTTATATCATAGATCTATCGATGAGTCTTAAACTTAATTAATTCAAATATAGATTTAAATTAACTAAAATTATTAAAACTAGTTGAATAAGTTAAAAAAAATTCAGACCTACCTGAATAATTATTGTAACAATCGGAGCGAAGGTGCTTTTTTTTCACTCTACAAATCTGTTAACTTGATGACATTACTTAATCTTATTGAACACACTTGAAATTCTTGTACCTTAATAAATTAAATACTTTCATAAGTTGAAGTCAATATTATGTAATTATTATTTGCAATAATTTATTCTTATATAGTTTTAAATAAATTTGAGTTATGCCTAAATATTGTAAGACTTCCGTTAATTGTTGTTCAACAAAATTAAAAAGTTATTAATCGATAGTTATTAAATATTATAATTTTTTTGTCAACGCGTCTCATACATTTCAATAAAATTAAACCAAATAGAACTTATTTAAGTTATCTAATGCAATTATTGTGATAAAAGTAAATTTAAAACATTAAAAAAAAAAAAAAAAATCAATCAATACGTTCTAATTTTAAGTATAAATTTAACTTTTTTTAAATCTGATCTCGATTAACTGGTTATGATGAATAATTGTTTGGATTATTTGTTAACATTACGTGCATTTTCATATATATATATATATTTTACTGAATATAGGTACAGCAGAACATTCTATATGTGAATCGTTAAGTGGTAAAAAGTCGGACATTCCTGGTTTAGAATGTCGAGTAGACAATCCTTTAGAATTTTTAGGTTTGTATCACACCATGCACAATGCTTGTCGACGTCACGATATTCCGGCAAAAATTGTAATATTTTTTAAATATTTTAATTTATCGGATTGACATAGCTTTATATGTTGTTGGTGTTTTTCATAGATAAGTGGCGATGCAAACGAAGAGCAAATATTCAACGCCGCTGCTTCGTGTATGGATAAACCAAAACTCTTACAAAACATATTAAATGACCTTTATCACTTATTGAGGTACGACCAGTGTACGCAAATTGATCAAGCCTTAGACATAGTATTAGAAGCACTTACTAGATACGTGAAAGAAAAACTAATTCAAATTTCTGGAAGGTCGGTATTCGTTAATTGATTTTTTAATTTTAACAATTCGACGGATTTTTAACATTTAATTTTTTTTTGTTTTTGTTTTAGTGCTACCCTTTTCTACATTGTGAAGAATAAAGAACGGCCGTTACTTTTAAATGATATAACAGTGAAACGGCGTATTATAACCACATTATTAACCGGAATGGATTTTCACAATTACGATGAAACAATGATGCGCAATGGGTGTTTGACTTTGTGTCAATTGAGGATACCTCAGGACGTGGTAAATATCAATCGACCCGATAATAAAGCTACAATTTGGTTTTCAGTTATTCTTCTTAAAAATATATAATTGAAAAAAACTATGGTCACACAAATGTTTGCTAGTTAAAAAATGTCCAATAAATAATCAAAGTCCAAAATATTTAAGTTCGTACCCGACATCATAATTAATTTATCATTAAAAATCTAAATAATTTTCAACTTTTATACTTTTCATTATTTATGCCGACTATTATATGAAACTACCAAAAAAAATAAGGTCACCGATAAAAAAAAAAAAATTGATTTTCGAGGTATAGACCGAGTTTGTATATTTTTCTGTGTTTTTTGGTAATGATTTTTGGCTACTTTCAATTTTATTAGAACTCATATAGTTATCAAAAGAAACTTATTATACCGAGTGTGTGTGTGTGTGAGGTGGCTTACTACAATATGGCCTTTAATCGAAATAAGGTTATTTCATTTTAAATTAATTAATACAATCTAAGCAATAACACTATAAATTTATACAGCAAATTATAATTTATAATAGCAAATTATACCTTGTGCTGTATATGCCTTTATTATACATATACGTCATAATGAAAATTTAATGTAGGAAAAAATCTGAATATTAGAAACCTAATAGAGAATCGGTCACCGTTTAAAATATGTATTTAATAAAAATTTACCACGTGAAAACATTTTTACAATTATTGACGGAAAAGAAAAAAAAATGCACAAAGGTTAAAAAACTAAATTCAGTAGACTTGTCATTGAGCTTAGCCTATTCAATACCGTCCGGTATAACATTGAAAAAAAAAAGATTTGTTAAAATTCGAAACGCTTCCAAAAAGTTTTATAGGAACCTGAATGAATGCAAGCCGTGAGTTAGAAAATAAATCCTACTTAAATTACAACGACAACGATTTACATAAATTACAGTTCTGAATAAAAAATATAAGCCAATAGTATAATTATTATTTACTTTGAACTTTGAATATGATTTCCTGATCAATCAATGTTTTTGATTTGTTGCCTTCTTGTACTGGTAGTGCGATATATATATAATATATATTGTTTAAACACAATATTTTTAACCCAGAACCTTGAATTTGATTTTTGATTTAGAAACAAAAAGAAAATATTATGACTTGTACTTTGGCAAATGTTCAAAACTGTAACACTTTAATTAGATTAACATGTACCCGTACAAACAATACTAATCTATTAATTTATTCTTAATAAGTATTGTTATTGTCAAATGAATAGATTTAATTTCAACTACTTCAAAATAGTAAAAAATGATTGCAAACCAATTGAAAAAACTTTTAACTTTTGAACAATTATTAATCATTTTTTCGTCAATTTTTCGACACTGTGTCTTAGGCTCTATTTGTTTATATAATTAGGTATTTCAAAGTTAGGACTAAAATATTTATTGTGTTAATTTTTTTTTTTTCTGTGGCGTTGAATCGAAATATTTAAATATAAGAAATGGATTCATTTTATTTATGAAAACAATCAAATACTTGAACTTATTTTTATCCTGCACGACAATTTGATGTCTTAAATAACAAAATTACTTCAAAATTATTTTTGAGGTAAACATCAATGCTAACTGAGTAATTTTTCAGTTTTCCCGTTATGTTAAAAAATATAAAGAAAATAAATTACCGAGTTTCTATTTCATTGGTGTCCGATTTCCGATCTAAAAATTGCTGCGTCACACTTTCGACACAGATTCACAGGGCAAATGTTTCAAAACTGAAAAAATCAATCATAGAAATTAATAATAATATAATACAAATTCACAATGATTTACTTTGACCACACACACACACACACACACACAGTATGATAATTCTAATTAAATCTATGTCAACATCATGAATATTTGCTGACAAATGCTATAATTTTTAAGCTACAGATAATTAAAATATAGTCACTAAACCATTTCAAAATGTCCAACTTAAATTACCAAACATTCCATGAAATGCTGATTTATTAGCCAAAAGTTTCGGTAAGAAAAAGTAAAAGATAAAATTATTTTGAAACCAACTCGTAACCTTTGTTCAAAATCTAAAATAAATGTTTGACCCTGAAAATGGAAAACGATTGTATGTTGAAAATAATTCAAATATTAATAATGAATAATTTAAAACCGTGTCCGGTATAATCTTGAATCATATTGTCTTGCAAAATATTTTAAATATGTTACTGTTCCGAGGAAACAAAATGACTAATTTTCTGATAAACGTAGGAATAATTAATGAAAATTTGACCAAATATCAAATCTTAAATATGAAACCATAATAATAATTAACGCCCCGAGCAGGGAGACGAAACATATTATTTATTTTTTTTCGATTGTAGTTGAATTGAGTATTTTAAAATGATTAAGTATATTATTTGTTTATAGATGTTTGAATTCAAACGCCTAGTACATATGTTGCTTCACATTGTATCTACTAGTGATCACGAAGGATTTGTTCAGAGAATCGGTATTTATTTACTAAACTCTGTTGCATGTCAAGTAAACAATAAACAAAAAAACGAACTCGGAGATGCTGGTGCAATCAAAGTAATTGAAAATGGATTTTTTTTTCTTTTGTTAGCATATTATGACTGTTTAATTTTATAGAAAATGATGGCAATAATAAAAGATCGTCTTCATCGCAGAGTGTGCGACGACGTTCTTGAAGTAGCTTGGTCGACAATGTGGAATGTGACAGACGAAGCTCCGAAAAACTGTAAACGATTTCTCGATGGAAACGGAATGAAATATTTCCTTGGATGCTTAAAGGTTAATTATTGTTGCATTATTGTATTTAGGTACTTTTTGGTTATCTTGATTTAACTGTTGGCAGTTGTTGCGATTCTGTTGTCTCGACTAATATTTATACAGGTTGCCCGACATGATTTCATAATAAATCAAGGGATATTTTTTATTTAAATCGTCTGTTTAAGGGTAGTGAGCAAAATACCCAGCCTCTAGTTGTACCATTTATTTACTTTGTCCTTTTACCTACAGATGTCAATTGTTTTGTTTATATAATTATTATTTTTTGTACAATATTAACACGGCAGTAATCAAGATGACTTAAAGTACCCATCGTAATAATAGTATTTGGTATACTGACTTTTGGAATTTTGTCCGATCTAGTCTTTTCCTGATAAAAACGAACTGATGCGCAACATGATGGGACTATTAGGCAATGTTGCTGAAGTCAGAGAACTTCGACCAAGGCTGATGCAGACTCATTTCATCAATGAATTTTCCGATCTTTTATTTTCAACACAAGATGGAATTGAGGTATTAATATTGTGATAATTATCTTTGAAATGTAAAATTAAATTTTCCATGTTACGAGTAGGTTAGTTATAATGCCGCTGGAGTTATTGCACATTTGGCATCAGATGGTCATAAATCATGGACTATAAAAACACCTCCCAGATATAAAGTATTAGACCGTATGACAAAAGCCATTCGAAATTGGAATCTGGATGCTGACCGAAATATTAATTATCGTTCCTTTGAGCCAATATTGCAGCTTGCACAAGTTCGGCATACTCCTCAGTGTGCGCATTGGGCAGCATGGGCTTTAGCAAATCTTACCAGAGTATACCGTAAGTATATTACTTATTTCAATGATTGCTAAAACGTTTAAAGTTTAATATTCTATACATGGTTAAAAAAAATATTGATATTTTACATTTATCATATTTTGTATTAACTATTATATTTTATACTTATTATATTTATAATATTTATAATTATAATAATATAATAATTATATTATTATATTTATATTATATTTTATATACTTCATATTAACTATTTATTCTGTAATTAAATTTAATAATGTGATAATATTTAAAAAAACAAAAAAACGATCCTTATTGTATTTATTTGTTTTCAGCTGAAAAATACTGTTCGATTGTAATAGCCGAAGGTGGTTTGGCAATTATGAGTGAATTGCTTGAAGAACATTGTATACTTAATCAAAATAATCAACCTGGGGTAATACATAGTTTAGCTCAAACTGTAATCAGCCAATGTGTGATGTATATGAAAAACCACGTAGAAGAGTCCCCGCAGTGAAATCTTTTGAGAGTATTTTTTGTCTTTCATCATACCATTAGACTATCAATTTTTAATGTTTATTTTATACCCCTATTATTCTTGGATAAAAAAAAAAAATGATGATTAGGTAGGTTTATTATTTTTGAAAAATGTTATTATCACTGTATTGTATTATTTCTTATAGCCAAGTGTCTAGAGTATGATAGCTTGACATTCAAAACCGTAAATTAAAAACTAACTAAACTGGTGAAATTAAATACTAATTAATAATTATTGTTTAACACTCACATTATTATAATTTGTATTTCAAGTTTAAATGGTATTTGAGTTAGATTCAATGTTGAATGTTAAATGTTTATACATAGGTCATTTATGTATAATATATAGATATAGATATATATATATATTATACACCATAGTTATTTTTAAGACACAATGTCCTTTATATTAAATGGTCTAACCTTTTTTTTTTTTTTTTAACTTTATTATTATTATTACTATTATAATTATTACTTCCATGTGTTTAATTATTTTGTTTTTATATATAAATTGTTTGTGATTGTGATCATCTGTGAAATATATTATTAATGATTAATTGCATTTTAAAATAAAAAGTTAACACGGCGTAGTGTTGTAATATTTTCCAAAACGAATTATAACCATGTAATACAAAACTAAAACACAAAATATTATAAATTATTATTTAGCACAACTGAGAATGTTTGTCTTATTTCTTCAATATTACCAAACAAATTGTAGCAGCTAAATGTAACTTGTCTTATGACAAATAAAGTTGTACGATAGTACAACAATTTTATGTTTGTTTTTTTAATATAAAAAAATTAATAAATATTTATATCTTAAAATATTTCCGAGAAAGCAAAATTATATAAGAATTCGTTTTGGAACTTACAAGTAGTTATGTAGCCATTTTTTTCCTACTCTAGTATCTTTACAGCTTTTATGTAAATTCATTGTTACCTAATTAAACATAAAAAAAAAAAAAAATGTTACATTCCAATGCAGGTGAATAGATATTTTTCATTATTTTACCACATTTATCTAGAAATTTATAAAACTATTTTAACTACTGTAATACATCACTTATAACTTAAAAGCTATATATTATATGTGTGTGTGTGTGTGTGTGTATATATATATATATATATATATAACAGACACGAATATATATTTATACCATGTAACACTAAAAGTTATGTTTTTAATTTGTATTAAGTTTGTTTAATTTTTATTCTAATACTATTTCCGATTACAAGCTTTTACGATGCTTATTATGGTTTTACTGGCCATTAACTATCATTTTAAATATTTTGTGTCAGTTATAGTTTTGTGTAATAAATTATAAATAAATGGCAAGTTAAAAATCACTAATCTGAATTAAATTTAAAATATGATTAGATTTTAATTTTGGTGATTAATAATAACATGAGTATTTTTTCAATACAACAGTGTGGGAATTTCAATAATTTGAAATTTTAATTATAAAATATAATATCTGGAAATATAAGATTTCAGATTAATGCATAGTTGTTATGATTATAATTTAAAGATAAACAATATGAACAGTCGTTATATTAGTTACTATATCTCAATACTCGTTAAATTTTAAATAATTTTATGTATGAAAAAATGTATAAATCAACCCTACCTAATACCTATCCTAGTCATTAGGTAAGAATATTTTTACTCCACAATTAAATATAACATTATCTATATATATAAATGAAAGGGTTACAATTTTTATACATGATATTGTATGTATAATTATTATTTAGAAAATGGATTATGAATTTCAAACTTATAACATCTTTCATGTGATATTAATTTGGCAAAATATATTTTATCATCATTTAATTGTTGTTAAAACGTATAATTAACTAGGTATAATAAAATAATATACATGTGTAATATTGATGATTTTTTTAAACTTGTTTATCAAAAAATATTGTACATACAAATTTTAAAATCTAAAATACCAATGGCAGCTCAGTTGATTAATATTTAATTATATAGTAAAATTCATTGAAATTATAGGATCAAAACGATGACAAAAAAAATTATAAATTATTCAATGAAAACAATTCCCAAAAATTATCCAGTTATCTTCTTAAAACTGTATATTATTTATTTACCAATTTAAATAGTTGTTCAAATTGTTTTGCTTATTTGCATTAAAACAAAAATTATACAAGTAGTGTTCTAATGCCTAATTAATATTATACATTTATACTGTTTATTTTTATCAATAGACCAGCAATAATGGAGATATTTGTGAGATAAAGAGTGACTACTTTCTAAAAAGATTGGAAACCCTTGTAATTTAAAACACATGATTTAATACAGTCAACTGGGGAGGAACGATTTTGACCTTCAAAAAGATTTTTTTTTTGCTATTGTTTTTAAAAAATATACAATCTATACTTATAAATTATAGCATAATAACTATATGTAATAATTTAATTTTAACAGGTAGATAGAGGGATTTAAGAAGTCACCCAAAGACTTAAGATTAACTGATTAACAAACAATTCAACAGTTTTAAGACCTATGAAATACAGTTTTCACCCATGGTTAATTCAAAAGTATTTTTTTAAATTAAAAAATCGTTTATATTTCATTAGTAATTACAACCATTAAGTAATAGGTACCTATAACCTATTAAATGTAATCAAATGTTGACTGAATCCAAGGTGTATTTTAAGTATACAAATACAATATTACATTATTATATTATATAATATATATCTACGAGTATACACTGGTTGAATCCACAGATATATTATAATTTAATATTATATATATTAATATTGTATTTAATTTACATTGCATGTTGATAAGAAATAACACATTTTTATTGTTTGATAGGAAAGAAATGTTTACAGAACTAAAGCACAGTAAGATCACTAAGATCCCTGACGAAACGTTCTGAATAATATTTTTATGGTGACATAATTTTATTGCTTTAACCGTGCATACAATTACAACCATTTTATCAAAATATAATACAACTGTTTCAAGTCACTTTAAGTTCCTAGTCACCCCAATAACGTTAACTGATATTGGTAGGTCGGTATACAAAACCTTATTAATACCTAATGATTTGTCCTTGAAGAGAGCGTTATGTTAGTGTGGATTTACCATTTATGTCATAATTTGATGATGTATCATGTATGCAATATCTGAAGTACCAACCTACATTTTAATATATTTTTTATCATTAAAAATACATGTATGTACATGAGTCTACCGTGCAAAATATTCTTCCAGGAGTGTACACAATAAAAGAAATAGCAAATGTTTTAACCGTAATCACGTCAGTACTACTATTTACTAACATTAGTGCAGTTTTGTTAAAGACAGATAGATGGTCATAGTAAATATAGAGCTTTATTTTTGAGTTTATGTGACGATAGAAATACCTAGTGTTATTAATCAAATTGATTAATAGTCGAATATTTGAATAATTCATAATATAATACCTATATTATATTATTATAACTACTTTAAATGACAATAAACATTAATTTGTAGTTTTTTGTGTATTATAAATATTCAATTCAGTTTAAAATTTAAATATGATGACGTCATATTCATTAAGAAATACTTTTGAATTATAAAATATGTATGAATGAATTATTCAAATTTTCAAATTTATTATTAAATTATTTGAATTTTTTCAGTTGGTAATTCGAATTTGAATGTACAAGTTACATTATTAGTTTAAATTTATGTAGATCATAGTTATACATTGTCCTACAAAAAAATTGTTTTTTTTTACACAATATTAATATTCTAATTTCATAGCAATATAACCTACCAATGCTACCATAGTAAGAAGAACATTGACATTAATTAATTCAGTGCCAAGCAAATTTAAACAATTATTTTAACATTAATAGGTAATAGTTAAATTATAGAAAAATAGATAAATAAAAAGAAATATAAAAAGATAGAAAAATAAAAATAAAATGATTAGTATAATATCTAACTAGATTGGTTTATTTAACAATAATTTGATTTATTTGAACTGAACTTTAAAGAATGATAAAATTATATTCTAACAATTTATCGATATATCAAAAATTAGTTTTGATTAAATTACATATAACTTTGACTTGATAGGTAGTTAGTAAAGTATAGTTTACAGTTGGTATCAAATGATTTCATCAGATAATTTAATTAAAGTGCCATTTCAATTTACATGTATCGTGCAAAAAGAATTATATATTTTATGTTTCAAACCCCATTACAAGATAGACATCTCATTTTTTAATGTATCAACAAGTTACTAAATACCTACAGTAAAGGGAATTTAACGAAGGCAAGTCAGAATGCCATAGCTACAGTCATAGACATAACTAGAATATTTTTGGGGAGGAGCAAACTTTGTTTCATAGTTATAACTATAAGGAAAAGATTAAAATGCAAATTTAATTTCTCAGTTGGGTCTCAATTACAATTTTTTTAAAGCATAAAATTATAATTTTTTAAGGCCATAAATAAGTAAGTAGGTAGAATTCATATATGTTCTTTTTTATTTTAATACAGTTATTCTTTTGGTGTATTAAAATCCGCGATAAATTAAATTGAAATACTCCAATAAAATACAATTGATTGCCTTTTTATCTTTTGGATAATATTATTTTGTAGGCATTGCTTCCTAAGATTTAAATAATGTAGCAGTCGCACCTCCCCCACCTAGTTTACGCCAATTTATGTAGACATGTATTAAACATTCTACTATTTTTATTAAGTAACGACAAAAGTATTGAATTTTTGCTTTTTGTATTGGAAAATCACTACTTAGTCCGAATAATTTTCAAACAAACATTAAAAATATATAAAACACTGAGCTGCGGTATCAATTAATGGGAATTGTGCAATAATTGTATAGTTATTGTTAGATAAGTATGGAGGGGGAATATTATTTATTTCTTTTAGATTTTAAAACGTTTGATTTAATCATAGAACATGGGCTATAATTTTATCGGACAATAACCAAAAACATGTACCCACCTATACAACCGGTCCACTAGTCGTCACTATATATATAGAGGGATTCATCTGGACAATGCAGAAGGCTTGACTCGAGAAAATGACTAGAGAAATGAACTTTGAAGTTGCGTGCGTTCTTTTTACTATTATTATGGTGTAAATTACGGCGGCGTTGGTATTTCGCGCGGTTAAGACAGGTATGCGCGTGTGTATTTCTGTTGGACCTCGTCGTCGTCGTCGGCTTTGGGTTAATCGTAAAAATAGTGATTCGCCACAGAGTTAGCTAGGCTGTATTGTAATACACACACTCGACAAACGTTGGGCTACACTGCGCGCGTTGTTATTATTATTATTATTATTATTATTGTTAATCGAGTGGGACGATGAACAAGAAGAAGAAATACATCTCGCGCGCGTGTGTGTACATATACATATATAATATAACTGTAATATAGAACGAAACGAAAAGAAAAAAAGAAAACATTTAAACACAATAATATTATATTAACTGTTAAATAAGCGTCGTCGCGTCGTACATTGAGCGCGCGCACACACGCGCACCCGCCGCCGGTCCATTTAAAATAGTGTATTCTTGACGTGTCCTTTGCCGATCCGCGCACGGGTCAGTTTGATAGCATTTGCCGCGCGCGCGTAACGCGTTCAACGACGCATTTTACAATCGCAACGGGTTTTACGCTGGCAATATAACAATCATCGCGTAATCGTAACAATAATAACACGTCGATATCCGTTTACCGGGGTTTTTATTGTTAATTATTTTTTCGTTTCGTTTTTTTTTTTTTTTTCATTGTTTTCTACGTCGTACGTACGAGAAGGCACACATCGTCGTCGTCGTCGTCGTCGTGCGAAATCCGCCGGAGCCCGTCGATTTCACACAGTTATCGCGTAATTATAATATAGGTACAGTTATAATAATATTGTCTTTCCTCCCCCCCTCCCTCTCAGATTTTATCGCGGTAAAGTAGTATAATATTTTATTCGTTCGATCGATTCTACAACCCTCCTACTACAACAACGCATTTTTCTAACGACGCATAATATGATATAGTATTATAATAATATACAGCGTGTACTCACCCGGAAGAGGAGGACAAAGGCGTTTTCACTGCTGCTGCCGCCGTCGCCGCCGCCTTCACGGTCGTCATCGTGGACCGCCGAACGAAGACCGCCGCCGCCGCCGCCGCTGCCGCTGCAATAACCGCCGCCGTCGTCGTCGTCGATTGATGATGTTTAGTAAGCACATATTTTATTATTATTATACATAAAAACGAAATGAAAAAAAAAAAACAAAACGACACACCACTCTCACGCGACGGATAATTAATTAATAAACGTTGTGAAATTGATAATCCCGGCCCGGCCGCCATTTAAAGCCGCCGAGGGGTTTTTTCGCCGGTCGGAAAACGGACGCGAAAAGAAGACCGCGTTGCGACCATAACCGTTATCTACCGCTGTCGCGGTCACCTACCGCTTTCTCCATGAATTTGCACCGCGTTCGGTGCGCGTGATGCGGTTCTCTGGGCGACGAATAATTTATTATTCGTCTCCGCATTCGCGTTCAACGACGTCGTCGTCGTCGCCGTCGTCTCGACTCGGCGTAATTAACGCGGCTGGAGTGGGTAATGGTGTTTCTGCGGTCCGACGACGGCCAAAGGTCGTTATAATAAAAACGCTAATCGTCGCGCTTTCGAATATAGACGCGACCGCGGCGGCGATAATCAATGAACATCGAACGACGTTTTCGGAAGCGCACACGCAAATCGACGAAAAATACGAACACAAACAATAACGCACAGGTAGGTGTGTGTGTGTGTACTCGAATATGTGTGTAATCGTCGTTATTAATATGTGTGTGTGGCTCGGTAATTATATTAAAATATCGAACGATCGTGCCGTGAAATAGACGACGCGGATAGGTAGGAGAGGTACGGTTAATATGGCCGTTATTGAGCCACATTTTCTCGCGAAAATCCCCACGTCGCCACACTATTTTTTTCACTAGACACTAGAAAAGCGCGCCGTTATAATTTTTTTTTCGGACGATTAATTTTTATGACTTTAAAAGTAATATTACGTTGGTTATAATATAATAGCACTACTATTTATATATTATGTATATTATGTAAATCGAATCGTATGATATTCCGTTTTCGGTACCTAATAATATCTTAGCCGACAACCGATGAAAAATGATGATTTTCACAGTCATTTGTGCATGTTGCTTGTAAATTTCCAAACATATTCGTACATTGTACTCGTGTCAGCGTCTGCAATAATTGGTAGTCATGTTGTTGTGATTAAAATTTATAATTATTGCCCATTCGATTCCGCGGAGGGTAACCGGGACATTTATTTAATTTTCATTCATGCGAAAAAATACTATAATGCAATGCGTTCTGTTTTGGAACCGAGTCGAATAATATTTGGATTTATTTTTTCCTTCAAGATATATTGAATAATATAATTAAATGATCCCATTAATATGAAACATATTATAATATATACGTATATTATATTATATTGTTGTTTGTTATCTCTATTTTTATGTTAAATACATTTTTAACAAATAGATAACAATTCACTGGCGTTATCAAAATAAAACCAAGTTTTTGTCATATATTATTTGTACTAGGTACACAATCAAACAATGTGCAATGTTCAGGCATTTTATCTAGCTAAAATAGAATGTCTACACATCATTGTTCCATATTTTTACCATTTAACAATATTGTAGTTGTCTCTTTTACCGCGATCATTTTTGGGTCGTTTAAAACTCGACTTTTTAATAATTCATTATTAGAATTTTACTTTAAACTCTGATATTCATAATATACTATTTTATATTTTTACTAAATATGTTCTATTGTTATTTAATATTTATAGCGTACACTAATGTTGCTGTTCTCATTTCTAGAATACTATTTGTAGGAACCTACCAATCCAAAATGCGTTTAATTAACAATATATAAATTACGGATTTCCAAAACTTCTAACTTACGATTATATTTTGGCATTTGTAATTTTCCCTCTTTTGATATTTTCAAAATAAATTTTGCGTCATCTGTTAGCGTCGTAACTGTAATATATATATATTAAATCCGTGAAGACGATAAACAGTACTTGATAGATTTATGTTTATTTAATATTTTGACAGTTGATTTGAAATTTCGGGGGAGGGGGGAGCTTCAGCACTCTTAGAACTCCCAACTATGGGCCAGCTTAAAGTAAATATTACAAACAACCAACTGAAAGTATGTAAAACATGATTCGATTAAACAATTACATTCTTTTGGAATAAAAATAATGATTAAATAAATGTTTATGCAAAGTTAATTATCGTAAAATATAATTAGTCGATTAATGTATTTATTAGAATTTATTATAGAAGTACGAAATATGTTTCAAATGAAGCGTTCATTTTCTTCAGTAGGAATATATTACTATTTAGTATAAAAAATAAGTGTGTAGCATAGACCGTGGTGTGTACGCTTTCCATATAAACCAACAACTATCAAGTCGTCGATCAAATAGCATTTTCTAAGTAATATTATATTATTAATAGGCAATAGCCAATATGTACCTATGTTTTTTTTTAATCTGTATGTCGATAAGAGAGCATCGTGAAATAACAGCTTTATCGTATTCTACGAATTGTTAATTCATATCTCTTGCATTCAACTTGAATAATAGATTATGACGTTGGTATAATTAAAAAGTTAGTTTCATTAAGCGTGAATTTATACCCCGCATGATGCATATTAAGCTGTCTCGACTTTTAGGAGTATCCGCGAATCTACATTTGGGAATCTGCAGTAAAAATCAAACATAAAATATGTAGCGTTGTTAATTTAAATTATAAATTAAACCATCGTTTCTCAAATTATAAGTCGCAACTCGCCGGTGGGTAGTAAGGAGATTTGTTTGAACCATACCGATTCTAAGAAATTTATAATCATTTTAAACTGTACACATTTTTTTATCCTGTAAAAGTAAAACCACGTGGGTCGCGCGATAGATTTTCAGTGGGAAACTCGGGTCGTGGTCCTTATCAGATCGAGTTAAACAACATTAAAAAATACACAAATTGGTTTTTTCCCAATGAGTTTCCCGAAAATTTCCCTATCGTGTTTTTCTACGAAAACAAAAATGGAAATTGTTATTTAATACTAGTTATCGTGTTGATTACTTAATTTTATTATAATACTTAATTGTATATATCTTATCATATTAAGTAGATAATCAAACCTGCCAAGACCTATGGTATAACCTTTAAGTTGTAAGTTCTGTCGACCAATAATATTTGTATCAGCAGGTAGATACTATTATACGTGTATAGTCGAAAATGAATCCGTATTATATTTGTAACCGTATGCTAAGCACGTGTTCGACGAATAAAAAGAAACAAACACTATCGTTGTTTGATGGATTCAACAATGATTTATTTCTCATGTTTATTATTATGCATTAGATCTGATCATATTAAATTTCGATGTGTATTTTTTAAATGTTTAACGTCACTGATATTATCAATGAGCAAAACATGATGAGTTTCATGCCATTTAAATTAAAACATTTAAATTTGTTTAAAATTTTTCACGACCAATGATAATATTACATATTATAAATAAAAATTAAAAAAAAAAAACTATAACGTTCAAAAGTATTTATATCAAATACTAAGATTAAAGTTTAGAACTTTCGTCGAGCAATTATTTTTTTGTTTTTTATTACAAAATACCATAATAATAATATGTAATAAACGTTAAATTATTCGAGACGAAAAAAATATTATTTTATTTTATTCAATGGGAAACTGTTGTGTACATGGCTTATCAATCGTACCTTTTTATCGAACCGACTACGTGTGTTCTTTTAATATTATCAATTAAAATGCCATTGCAACGCTGCCACATTTCTCCGGGATACAAATTCAATATGAAATTTAAATTTTAAATTAATCACGGTCAATGGTGTTTTTTTTATGGATGACGTACTATAGTAGAACCGTATTATAATATAAAATATACTCGTATATGGAGGCTCTCTCATAGTCGAAAAATATTTTATTGTAATTGTTTTAATTATAATTTTGTTTGATTTATTGTTGAAACTTTAATAGTTGTTATACATAATATTATGTTTTACTCATTTTACTGGTACATTTCGCACGAAATAATCAATGTTTTCGTTCAAATGTGATAACAAACCCTCCTTAGACAAATGATGAAAATGCGCTGAAGTTTACAATGTTTATTATTATTTGTATAATATACATATTCGCATGGCATTTAAACACATTGTGTCGATGACATAAGATATTTTTATATTATATATTGAACGTTATAACAATACAATTATTGAGAATCGTACATTTTTCATGCATATTGGTCAATAGTAACTCATAATAATATTATAATCTCATCTTTATTTTCTATATCTATCTAGTAGTTGTCAGTGACGTGCACAGAAGGGCTTAAGAATTATAACCCTCCCCCGGACACAATTTCTCGAGGTCGGTGAATTATATTGACTATTTTATTTACATCTATTATTTTTTTTTTAGATTTGCAAAAAATGCAAATTTTTTGCATTTAGATGGCATGACGTATAATACGAATCGATATAAAATATATAACAAAATAAAGAGAAATAAATAACGTTCGATGGTTAATACTAATATAATAATATTAACAAAGTATTATTAAATATATAAAATAAATAGGTCTTGGCCGGAGCGTTTATAATAAAGAGTGCGAAAATCGTTACGATCGGTTCCGAATAAAATTCATCGTCTGGTGTAAGAACGTTTTAATAAATTATTTTATATAATTAATAATATTTTGTCATTGATAATTTTATTTTCGTAGTTCCTGGCAATATTTCGAGTTTTATACGAAACCCTGGTTGTAGACATGAGTTTGTTTATTTAGAGAGTGGATAATATTTTTATATTGAACCCTTTTCAAAAAAACTGCGTATGCGTCTCATTGGATCAGTTGTGTTTTTGAAATATAAATGTAATTATTGTTATTATTACCTACTATTATTTTAAAATTATGATTTAAATACTAATATATAGTTGAAAATCGTGTTATCATTTTTCTTCGAGTACCTGTGATGAGAAAAGGTCATTGTGGCTTATGAGTCTCGTCTAATTATTCTATTTCGTGATAACCGTTAATAAAACAAATGTAAATCGTATTAGAGAAAATATCATTAAGCATATAGTAGACACGTGTAAAAAAAAAAAAAAAACTGTTCATGATTGTTTTTATATCATGTCCATTACGCTACTTTTATATTTCCGGAAACGTAGGTTTATAAAATAATTCTCGTCATTGAAATATTATTTTAAACACAATGCAATGGATGTATGAAAAGTATAACGTTTTTAAGGCACCCGTTTTATGTGTTAAACTTCGGAATCTCGACTTTATTTTCATTTTTCAGCCACATACCGAGCAAGAATATATTTTGTTAATTTTTCCCCGTGTCGGGCTTGAATTTCGTACACTTACCGAGGCGGCGCGGCGGCGGTTTTCAAATCTAGTCTTTGCTCTAGTAATGTATATAAACATCCGAATAAAGTCGTTATCGTTTTTCATTAGATAGACTTGGACCAATGTCAAGAGAGTCAATATAAATCACCGTGTCGTCCTTAAGAAATAATTTTTATATTCTATAGCGATAAATTTGTGGTCTTTGGAAATCACGGTGTCTCACTACTCACGCGCAGAGAATTATTGGTGAAATAATTGGGGTCAATAAAATCGTCATATGAGGTTAGGTTAATAATTGTTAAACGTCGAAACTATTTAAACTATACTGTGGAATTTTTCAGTGTGTGACACAGTGTTACTCATCGATAGCGCATTGAAACTATAAAATAAATAATAATATCGATTGTTTCGATTTCATAACAATTGCTCAACACCACCACACCACGACACGCCACCACACACAGCGGGGCGTACTTACAATTTTCCTTATTGAATTCGAAATAACACGTCGACAATTATTCCTCTTTCCTTCACTTGTGCCACTCGAGCGCAATTAAAACTAAAACCTCCACACAGTCCTGAGTTTGAGTGAACACAAATGTAGGTGTACATGATGAAAACTAGTTCTATCCTAACACTCGTAATTATTATAGATATTTGGTTCTCTCAGTTTTAATTTTGTAAAAATACAGCGTTTAAGAGAGCGTTTTTTAGTGGGTTTTTTGATCCCTGGTATTTATCTCGAACCCGGCATTATGTACCCACTTTGGAATTCTTCAGTTATAATCTTATTGCGCGCGTAACGTTCGACCGATCTCGAAAAATCTCACGCTCCACACGGCCGTTATCTCTCGTGTCGATTACACAGCTCTTATAATAATAATAATTATTGTTTACGTCTGGATCGAAAGAACAGCGTAATGTTGTGATGTACTATTTATTGCACATTCTGCAATGCATTTTATCACACCGCGTACCTCCGGGGGAGGGCACACTCGGCGTTTGTTGCGTTTCGCGGGAGTGGCGAAATAAATAAATGAAAAAAATCCGATAATATTTTCGTATAATAATAATATTGTGTATAATAGCGCGAGCGCGCGCGTTCGCGATAATGGTCAAGAGAGGAGAAAAAAAACACGTCGTCGTCGTCGTTACAACGGAAACGGAGCGTGTAGTCGTCAATATAATAATAATAATATCGTGTATAGTTTTGCGTCACACCGGCAGCTCGTGTGGTGTAGCCGACATTTTTTTATACGCCGCCGTTCGTCCGCTCTATCTAAAAAACACGCGCTGTTTTTTATTTGATTTTTTTTTTTTCTGTCAAGTCGCTACACCGAGTGCCGTTTTTTGTCGTCATCGTCTCGCGCGGTGGTGGTGGTGGCCGCCGCCGGTTAACTATAGCCGCGAGCGCGCGCGCGCGCGCGTACTTGACCCCCCCGTCACCGGTGTCAAATCGATCAATAAAAAATAAAAAATAAAAACCGAATAAAATTAAGGAAAAAGAAGAATAAAAAAAAAAAAAAAAAACTCTCGATTAATCGAGACGTCGTCGTAATGAATATTCGCAGTACGCGCAGTAGTCGCGCGCGGCCGTCGTCGTCGCCGCCGTCGTCGTCGTCGTCGCCATCGTCGTCGTCGTAGTCATAATCGTCGTTCATAATAATTGTTGCAGGGATGTGGCGAGCGGTGTTTTAGTAGTCGTCGTCAGTGCGAGTAGTCGTAATAAATAACGATCGTCGTTGTGTTTTTCGTACTCTCGGGGCGCGCAAGGAAATCGCACCAGGACGATTTTCGAACCTTCGCAGCAGCAGCAGCCAACGTCATGAACTGGTTTCGCGCGTACTTTCTGGTCGTATCGTCCACGCTCGTCGTGGGCGGCGATTACATCCTGGACGACACGCCGCTCCACTGTTCGGTCCGGCGCAGCATCTCGCCGTGCACGTGCAGCTACTACACGTCCAACATGCTTCGGCCCAGGATCATGGTCATGTGCCAAAAGATGGTGTCCTTCGAGAACGTCATCGCCACGCTCCAGAACAAGTTCGACGCCCTGTTCGACTACATGCTCAACATCGAGTACTCGGAACTCCACGACCTGGACACCAGGCGCTTCAACGAGCTGGCCTTCCCCATTGTCGACCTCAAGCTGACCAACAACAATCTCAGGTAAACACTAATATAAATCTTCACACACACACACACACACTTTTAATCCTTGCCTTTGACGAATTCCTTAGAAAAATACACCTGTGTGGATTTATAACCATTCTCGCCCTTACATTATTTATATCAATAATTAAATAAATACGAGTAACAACAGTGTTGACGCGTAATTGTTTTACAATATTTTATCATATTGTTATTATCGTTAAAATTTAAAATCACAAAACGTATGTTATATTTTCTACTCGATCGAAACTAAAAATATACGTTGTAAAACTTGAAACACAGTATTTTAGGCCGTGCAGGTAACTCGTACGGTTAGCGAAAGCGCCAGTAGGAAACGTTTTCGTCCTGGGCACGGTCGAAATTCCTAAAGGCCGTATAGAGTGGTTTGTGTAACGAGTCACTTTTATTGCCTCTCCTAGTGTGTTTTAACGTGACACGTTTCGTACTGAAATAGACGATCGTCGTCGACTCGACTGTTTGACAATGAGTAGTAGCTAAATACGAGTTTTATATTTTACCGAAATCAAAGCGTTTTGTATAATAACGACGGTTTGTACAATATTTTATGTCATTTCGGAAAAAAAAAAAAAAACAATTTGCAATTCTCGAAATCTTTTTTTCTATAATTTTCATAATAAATCGTAATAATATAATATGTAGAACATTTTAATGACGTTGAATTTGAATGAAAAAGGGCGCGACGCGACGAAAAACGGACGGGAAAATGTTTAAAAAAATCGTTCGGCCCCCGCTCTATATACTCTCCGCCTCTTCGGAGACGGCTCTTCGTCAAAAAAAACGAAAATCTCGTTCCGAAACATATCGCGTACGTACGTATTATGCAATATAAATAAACGGCGGCGATGTAAAAAATATCGCGTTCGAGCCACACCGGATGCACACCGGATTTTGTCGGTTCGCAGTGCAATATCGACTTGACCTTCTGCTGCGCAGAAGCGGTTGACGAGTTCTTTGTGCGCGAAACTCGCGTTTACGCCGCAATCCGATACTCATTATAATATTCATAACGCACACGATATTATAATAACAATTGTTATTGTTTTTTAACACGTCGTATTTCGCGATATTTACACCGAGTTTGTGTGTGTGCCCGTATTGTTCTAACGTGATGCACGTGAATGCGCGCGAGTCCGACACAATCGATAAGAATTTAATGTCTAATTACACGTATTCACAATATTATACTAATAATACGGCGCCCCGGGACGTGTGTAACGAGTAGTGCGTTGCGTATTAATCTTTAACGTGTATGCCTACGCTCATGAAAATTAAATCTATACTTGCGACGGGTCGGAAATATCGAATATTATAGATTTATAACGTGACGACGTACGCGTAATCTTTTAAACCGATTTTCCTCTTTTTTTTTTGAGCCCGTTTTTTCCATTTTAAAATACAAAAACGGCCTGTCGACTTTTGTCTATACTTTTTACACGTCACGAATAATTCTTAAACGACTTGATTTTAAACTTTTATCACTACGCGATATGAACTCAAAGTTTTTCAAAGTTAACCGTACACGTTCCATCGCGACTTTCGAAATATCCAACATTGTTATTGTTATATAACAAACAACAAATTTCAGCGCACATTTATCGCGTTCGAAATTTTATTTCGCAATAATACGTCTTAATCGAGGTAGTAGGCATAACTTTAGGCGGCCGATCGAAACGTTCATTATCTAGTGTAACGTTTTACATAACAATAACATGAGCACACGCCGAGTGTAGAATCGGTAATTTCGTACGATTGTTATCGATGCGTTGGCGACTTTTAACACAAAGTATATTCTCTTCGATCGTCGGACAGACGCGACAATAAGGCCTTGTCGTAAGACTTTCAGGATCGCCACGAGCGGGAAACAATAACGTTTTATTATTGTGAAATACCTTTTTTATCGACCTAAAAGTCTGTACTGTTCATGTTGTTCCGGGATTTTAAATAAATAAATTTAGAGGGCCACCGTAACGGTCGACGCGAGCCAAACGCGCGGTGTACGAGGACCTACTTAGATTTTTATCCTGCTTTTTATCGGCCGGGTCGCGGGCGTTTTCGTTTTACGCGTTTTTTGACCGGACGAAAACCACCCTAATAATATTATGAGTTTATGACTAACGACATTGTTTTTTGAACCGCCATCCAGCACGCTGCCGGACGAAGCTTTTATCGGCATGAACAGAATACGAACGCTATACTTGTCGGACAACAGACTCAGCGCCGTGCCCACTCAGATATTCAAACACATGCCCAAGATCGAGGTGTTGAATTTGGCCAGGAATTCCATACACAGCGTCGCGTCCGGCGACTTTCAAGTACGTTGAATTATCCGCGATATTAATAATAATAATTATCCGTTTTATCGCGATAGAGGCGGGTGCTTATTATATTTTAGTGTCGCCCGTGAAAACGAACGATTCTTAAACAGCCGAGACGACGCGCCGGCGGCGGCGTAATTGTCATAATATACCGTTGTTGTTATTATTAGTAAGTGGTGTCCGGCAATTTGGATCGTTACGAACGAGAGAGTAAACGTGTAAAAAAAAAAAAAACAGGAAGTAATGTCAATTCTCCACCCTATGATCATGTCGTATACGATCGCGTTCAGCGAGATAAGACGCCGCCGTGAAATTATATTTTCATTGGCGTGGAAAAAAACAAATAAATTAAATAATAGTGTGGTGTAAAGTTTATCAAGATATCTTGCGTAATTATTAATGTTCGCGCCGCAATACGACGATGATGATGATGATGATGATGATGATGTGTTATGCGGAAATAGAGACGGTTCGGGCCGAGTACGACGCGAGACAACGTTTAAATTTCTCACGTTTAAAATCTTAATAAAAATAATAATCGACCGAAAGTATAAGAATTCCGCTCGCCAAACGTGCTTTTTAAAAATGTAGTCCCAAAGTGCTCGAGTATAAAAATCGAAAAAGAATCGACACAAAACGTATGGGATCGTAAAGAACAAAAAATAACGTTACAAATCGTTTTTTTTAGATAATCGTAACGACTCGGATTTCGATTCGTTCTGTCGTTATTGTCATTGTCACGCATACACAAGTCGCTAAAAATACTAAAAAAAACATTGTGAAATAATTTTTAGAGCCTTTCACTGATGAACACGTTCGTGATGGCTACGAATAATTTGTCCAACATAACGAACGGATCGTTTCCCACGACGTTGAAAAAAGTCCAATTGGGTGCCAACAACCTAACGGAACTGAACGGAAATTTGAGGTAAACATAAAAATTTGAGAAAAACGTCGACGCACACAATATAATATGTTCGTAGTCATTATTGTGATAAACACAATATCGCTTGTTTTTCTATTTCTTTTTTTTTTTTTTTTTTTCTGTCTGTATCGCGTTAATAGCGTGTTTTTTTTTCTCTCCGTACACGACTGTCGAGAGAATAAAGTCCACCGTTCGATTCGTATTGTAGAAATAAATTATTAACACACATTTCTCGTCGAACAAAACAAAATAAATCTGAATAATGTTAATTCATTACATGTGTGTATCGAATAAATTATTACCACCTCATACTACTACATATATTATATATATTTTATCGTATATAATATAGACGTTTCGTTCGGTTTTGTTTTGTTGTTTTGTTGTTTTTTTTTTTCAATTATATTTTATTGTTATTTATTAGAAATCAAAAAGACCTTGAATGGCTCTATTTGAACTACAACCAGATAAAAACTCTCGACGGAGAACTACCGATCGACAATAAAAAACTCATGTTTTTGAACGTGTCCATGAACATGTTGAACCACTTGCCGCCGGAGCTCAACTGTCTGGAGGCGTTGAGATATTTTTACTGCACGTTCAACCAGCTGACCGGATTGAACAGAACGCTGTCCAAGTCGAGAAAACTCATCTTGCTCGAGCTCACCGGCAATCGGATACAAGAGGTATACTATATATGACAGCGTGGACGGGAATTCGTGGTGCCGAGAAAATCGAAAGATTTGTGTTTTTTATCTATTCGTAATCGAGCGATATCGAGAAAATAAACACGTTTTCCCAATAATTATCGTCGCGCTAAAACAGGAAAAGGGATTTTCATTTATTAATTATTATTATTGTTTTCGTCGTAGTTGGCGTCGGACGAATTCGAAGAGGCGACAATGATCGAAGTGCTGGAGCTGAGTAACAACCGCATCAGACACCTGAACAAATCGCTGCTGCCGCTCGTGCAGTTGTCCGAGGTCAATCTGTCTTTCAACAACCTGACCGAGTTCTCGTTGGCCGAAATCAAGGGGCTGAAGGAACTCAAGCTGGTCGACCTGTCGCACAACGCGATTTCTTTGCTCAGCGGCCACTCCGAGGCGAGTAGTCGCGCGATAATAATAAATAACAATAATCGTTACGAATTAATAACGAATCGCGACTTTTGCGCGTTTCACGCGTTTTCAGATCATAAGCGAACCGGTCACCGGCGTCGAGCACCTGAAGCTGGACCACAACGACTTGGAATCGCTTGGCGGATCGTTGATCGGCATCACGACGCTCAGCAAGCTGAACATCAGTCACAATAAATTCACCGACCTGTCGCCGTACGATCTGACCGGATTGAGCCTAAAGATATTGGACGTGTCGCACAATTTTTTGCACGTGCTGCCGGACGTCTCGCTGGTAAATATTATTTTGCGCGCCCGAGTGAACGTCATCATCTCCTCGTCAACACATCGACGAAACATAATGATATTCAGTGATTTCAGTGCGATCGTTTTTCCAACAAAACTTGCCGCGATCCGAATCCGTTTATGAAATTCCATCTCCCACGCGCGGTTTTCGCATTAATAACGCAAAACGTCGAATTTCGATGGAATTTTTTAAGGGTTTATGACATACGATTTTCCCCGTTTCGATTCGATGGGTTTAAGGGACTGTCGAAACGTGTTACATCACTAAATTTCGGAAAATATTTCCCCGACACTTGTAAATAATAACTTTATTTCATAAATTGCCTCATAAAACGTCGGCATCGACCGCGCGCCATAAACGCTTATTTTTGTTTGCGAATCAGTCGGTTTCGTAAGATTATTTCGATCGTCTCGATATGCCGCGCGGATAATAAATTATCGTCGATTTTGTCGCACACAGATCCATTTGCCCGCTCTCGAGAGGCTGGTCGCTTCGTACAACGCCCTGACTAGTTTGACCAAAGAATTCCACGCGTATCCCGTGCTCTGCCACGCAGACCTCGAGTACAACAACATAATGACCGTCCGGGAAGATCTGGTCGAAATGACCCAATGCAAATTGCACGGTGTCAACAGCACGCTGAGAATATATTTGGAAGGTAAGGACGGACGACGATCGAACTATTTATTATCGATGTCATTGTTTTCGATTTTTTACGTATTTTTCCCATAAAACCACGACGAGTCGTCGTTTTGTACAGCTCGTCGTATAAGCGAAAATATTTCGAAAAAAAAATCAATTTTGACGTGTGACTCAAAATCAAGCTATATATACTCGTATACTGAAATTACTCTGCAAACAATATTACTGTACCGACCGGTTCGACCGATATTAGACTTTTAACAAGACTCGTGTTATCTAACATCCGAAATTACGTTTTTATTCAACGATTTCGTGACGTAAACATTGGACTCGACGATTGAAACACATGGATTGTTGATGGATGTGCGACGGACAATCGAACGCGCGTATCGCATCGTCGTCGTCGTCGTATCGCTGTGCACACACACACACGATTCAGGCCGTCGGGCGAGCGTTACGCAAGTCCGATAGTATTGACGTGTGCAGTGCATAATGTTTTTTTTACGTGTTGTGCACGGTAATGCGCAACGGATAAATCTCGTTTTGGTCGGAATGGAATATTATCGATAGGGTTCACGAGTTCACGCATTTAACAAAAAACCGATCGAATATGCGAGTATACATAATAATATATCGTATTCAATAATATTATTATTATACTCCAAAATCGCTCGGGTATGCACTTATAAATAATATGTAATAAGAACTCAAATAAACATTACGCGTATTATGTCGATTATTCATAAAC
The DNA here is from genome assembly GCA_948098885.1 of Drepanosiphum platanoidis. NCBI lineage: Eukaryota > Metazoa > Arthropoda > Insecta > Hemiptera > Aphididae > Drepanosiphum > Drepanosiphum platanoidis. The sequence goes on from OX402534.1 coordinate 18,595,201, forward strand.
ACTCGATTCCGTTCTGATATAATTTTTGATTTCAAACGCACAAACGAACGGTGTTCTGAATCTTACGGATCAAACGTTTAGAACTTTGTGATTTTCAAACGAACGTTAGATTATTATTAGGGTTCGAGACTTATTGCACACAATTGTAGGAAATATGCATGCACATTGCACATATGCACTTAAAATAACCGAAATATGCAACTAAAAATTTGATTTATTCGTTTAAATTTAGACAATTTTTTGTAATTAGTTATTTTTTGACAACAATAACACTATCAACATTATTATATTACTGAATGTTATATTATCTATGTTCGATTTCATTTTCTTCGTCTTCTCGTACAATGAAAAAAAAAGGTTGGGTTTTTCTTTAATATATTAAATTATTATTTATTATTAAATATAAAGATGATGAATTGTTTACCAGTAAAGTTTGACCGGACAATAAGACATTTTCTGATGTTATCGAATTTAAATGCACGACGGTTGTTGTTGGTCAGCATATTATAACAAATTTAAATCTTACTTGCACTATTCTGCAGTCATTTTATTAAGCAATATGAAAATGCAACAAGTCCCGAACCCTATAATTATTATTGTCAAAATGTCGGCGATCCTTTTAACAATCCGACTCGAAACTCTTAATCGATTCTCTTTATTTACACACTAAACCGAAAACAATTACAAGACAAAACTCGATTCTGGCACCTCGAAAAAAATGTCGCTCTAAGCACATTGATTCGGCAAGTTTGACGGTGAAAATACGTATATAAACTTAACAAACTATAATCACGTCGACAAAGGCTGATTGTATATTACAGGGATGGGCAACTGCAGGCGGCCCGCGCTACATTTTCAAATTACTTCATATAATTTTATATAATATTCTTAAAACAAATATTACCCCATATAAACAGTATAATATAAATAGTTATAACAAAAGTATAGTAAGTTAAGTTTTATAAATTTGTAAAACATAATAATATCTAATCAGCAGTCTCTTTTTTTAATAACACAATTTTTACCTCAACTTAGAGTATGTACTTAAAAGTGGCCCGCTAGTTACTGTGAGTTGCCCATCCCTGGTATATTATAATAATAATAGTGATAAACAGGGGTGCTCCCATAGGGTATACTACATATACGCCGTATACTCTCAAGATATTTTGTCAGAACTATGGGTATACTGCGTATACTCTCAAATTATATTTTAAATTATTTTTTAACAATTAATTTAATTAAATTTTTTAGTATTTGTATATTTTCATATTTTATTGACTTATAAAGGTAATTTCAAGCTTTTTTTAAAAGTTTGATTTTTTTTTTTCATATTTTCAACACATCCTTTATAATTATAGACCACAATAAAAATATTTGTATATTATTAAATATTCATGTTTATTACTTTTATTTTAAAAAGATTTATGAGTATTTTTAAATACTTAAAAAAAGGTTCTATTTTTATCATTCTACCCTCCCTTGTTTAAATCATGGATCTTCACCTTGACTAGAGTCTTAGTATACTCTCAAAAAAAATATTGGGAACACCTCTGGTGATAAATGATAATACATCGGAATGAAATTGTAATCGATTTCGCAGGCAACCCGGTGCTCTGCGACGACAACACCAAAGTCGTGACGAAGGCGATGCTGAAGTACAACGCGGAGGTGAGCGGAACTGCCAAGTGCATCCCCGTGACGAACGAGATCAAACCCAACCTGACCGACACCGACACGTCATCCGCCATCACCGTGATCGTCACTTGATCTGCAACGCGTATTATTATTATTTCTTCGAACTATATTTCCGTGTTAATATTATAATATTATTACTATTTGTATACATACTCGTATATACGCATATACGTATATACATATACACATATCGTATATATATATATATATATGTGTGTATGATATATATATATTTATATAAATGCGATATTGCTATATTTATTTTGTTTTTACTTTTCTGTTAATAATTATTATTATTATTATTATTTTGTAATTTCTCTCTCTCGTCTTTCGGACGTAACGTAAATATTATTACTGTCGCGCGTCGCGTGACAAACCTTAAAAACGCATAGGTATACTACTACTCGCGAACGTTTATAAGATTATAATATCATCATAGTAATAATAATAATAATAATAATAATAATAATGTAATAATATGTAATAATAATCTTTACGCGTGGTCTAGTTTTTAGCTTGTAACGTGAATTCACGAAATAAATTATTATAACAATATATACGGTATATAATACAAATAGTGATACTACGTATATCAAATAATGACGCGCCGACATTATTGTTGTTATTGTTGTCGATCGAAAGGATTCGGTGCGTCCTGTGAGGATTGACGATCTTCAGAGCTACGCGGCGCGTAAGTGATATTTTTCACGCGCGGCGCGTAGCAGATAAAAGTGTGATCAAACATCAACATTATCGTCTAAATCTTATCGTATACAAAACAAACGGTCATATCATCATTATCATTATTATTATTATTATTTTTTGAAATTCGTTTTGATTTTTTCAGGACGAAATCATATAATTTAACTTTTTAGTAAACGCGTTGCACTCGAGCGCATGAAATATATTATGCGCTTTCTTCGCGTTCAATTTTTTCCAACAACAGCATATAATAATATACGTATACGTATAATATAACATTTCGTATTATAACTACACACGTTATTATTATTAATATTTTATGAATTTTGGTATAAATTTATCAATATATGATTTCAGTTTTGTTTTTTTTTTTTTGTACGTTTTAACGTTGTTTATCGTTGTTTTTTTTTTTAAACTACTCGGCAAAACGGCGGAATAGAGAATCGGAGAAAATTGTCGTTTACTCGTACGATAGTGATGACGAAGAAGTTTTTTTTTTTTTCATTACGAAATCAGAAAATCCCTTCTAGAATCTATCGTTTTTTTTTTTTTATGTATTTATATCGGAGGATTGTTTCGAAACGAAAACGCGCATCACTTCTCAGCGTGTATAATATGCAACACAGCAAATCAAATACGAGCAAAACGTTTCGTATACTCGTGTATTTCCGAAATCATAAGATAACGCGTCTGCTTAAACTTTGTATGGACATTTCGAGATGGTGTGACCGAGAAAATTCAAAAATTTCAATTGTCTACAAACGTTCTCGAAAATCGTTGACACGTTTTAACTACATAATATTATTACGTCGTCTTTTGAAAAACGGTAATGTCCGATGAAAAATGTGTCGTCAAGCCCCCGCGCAGAACGTACAAAACAAACTGAATGATGACTGGTTTTTGAAAAAAACTAAAGAAATAGCGACGATCACGACGACACCGAGTACCCGAGTAATCTATATGTTACGGTGAATGATGTAAACGTGGTAAAAGACGTCATTCCCCGGTAAATGACATCATTTACCTAAAAATTGGTAAATGTTGTAAACGCAGACATTCCCCGGTTATTGTCGTCTATCCCCAGTTTAATTGGCGAATGATGTTCAATACTTTTATGTCGGTGTGAACGATCAGCGATAAGCGTGTAAGTGCCGAATAAGCTTTTAACAGTAGGGCATGGTGGTAAAAATAGGATGATATGGCTGTGTTAAAAACAAAATATTGTAATGTGACAACGGAGGCGGTTATGGCGTATTTAGGTTTATGCGGTAATTGTCAAGTAAAACAATCAAATCCGAAAAGAGGGCTTGTGACAAAACCAATTCTACATTCCGCATTTAATTCAAGAGCGCAAATTGAACACCGGTGAAAGATGTACATTTGAATTTAAAATCTGGTTTTTTACATCATTTACCTACATAATCGAATCATTTTGGTAAAAGACGTCATTCACCGGAGAATGACGACATTGACCAATATTCATCTTTCACCGTAACATACGTATATATATATAAAAATCGATGTACATTTGAATAAATTTTATAGCTCAAGATCCACCGAACCGATTTCGATAAAAATTTTAGGGCATATTGAGATTGATATGTAGATGGTTTCTGTGAAGTTTGTACGCTGTGCGATATGTGGTTCCGGAGTTAGGGCCTCTTAAGTGTACAATATTAATCACGCACGCACGCACGATATTCAACAATTATTATTGTTTTGCCATGGAGATATATATACACTCTATGTGGTTATTTTTTATTATTTGTTTCTATGGTATCAAAAGTTAAGTTTTACGTAAAATTAAATTTTTTCTTTCTTTACAGTGAAATAAAATTTGTGAAAATTTGTTTTCAGTGTAGTGTTTTTTTCGTCATATTTTAAAACGTTCGATTGTGAAATTCATATTTTGTTTTTTTAATGATATATGCGCCATTACGATAGAAATTCCCAATTTGTCTACAGTTTTACATCAAATCGTGTTCCACATTCCATTTCGTTATCGCATCGCGCAGTAAACGTTCCGGCTCATTACAGTACATTGAAAGCATTCAACTATCCAGTTGAATTTTCGAATTCGTTAGAACCACCCGGTATACCGCCGCCGCATTTCTTGAATCTGAAGGTCGGCTCATCAATTATTATTTTACTACGGAATTTGAACGCACCAAAACTGTGCAACGGCAGGCACAAGATTAGCTGTAAAAAGATTGATGCCGAATTTAATCGAAAGGTAAATAATAAACATCTGATTTAAGAATTTCATTCGAGCAATAACTGCACACGGGCCAAGCCGGGTTATTATTCAGCTAGTATTAAATAATTTCTTTGATCCGATCGTCTCTCGATTCGATTTCGCGCGGACGAGCGAGAATCTACTGTACAGTACGTGTGTGGAAAAATTTCGCTATATTTTCGCTCAATCGTAATTCTATAATTTTTTCGCAAACGAACGCGTCAACGCGCGAAAAACTCGCACGCTTTTTCCATGTTCAATAAAACGTGTTTGCCGCGCGACTAATTATATATTATAAAAGTTACACCCTCGTCACACTTTTACACCGGCAAATACACATTATTATATCGCGTAATATCAACGAATAAAATAAAGTTTCACTTTCACCGTCGTCGTCGAGTTGTTATTTCTCATTGTACGACGAGGTACGACACGTGTACGTCACAGTACAGGGTGGGGAAGTGAATCGGGCGATTTTAAAATAACTATAAAAACCCAACAAGTATTTTTTTTTTGACAAATATATTTATACGACCTGAAAGTATATAAAATAGCATTAAAGAAGTGTTAATTTGTTATTTAATTTTTATAAATGACATCTGCAAGACGGCGTCCATTTCGAAGCCAGCGTTCGTGAAGGCGTCTTTGAAAACTGGTCATGACGTTTCGCAGAATTTCCGGTGAGATTTGTGTCACCTCTTCTCGTATTCTTTGTTTAAGATCATCATCAAGTGTCCTTAGTGGTGTTTGGTATACTCTACTTTTGATAATATACCCCCACAGAAAAAAATCACAGGCCGTTAAATCAGGCGAACGCGTGGAGGCCATGGAATATTCACCAAATCTTTTAGAATATTCACTCTAGCTGTGTATGAGACTATCGTAGCCCCATCTTGCAGATATCATTTATAAAAATTAAATAACAAATTAACGCTTCTTTAATGCCATTTTATATACTTTCAGGTCGTATAAATATATTTGTTAAAAAAAAATACTTGTTGGGTTTTTATAGTTATTTTAAAATCGCCCGATTCACTGCCCGCCCCACCCTGTATATACGCGTATAATATTAATATCATTTTATATCGTAAAGTATATTGTTTGCGCGTTTTCGAAACGCAAGTTTTGTTTTTATCCTTTGCCAAGGGTGGGTGGGGGGAGGGAAACGTATATTTAGAGCGCGTCTCGGCTGTCGAAATAATTTTTCCACCTCGGCACACAGACTTAACGAGGGTTTCGTTTCCGGCTTTCTTTCGGGGAAATAAAATAAGGGGGTGTTTTTTTTCTTTCTTCTTCTTCGTCGTCGTCTTACTCGCGGGACAATGAAAACTTACGCGGTAGCTCTTAAATAAAGAAAGAGGGTGACCGAGGAGAGAGAGAGAGAGAGAGAGAGAGAGAGAAAAAAGGAGAAGAAAATAAAGCGGAAAAAATCTACTGCCGCGACGAGATTTACTGCGAGGGCGTGCGCGCTTGTATTATAGGTACTCGGCCGCGGCCGAGTGTCGCGGCGCGCGGTCGAAGGGCGAAAATATTATACGTCTCATAATGGCCGAACGTTTATTTCGGTCCTCGGAACACCGCCGCCGCCGCGCTTTTCGGAAACGGAAGAAATTCGTATTCCTCGTTTTATTACGGCAAGTAAGCAACTGGTAATTATTATATTATATATATGTGAAACAATCTAACGTTGTAAATAATAATAATATGTCGGTGTGCGTGCGGTGATTAATTAAAAAAATTACACGCGGGCGCGCGCGCGCGGTCGGAAATACAATTATCACGTGTGTATAGGAAATTTCACGACCGGGGTTCGCGGATGTGACGCGTCACATTTGCATAATATCAAATCGTATGCAATAGAAAAAAGCACGTATGGTAAAAGAAAACATTCTGGCGCCGCCGTTTCCGATCGTTTCCATCCTTCGATTTTTCGACCTGTCCACTTCGATTCGTCCACATCGCAGCAATAACACAATGGCCTTACCGACGACGAACAGAACCGACGACGTCGAGAGGTCAGCTCGTTTTCACGAGCAGACCGAACATCGACGGGGGTTGACCTTTTCTGCGACGATAAATTTAATATTCAATTACAGCGCGCCGTGCAAGCCTCCGGAGAGGCCGTTAGATCACGTTAGATCGCGTAAAATAATATAACCGTAACACTAGAGCTCCTAAAGCCGACACCTTTAAACGTTTAGCAAATTGAAATTCATCTTAAAATGTGAAAATAGTTATTACCAGGGCTACTAGGATTTGTGCGCGACAGCGGCGTGCTTTTGCTACGTCCAAACGGAGTTTTAGCGAGTAGAACTAGGAAATTCAAAAAAATACGCGGTCGTAGCACATATATATAAATTTTATCACTAAAATAATTATTAATAAACGTGCACGCGATAAATAAATAAATTATTTTCAAAGTCGATTATTAAGACCATCAGCCAATAACTGATGTATCTCAATAAATACATTTTTTTTGTAACTACGTATATATTTTCGTGTGTATGTTATAAAAATCAAAATGCATATTTTTGCATTATTTTTTATTGCAAACAAATCCTAGCCCTGGTAATGATGACTCATCAAAAAAATGTCTAATAAAACCATCAGTGTTGTATTCAAAATTACATTTTTCCCCTTTTCAAGGGGGCTTCTAGAGACTATTCTGGGGAGGGGGCTCTCCTGTTTATTATATTTTATCATATTACGCTATAATATTTTAGAATTTGAGAATGTGCTTTAAAAAATATTTATTTCTTTACAGTTTACAAAGTTTACATAAATATAAATTTTAGATTTTTTTCATAGGTACTATTTTTATTACAGTTCAATTGCAATGTTTTTTTTTAATGATTAGGTATGTTGTGTGTGCGATAATATAATTTAATTTAATAATACTTATTTTTAAAAATTATATATATTATTTTATCTGACTCTAGTGTGCCATTCCATAACAACAAATGTGCCACAAATGGCACGCGTGCCGCAGTTTGGCCATCCATGTTTTAGATCGTAAACATAATACATGAAGTAATAAATAGACGGTCTAAATTTTTCCGACGCTTTTTCGACAAACTCTCCGCGAGCTCTTGACTATACATATAATGATTAGGGAACGGATTTTAATGCCATAAAATAAAAATCCTAAAAAAATACGACTTAATGCCTTAAAAAAACGCACTAAAAAAATGCCCAAAAAAACTTTAAAAATGTATTTTTAAAATCAATAAAAACACAATTTTGAATTTGAAACTTACAAAAAAAAACACATTATTATGAAAAACGTATCTTATAAAAATTATTTAAATACAATAAAACCTCCTCTTGTCTTTTATACTTGTCTACACGTGTCAACAATAATTTCGTAATTTCGTAACATAATAAATATTAATTTTTATTCATACATTTTTATCGAATTTTATCCATTCCTACATATACAAATGACTTAAAGACGTCATAAAAAATGCACTTGAAATGTCAAAAAATGCAAAATAAAAGTTACATTTTTTATTAATTCCTCGATGTATGAAACGAACTTTGTGCTTGGAAAGCAATGTTTTCGGACATTCGGAAAAAAATGCAATTTCCATTCAAATCCACGCCCTACATATTATATAATATACTTTACCTATTTATTTTTTTTTGGCGTTGCGGCGGCGGCGCACCTCTCGAAAGTATACGTTCAAACTGTAATTTTTATTTCGCCGGAAGTCGTCCAACCTCGAGCGTCCGGGCCGTTCTCGCGTTTCTATTCACGAATGTCGTCGGAATATAATATATATTATGCACTAGGTTTTTTTTTTCTTTTCTCACATAGTTTTCGTGACAAACTCGACAAACTCGGTACAAGGTACCAAGGCCCCCCTTGGTTCAATATCGATCGGGCAAAACGCTCGTCGAAACGTTTGTTTTCAAATACCTTTTGTAATGAAATAAAAATCTATCGAAAAGCGAAAACACTCGCGAGAATTCGATCCCTACAATTATATCGCGTGCGGCGAGGCCCTGCCCCGGCCCTTCGTCGAGGACTTGTTAAAAAATAAACGTCATAACACGACGTGTATTATGTGCATTTCGGAGACCTGAGAAACGCAACGCGAAATTCGAGTGCCGAGCGCGCGCGTTTCGTTCATTACGTTCGGGAATAAATAATAATATACATAATAATATTATAATAACGATCGGACGATGAATTGAGCGCGCGCGCGAGTCGACGCCGCGCCGGGGATATCGATCGCTGCACTCGCGGCACTTTGTTTAAATTTCCATTATTATTACACGCCCGCGCGTTATGCGAAAACACAATATAGCCTTGTAATATAATATAATATTATTTAATATTTATTTAATTCGCATTTTTTTTTTTTTATTATTCTCTTTCACTCGCCATTAGTTTTCTATAAAGCCCCTCCGGCGTAATATATTATTATTATGCGTACTCGCGAATACGGGAAAAACCGCTTTGATTGCGTTTTTTTTTCGTTTTTTTTCCATCGAATCCGACGCGATTTTATACTTTTTCACGTCGGCGTTTTGAAAAATTATAATATACATACGTATAATATAGCATTCTCTTTTGTACTTTGTATAATAATAATTACACGGCGGCGCCTTGTTAACGAATATCATAATAATATTATGTAACCCGAGGGCAGATTTTATTAAGCCTTTCCTTCGGGTGGAGATTCGGTTAAAATATGTGCCAACGGGCTCGGAAAAACGAGCGAAACGCTCGCGATAGATCGCGTCACGCCTAAACTATACCTGAAAAGACAACACCGTCGTTGGCGCAAAGTCGTCAAAGACGTCGAATAATTATTTATGATCATTCGGAAAGTTATGCTCGATGGAATTATTTAGGCGATTTCGAATGTATCGTCATTAGACCGAATAAATCGTCTGTTTGTAAGTCATGACTAGGGCTCGGATTTTGTAGAAAATGCTTCTTTTGAGAGGTGTGTGTGGTAGAAAGATAATTCTCATAGATAAATACGTTTTGAATCGGTCTGATTTCAACGAAGTAACACTTTTTTTTGCTTTTTTCCACAAAACTTGCTTTTTATTGCTTTTTACCCTATTTGGTTATTTTTTCTTAATTTTTACATATTTTTCTTGAAAATTTAACTTATTTTCATGTATATTATACTCGGACTATAAATCGTTATATTACCAGAAATTTTAAAACCAGTAATAAACGTATGAATGATAAAATAACACTATCGTTATTGTGCCGAAACTGTAATGAATAATCATAACAGTATGATTTAAATGATTTAGTTTATATGAAATATATGCATGGATTACATCGGTTGATGTGGAAAGGTCTTTTTCTACGTATAAATATAATACAATATTAGCAGCACCCAATAGAATGAGTTTTAATGAAAGTATCTTGACCAAATATGACGTGGTCGTAAATTCCTTTTTTAATATTTAATTTTATGTGTAATTGAAATTTGTTTTTTTTTTAGAATTAAATTTAATAAATGCTTTTTTTTGCTTTTTTCGGCTACTTAAAACGCTTTTTTAAGGATTTATTTTGCTACAAAATCCGAGCCCTAGTCATGACTTTTGGGCAAATGTTTTGTGTTCGCCGTGCAATTGCCACCGTTTTTTAGAAAAAAAAGAAACTCGAAATAGCGTACACAACCACCAGATATTTATACGAGCAGCCGAAAATAATAATTTCGCATACATTTTGGGGGTTCAAGGGGAATCTTGATTTGATAAAGTCGAGGGGTCACGCCCGCCGAGCCCCACCTTGTTTGCGCCTCTTGTTTTTTGAGACACATCGCGAATGACAGGTACCACCGGATCGTATTGTTTTAGAGCGTTAATATTTTTCGGTGTATAAAACACACACGCACCACGCATTAGCATAAAAACGATAAATATTTAATTATTAAATAATTAAAAACCCCGAAAAAATTACTGTTTTTTTTTTTTTTTTTTTTAATTATATTTCGAGCGTGTAATAAAAAAAAATATAAATAAACGCGTTCGAATTAAAATGTTAATTCCGATTTATAAACGCAATATGATTATTACGTTTTTATATACGAGTATAATACGAGTATATAGAAGCATCGAAATTCACGAACAAATAACACGTCTTGTTTATGGACCAAATAATTATATTCAAATAATATCGTTTTTTTTTTTTCTAATTATCATACGTGTAATTAATTATATACTCATAATTGGTTTGGAAAATACATACATACACTCGTTTTTTTTCGGTCGTAGTATGCACAATGTATAATGTATTTTTAACCATAACTAAAATATGTAAATACCACGTACGCGAGGAACAAATAGATTAAAACTATTTTCACATAATAAAAAAATTAACGTGGGCCTAAGCGCGTACATCGTCGTTATTATAAATTAAACCGTTTGAATAATGCAGGAGCCGGATTATTATAATATACGAGTATATAATAATATGATATCGTCGAGATTAACACGTCACGCAGGAAAATACGATTAGTTTTTTCCTTCCTCTTATTCGTCTTCTTTTCGGTTTTTCGCGGATTCCAGCAAAATAACGTGTAGCCGTTCACGACGGCGGCTTTTTTTTCTCGTACGAAACGATAATAATAATAGCAGTACTACTTGATAAAAATATGGGAAATACAATTTTACAGGACGATAACAAATCAGCTTGTGAGCTTCTCTCACACACAATAATGTTCATTTGCTTTGCACGCACAGAGAAGAAGCCGCCGATTTGACTTTATTTTAATAATAGAAAACAGCGAAAACCGCCTCTCAAAGTGCACTCTGGGTATTGTTAAATCATCTGTGATGCACGCGGGCTATATTATTATACTGTTTTACAACGAAATAACAGTTTTCTTTCAATTCGGGACGCCTTTTTTTCTCTCTCGCGAACGCATTCGGCAGGTCATTCCGGAGAACATGTAACTGAAAGGATTGTAATAGAAAAAAAAACCTAACGAGAAATAAAACGTTTGTCTCAGATCAGGGCCGACCGGTCTACTGTCCGCCTAAAGGCTCGTTCAAACCGAAGCGGTAGCGGTGGCGGTAGCGGCAGCGGTAACTTCAGCGGTATTTATCGCTTTTTAAATACCGCTGATCTAACCTAACCGGAGCGAAATATTTCGCCAAAAATTACTAGTCGACATTGTGACACCCATGCGCGTACATCGAAGACATTGACATTGATACCTATTTTGTTATTATTATTAAGAAATGATTTCTTTTCATTGCGACGATTCGTCGTCGGCGGCGGCGAGAGAGGACGAGAAAGCAGAGGAAAAGACGCGCCTGCGAGCGTTTCGCACATTCGGTTGGGCGTGCGAAAAACAACAATAAACGAATTAAAATTGTGCGTATCGATTTGCGAGTGACGTATACGTCATCGATATCGTGTCAAAATATCGAGCCACGTCGTGTGCGCACGGGCCCCGGCAGTTGGGCCGGCCGAAAACAGATTTGAATAATTACATTATTACCGTTAGCGGCGGAGAGCCGACGGATTCATCAGTCGGAAAGCACCGATTCTCGTCTCTCCGGACGATCATAACGCCACGACGGCCGTTTTTTTTTAGAAATATGTACCGATCCCCGGACTTGAGAAAATATTACCGAAAGGAGATTCGGTTCGTTCAAAAACACTGAGGCTTAGGCTGAGCTTCGTAGATTTCCTCGAAATCGAGGGGAGAGGGGTTGAAAAACAAAACGGGTTCGCGGCGCTCTCTCGAAACCTCGTTCGGCATCGGTTACGAAATATTACTCGTATATACGTTTTAATGTTCACACTCGGCGAAACTTTACGACGTCATCGCCGTGGTGCGTGGTCTCATCAAACGGGCCATATAATATACATTACACTGTGTACGTCTGTATAATATCGTCTACGCGATGGGAATGCGCGGCCGCGGACGCGCACGCGAAACGGTGTGCCCGAAAACGGGAAAATTAAGAAGAACGCACATCCGGAGCGAATTGTCGGTAATTAATTTTTAATAAGATAATAAAAATCCGCGCGTTGAACGAAAAATAGTAGTAATAATTTTTTTTTATACTACTCCTCCGCGGCGCGGTGTCGGGTAGGTATCGGCCCGTAACATAAATTAATAATTAATTTAATATTATTTTACCTCGTTTCGGCCGCCGCCGCCGCGATGTCTTTGACCCAAACCGTAATAATTTATTACATTTTCAAGCAAACGAGTAATGTATACCAATTACCAGGTATACTCGGCGCGCTGGGCGGTACGCGCGTACGTGTTCGCTAAACGGTCGAAACCAAGTGGGTTGAACAAATTACTTGATAATCCTCTCGGCCGGCCGTCGGTTAAGTGGCTATACGTATTATTTTACTCGAAATTAAATATTATTATTCATATCGCTTCCCAGTGTTTTTTGTTCATGTCGTACGTACGTAACTATTTGCAGTGGCGAAACGATACGCGCAACGGTCGAACCTTTGTGCCAGTCTCGACGAGTCGATTATGATCTTTGACGACCGTCAATAGTCGTCTGGCAATCGATTGTGGCGGTGTCGATCATCATCCGAAGAGGGATGATCTCTTCGTGAAACTCGATTTCAAAGTATAGGAAGAGGGTAGAAACGAAATGAATAAAGTCGGGGTTTTTCGCTCGTGATTTTAACGAGCGACTCTATATGTCGAACGTTTGCGAACGAAATTCGCGAGTTTTCGACGATAATAATCGTGAGAACGGCTGGCGAGGAACGACGACCGCGATTGTGTTCAACACCTATGTAAATGCGAAGAATCGAAAACGTTATCGAACGAAAAAAAAAAAAAAAAAACAATAAAACACGCGCACACGTCGTCGTCGTCCGATATTCACACATATCGCTTCGCTCTATAGTTACGTTTTTATAATATTGTCGATAAAGAAAAAACACAGAAGAAAAGTGAAACCGATTAAAAAGTAAAATCCACGATTTTAGGGGCGATACAATACGCGTGTATTATAATAATAATAATAATACGTAATATAAATCCGATAGTTCCCACGAGAAACGAGTGTTGTTATTATTATTATGATATTACGCACAACAAACGAGACGGATTGTTAACGTTTATTATTTGTCGATAAAGTACGAAAACCAAACGGATTGATACGTGTCTATCGGGGAGCCGAAACGTCTGGGAAAATGTTTTCAGAAATCGGTCGTAATAATATGTCACAATATACGTATGCCATTTGTCTGATCGGAACGCTGATTAATTTTTTCGAATTTAATAAACTGCGTTTGTTCCGCGCGTTGTAATTATTCAGAAACGTAATCTCGCGAGATATTATCACGGCGGAATTATTAAAATATAACGTGGGCTCATTATAATAATATTATGAACGCGCGGTGTTTGCAAAGTTCACATGGAAACCGAACGCGTTGAACCGAGTCTCGTTTATTCGATTGTTTTTTAGAAATCGTAGACACGAATCGCCGAATCAATTGAAACCGACGACGAGACGATAATAGTGACGAACGTTGTCGTCCGGAGCTTTTGAATTCGCATTTAAAACGATTTCTAACTACTGCGAAAGAAAAACACGAAAAGGTCGTGAAACTTTCGAGTCGTTGGGAAATATAATAGTCACGCGTTCTGTACCAAAGAAACGCGCGTCGTCGTTCATTAAAAAAAAAACCGACGAAACAAAAATTCAACTCCGTTCCGACGCGACGCCGAGTCGGTCTTAGACGACCAGCCCAGGACGTTTACAACTCGTTGTAATTTAAATAGGACAATAAATAATAATATATATACCCATTATATCGTGCGTAAAACGTTTTACATATACTATGCCTACTTTGAATAGACATTTTTTTTTCGTTTTTCGGTATTTATAATGTAAATTTTTGAAGATCCCGGAATAATACGCGCGCGCATCTCCGGGGAACGGTGGCGTAAGACGGGTCCCCCCCCCCGCTCGGGGGGAAATAAATAATCGAACGGTTATCACGCGGCGGAGAACCGCCGAAAAAACGACGCGCGGTAATCGATACGGTTCGATCTGTTCTCGCGGGCGACGACGACGACGACGATCGGAATTTCTTCCAATTAACCACAGGATTGTACGACGAAAGCGTAGCGTGTAGACACAAAAGCGCCACTCGGTTCCCGGCCGCCGACGGTATCTAACGTCCTCATCTGTTAGGTCGTACCTAAATATATTATATTTTATAAAGTAGTCGGAACGCGGCGTGTTATTTGTGTTACGTCGGTTGAGTTTTCGTTTGTTTTTTTTTTTATCGCTCCGATTGTTTTTCTCGGCGTATCACGCCGTGGTTTCACGACTGAAATCGATCCGTACGCGCCACTTCTCATCGCCGGCGAACGAGAACTATTAACGTCTCCGCGTTTCGCCGGTCTTACATCACGTTTTACAGCTCAATATTATTGCTATGCGTACGTTGAAAATAACAGAAATGTCCTACTCCGGCGTCCATCTTTTTTTCTTTTTTTTTTTAATGACGTTTAAACTAGTATATATTTTTCCGCGTACAACTTTTCGATCGGCATGTTTTCTAATTTTTTTCAATTTTCAACCACAAATTTCCGTAAGTCCGTAATGAAATAAACGTAAC
Organism: Drepanosiphum platanoidis; assembly: GCA_948098885.1. Taxonomy (NCBI): domain Eukaryota; kingdom Metazoa; phylum Arthropoda; class Insecta; order Hemiptera; family Aphididae; genus Drepanosiphum; species Drepanosiphum platanoidis. The sequence continues at coordinate 18,610,425 of OX402534.1, forward strand.
GTCGAGTTTCTAACGTCTACGCGACGCATATTATACAGTAGAAGCCGCTTATCAGAAACACGGATAACAATTAATTGATACAATCGCGTTATTGAAACAAAATGAACCGGGACGGACCGGCCGTATATTAGAACATTGAAAATAAATCGGATTATTGATACATCACATCGGTTATTTGAAACAATTGGGCGAAAGTCAGTGGACATATACCGTGCGATAACCACGACTGTACTTTATCTTAAAAAAAGAAATGAAAAAAGATGCCCGTATTAAGTTTGGTCTCCACTCTTACGTCAAAAAGCAGAAGACTCGGGCAAAAGGAAAATGGGGAAAGACGATTTTGTTGCGACGACGGGAAGGACGGTTTCAACGTTGGAAGAAAAGGGAGAACATCAAGTTGGACTTTAGAGCTTTACCTGAACACACCTTACGCACTCAGACTTGACAAAGCCAAAGGGGCAAAAACGAGCACGGAGCTTCGTATTTTTTCTAATTTTTCGCGTATTTTTCATTTTTCATTTTTTTTCATAGTACAAATCAAACCAATCGCTTATCAGAAACAATCGGTTAACTGACACATTTCACTTTGGTCCCAAATAGTGTTTCTAATAAGCGCCTTCTACCGTATAATATGGAAATGTTTTTAGGGCGTTGCGTTCGCAGCCCGAGTTTAACGATTCCGATCGTATAAACTACCGTATGACCTCTCTATGACGGACTCTCTGACGCACGGAATCCTCGTCATAACGGAAAACGTCAAAATAGTCCCGGTTCGAGAATATGACATGTGAAATTCCACCTCTCCGCGACGGAAAACACTTTTTGTAACGCAACGGTTTTTCGGTCTCCCGAGCGATTCCGTTAAACAGAAAGGTATAGTTTTGCCGTTCTAATAAAAAACTTTATAGCCTCTATAGCTTTACAAAGGAGAGGTACGTCGAATAAACAAATTTTTTACAATAATCGTGTCAGTATACCTATAATATGTTATTCGTGTTATAAATAAAGTCCGGATTTGTATGCACTCAAAAAGGCCAAAATAATATAATATGCATTTATGCATCAAAAAACTTCAAAATATGCACTTGATATGCAAATATATGCATTTTAATATTTTATTTTTTAATTTCTTCCGTAAATAATAATTCAACATTGTCGAAAAACTTAATTTTTTAATTATAAACATCGACTTTAACACATTTATTAATATCAAGAAAAGACTTATAAAAACATATGTATGGAGTGTTGCTGCAGCATATGGATGTGAAACTTGGGTAATAAATAATACCGAAAAGAAAAAATTAGAAGCGTTCGAAATGTGGTGCTGGAGGCGTATGGAAAGGATGAGTTGGACAGAGCGAAAAACGAATGAAGAAGTACTTAGAACAGTGGGAGAAAAACGTACACTCATAGATGCGATTAGAGGAAGACGCTGGAAAATGGTTGGACATGCCCTGAGACACCCGGAAGAATTGCATAATATATAATATTGGAGGGTATGATAGAAGGAAAGAAAACTGCAGGACGTCCGCGGAACTCGTATATAGGACGAATTAAAAATGATGCAAAAGTAAAAACCTTCAAAGAACTTAAGGAAAAGGCGAGGAATCGGTTAGAATGGAGAATTGGAGTTGTAAACCAACCTTCGGGTTGAAAAAAAAAAAAAAAACGTAATGAACTAATAATTTTTACGATGAAATTGAAACAAAATAATAGGCTTAATAAACTTTTATACAAAATATGCTTGAATATGGAAAAATGTTCAAATATGCAGTCATCTCTAAAATATGCATTTATATGCAAAATAAACCATTTTTTCTATGCATTATCTGTGACACAAATCGTCCACGTTTCTCACTCCCATCGAAATGCATACACTCATTACAAATATGAAAATGCATACAAATCCGGACTCTAGTTATAAATAAGGCTCTGGCCGTAATAAACTCAAAACAAGTAAACGCGTTCTGTATTATACGCGGCCGTCGGAGCGAATAAAATATTCCGTTTGGACGCGAACGTCGTCGTCGTCGTCGCGAGATTATAACTACACGTCGTCGTTATAATATATGCAGTGACCGGTGGTGGGCGTTATTTAGTCAACGCTTTTGGCGTTTCACACATTTGGTACTCGTATACTTTCTCTAATTATGACGTTTGAATTCGACGGCGCGGCGGCGGTAATATAGCGATTTCGGCTGTGCGACGACGACGTAAAACGTTTCTCGAGCTCGGCGGCGCTCGTTATCTTCGCTCGCAGCACATGGCCCATGCGCGACAGACCGCAGTGTCCCTGATCCTTATGATCCCCGGCATAGACTGCGCTGGGACACGTCGTCGGTCGCGTGTCTGTTTCGTCCTGTGCCCCGATAATCCGAAATGGAGAACAAAACAAAAAAACACCATCTGCGGGGGCGGTTGTAGTTGCCGCGATTTATAAAAGAATAATTTTACAGTAAACAGAACGTGTCATATGTAAATAATATTATGTAACTTAGATTACGACGTCGTCGTCGTCGGCGGCGAATGTGAGAAGATTGATTCGAAAAATGATCAGTAAATTTGGTTTTGGTTTTCCGCCACTCGACGATGTCAAAACGACAAGATTTGTCGTCCTCGCGGAGGGGCCGGAGAGCGGAAGCAGTGAAGCAATGGGTCCGGCGATTTTATAGTTCTAATTCGTTTCGGTCAAATTTTCCAAAAATTAGATTTTTCGACGTCGTTACGTTTTCAAAGAGAACAATGTGAAATCAAAGTCATACCGACGAGATAGCGCGGGCGATCGGCGAAAACAAAATAAAGGTGCCGGATTCACAACCCAACGGGCCGTCGTCGTACGGAAGAGACGTTTCTTTAAACCGACAACCGGAAGAAGAAAACGAGCGACGAAATACCGCGCGCAATGCCCATCGGGTCTTGGGAAAAAAGTAAACAGATACGCGATTTAATAGTACAGAAATAATACAGAACAATATACGTTTTGAAACGTATAAAAACGGGCCAAACGTTCTCTTCAAAATAACGTGCGCTCCGTTTTCGAAATTATTGTCGACAAACCGTGTGGAGTACACGCTTTTTTTTTTACCCCCGTCGAACCGAATACAAACCCAGCGAAACATACCATGGGAAAACATATTATAATATTATGTTTATTATAATATTTACATAATATAATATTATGTTAATGACCTATAATCATCGCCGACGAGATCGCCGGGCTCGGACGAAAATCGTGATTTTCACGACGCGCGACGTGTAATAAGTGTAATAAGTGTAGACGAGACGCGTCAAAGTGTCGGAGAACGTTGCGAAAAGGAAGTTAATAATAATAATCACGTTGTATAAACGAGAGAAGAGCGTTGTGTGCGCCAGACGTCGCGTCGTCGTCTGAAAGACGAAGAAAACGTGTTTTTCGATAGAAATGTAACGGCGACGGACGATATTATTATCATAATAATAATAATATTATTTGCCTAATCGGTTCGCGTATTACCCGCGAGCAACAATACGTTTTATTATTATTCTTTCGCCGGCGGTACTCGTGTACGTGGCGGACGTGTTATTACAGTTTTCGCACGTGCAGTCTGCGGTGCAACGCGTGTGACACTGTTCCGTGACACTTGGAAACGGTATAGATGAGTGTCGTATTACGAGGACGACAATTATTATTATTATTATTATAGTCATGGTTTTTTTTTTCTTTCTATTCTGTTTCAGCGGTTCTCAGACTCTTCTCGTCGCGGACGAGTCTTCGATCGAAGAAATGCGAGAAAGAAAAAAAAACACGCGCGCAAACGGAATGCCGCGATGTTCAACCGTCGTCGTCGTCGTCGTCGTCGACGACTCGTCTGCGATTTACTTTTCGATCGATTTCTTTGCAACGACGACGGTCCGAATAACATCGTACGATCTATGATCTTCCAACCTATGATCCACCAGTGGTCCGCGAGCCATACTTACAAAATGTAAAAATATTTTAATAATTTCATTTTCCTTTGAGGCATAACATTATTGACAATCGTGTATACCGTGTATAGTACGTAGAATTTCACAATTAATCGCAAAATCAAAGAAACCACACACAAATTGGTGAAAATTTATTTCAAAACCTTGTTTACCAACCGCCGTAGAAGAAAATTCAAGAAATTCCATTATCGAATAATACTGTGAAAGCTCGTATTGATAAAATGTCTTTCGATATCGAACAACAATTTTATTATTAGTAAAAATAAAAATTCCCCCTTTTTCGCATTGCAGTGTGATGAAAGTACCGATGCTTCACAATGTTGTCATACTTTGTATGACTTATACTAATATACTTTTACAAAAATCAATCGTAAGCATTATTAAAAGCCTATTATAAAGAATTTCATTGTTTTTTATTTATTCATATAATAATAATCAAAATATTCTAAAATATGTGAAAACAAATTGATTCTTATTTGTAAGAAAAATAAGGTATAAAATCGAGGTGGTCCGTGACGTATCGAAAGTTCTCATAGTGGTCCGTAGTACCAAAAAGGTTGGCAACCACTGATCTACATAAACGTAACGATTCAACTCGCAATAATATCTGAGAATATACTCAAACGTCTGAAGCCGAGAACTGCTGTGCTATTTAGCGTGAAAGAATAACAATATTTCCAGTGACAAGTACGTCGAGAGTTTCACACTCGATACGCACACACTTCGTCCTAGGTGCGAACTCGGCGAATTTTATTTGAAACTTTTGGAAAACCGCAAGTCGAGACGTCCCAAACTAATTTCATACATCATCGTGCAGCCTCCCGCGGTTGTAAATTGTCTGATAAAAAAGAAAAATCGGTAGATTTGAAAAGCCGCGCCCGGCAAAGTCTCGCTCGAATCGTAGTACAACCATCATAAAACGATCGAAAGACAATATACTCGTATTTTTGATAAAAAAAATAATCCTCGGATCCGGAGCGCAAAAAATTTGTCGTTGTTTTCGAAAATTGGCCCCCGCGCGGTCTCCTTCTCAAACACGTCGCCATAACATCTAAAATATTACGGTTTTGATTTTTCCAATATCGTTACTGTTTTTTTCTTTTCTTTTACATACTTTTTAAAAACCAGAGTGAAAAACAAAACGTCGTCGTTTCTTGCTCGGAAAACCGGCGAAGAAGACGGCTGGAGTTGTGGTGACGCACGCGATTACAATACACGCGGAGGGGCGTCTCGGTGGCGTCAGCGGCGGACACGACTGTCTTCGCGACTACCGAATTCGAACACACCTTTTTTTCTTTTTTTGTCCGTCGTCGGCGGGGAGGGTCGAGGAGCAGAGAGTCGGCGGAGGCGGGGGCGGCCCCGATTGACGCGAACGATACGAAATAATAAAAAAAGGAGAGACTGAGAGAAATCAAAACGACGTGCTGACAACGCGCGCGCGCAATAATAATAATAATTATGATTTGAAAAAAAAAAAACCGCGGCGGCGCCCTGTAATTCACACTCGACCCGCGCCGAAAAGAACGCGGCTCCCGGGCAACACGACGGCGAGATAACGATATTATTACGCGCGTTACGACGACGACGACAATAACGAATAATAATAATAGCGGCCTAATGACGAGTGTCTGTGCGCCGGCCGACCGGTCGGCATAATAAATTATTATTTATTTATATTATTCGAATATAATATGTTGTCGAGTCATTTTACACAATGAAAATAACAACCGCGCGATCGGGCACGTCGTCGTCGTCCGCGCGCGGTTCAACAACAATAATAATAATAATAATAATAATAAAAGGCGTGCGAGACTGGGCGAGAAGAAGGAAAATAAGAGTCGATTTGAATATAAAGGATCGACCGGGCGGCGAAAATTATAGGAATTATCTCGTTCACGTATTTGACAGCTTTACTCGCCGCGCGGTAATAATATATAATATATTTAGTTTGCGCTCGTTATATCGCGCGCTGCAGTGCGTTCCTCTCGTCTACCTCTCGTCCTGCCACTGCGTCTCGGCCGACGATTTTCTAATTGATTAACGTGATAAGCACAATGCGCAATGTACGATGATATTTTCATAAAAGCGGGCGTCGTCGGATATTTATTTCGATCCCGCGCGGCGAAACGACGAAGGATAGAATTCGATGTCGGGACGAAATTCTCGCCCGAAACACTCGTCTCAACCTTCTAGATCTCTCTATAGATCTTTTTAGATCTAACTCAGGATCGTTTCCGAGTCTTTTTTAGGAAGCCAAACAGGTCTAAATCTAAACCTCTATCACACACACACACCTTTGTTCACCAAAAAAGTTTGTGTTCGTCGGGTACGTATGGAAAATATTTTCACCCCCTGTTCGGGGCTTCTCAAAAGTCGCCCTCGAGAAGTGGGGGCGGGTCGTTGTATAAACGTTTAGGGTGATCGAGTGCCAAGTTCGACTCGTGTGAAAAAGTTCTTTTTCAGAGCGACAGTCGTTACGAAATCTTAATATTAGTATTAACACACACGCACGCACAGTATTGTTTTTCAAAGAGATAAGAAATAAGAGCGCGCGCACAATAGATACCGCGTTATTGTGCAACGCGCGCGATAATCGAATTTAAAAAAAACCACAGTTCACACGGAAAATCACGTATGCGCGCACCTACGACGACGGGGGGTTTCGTCGTCCGCGGCGCCCGACGAATGCTTAGACACGGCGCGGCACTCGAACCGCGATCATACACCTATACACGACACGCGACGGCGAATAATAAAATAATTATTATCAATGTTGCGTCGTCGGCAAAGCGTAAGAACCGTACGCGACAGCAGCTGGGTTGCAGTCGATACGATCGAAAAACTGCCGAGGAGCGAAGGATAAGGACGAACGAGGAGATTTCGCAATCGCTATACTTATTGTCGACGGTTACTACTGCAGCTGCGAGAAATCGTATGCGTTTTCGTCCTGCTGTTCGGAGAATTCGAACAGTTTTTTCTAAGTATTTACGCGAGTGGAGAAAAAGGAAATTGACAAAAAAAAAAAAAACAAAACTCAACGTTTACGTTACAAATCAAGAAATAGTGTTACATACTTGTGAATCGAGTGGAAGGGTCCTGTGAAGCTGTGACGGTCGTCCTCGCGCGCACAGGATACAAATATAACCGCGCGTAGAGTACGGATTTCGACGTCATTCGATTTCATCTGAGACGCGAAGCTTGATCAGCCATGTGCGATGCGAATAAAGCAGACGGTTTGATTTTTTCGGCCCGATTGTATGTGACTTTTATTGTTATTTTCAACGTCTTCGTAGAGATCTGACGAATATAGAAAAGGGGGCGAACTCTGGCAAGAACCTCGTAGATTTAATTCGTTTTGAGTTCGTATCCTTACTCTATCGGTGATTTTTCAACAAACAAACGTAACATAATCTGTCTGATAGTTGGACGGAGATTATTGTATTTGATGATGTTCAAAAGTAATAATATTTTGATCGTCCGACGCGACTCGGCAAATCGATTTTCTAATACTATATTATATTATAATATTTCACTCGTTTGTTTTTGTAAATCGTCTAAGCCGTGGATTAAACTCACAGACGGCCGAAATATAATATATATTAGGCACAGCGGTTTTTTTATTTTTTTTTTTTTTAAGACGCGTGAATCTATTATTCGTTACGATTGAATTTGTTGTCAATGACAAATCGGTAAACGATTCGTAAAAAAAACAATAAATTCCGTTGGGAAAAATCCTCCTGGTTTCGATGGGTTTTTTCTTTTTTACAAAAAAGATTACAAAAACCACCGATTGACTTTGACAATATCAAAATGCATTCAGAATCCACAACACTGTAAATACAAACAATGTACGTAATATACAACAAGACGTGTTTATCCGTTATTTATTTATATTATTTTCATTTCAATAAATCTTTTAAACAAAAAAAAAAAAAAATAAAAATAAACACATAATAATCTTCCATCGACGTTATAATAATAATAATAATAATAATAACAATAAGAGTACGCGTGTAAATTATAATAATTACTTATATAATCATGTCGATTTCTTCGCAATTCGTCGTACGCGTTTTACTGCAATATCATTATTGTCATTATCATTATCATTATTATTATTATTTTATTATTAATAAAACGGTTACGACGACGACGGAATCGCGATCGGGTAATAATAATAATATAATATATACGTATAGGTACGAGTGAGTATACTCTTAAACGCTAAACACATTCACTAATTAATATAATCGTTTTAATATTATTATTATTATTATTATTATTGTTGTATAATATAATATATTTTTAATATAATAATAATATTCGTATTGATTTTTAATAAATATAATATTCTTAATAATAAATTGACTAGAACGTAATAAGATCAATTGCATTGGAATAGCTGATATATTATTATTGTTTATTATTATTATAATATAATAGTGTTTTGTATAGTAGCAATGAAGAGACTGCGGCAGGCTCGGAACTCTGACGTATTTTTATTTTTTTTTATAGCTTCTCTCTCTCTCTCTCTCTCTTTTTTGAGTTTGGGAAATCTATATGACGAGGAAAAACCACGCGCGCTGTACACATTAGAAAACGCGCGAATTCCGGGTGAAATCTCTCGCGAAATATTCGGTAAAAGAAAAAACCCCTTTTTATTTTCACCCGGTCGATTGTATTGTTGAAAAGTGCGTAGTGAATTATGTTTTATAATATATTATTATGGTGTGTTGCGAAAAGTTAAATGAAAAAAAAAACCCGCGCGAACGTTGGAAATATTTGTCGCGATCGTTTTTCCAAAATCGAAACCAATCGTCGGCCGTGCGAAACTCGCCCTAAACGTTCGTTCGTTTTTTTTTTACCTCGTCTGTGGTTATTTATTTCGGTTTATTTCCGACGACAAAACTCCGACTCCCATATCGTCGTTATCCGCGCACAAACGGTTATGGGCGTTTGATAATTATTATTATTATTATTGTTTACGGTTCGCGCGCGGTGTTACGCTGCGCGGCCTCGTGAATTTCAATTGAAACTCGTACGGAAAAACGTTTCAGTCAGACGACTCGTAATTCAGAATAACACAGAATATAACAATATAATAATAATATAAACAATACGCGCGATATTATATTATATAAAAAAAAGAACGCTCGCGCGACGTAAGTGGTTTCTGTAGATTAATAATTACGATAAGACACGCGCTCGCGCAGACGGCAGACCTGTCGGAAGCGGTAATAATGTATATCATATAATATTATACGGTTTGATTAGGTACTAATAAGTTTGCGGCTGGTCAGAGGGGAGGAAACGCGTTTTAATTGAAAAAAAAAAAACAAAAACACGCGCGCGCGCGCGCGCGCCGTGCCGTCGAAATAATAATAATAACAATACAAACCTAACCGGTCGTTGCTACCGCGATAATTTATTTCGTTGTTTTTCACTCGTCCGATTAGAGAAATACACGATAGAAACGAAATCGTCGACGAGATCTGGTCGAAGGATTTTTTCAAAAGTTCCTTTGTCATTTTAAATCGACCGCGTGCGTGCACGTCACTAATACCAAAATTTGTTCGGTTTTTTCATTCGATTCTCGCAATAAAATATACTCGTATGCAAAACAATAGTGTTTTTTAAAATAATATTTTCACGCGTAATGGGAAAATAATCAAAAAAAATACCGCGCGCGCGCGATCGAACCTCGCGTTTCGGAAAAAAGCGTCGGAAATTCGCAAGCACTCGCTTATAATAACAACGATTTCGAGGGGAGAGGAGCGAAAAGCGTCGCTAACGATTCGCTCTGAATATAAAAAAAGGGGGAAAAAAGAGAGAATAAGAAACACGGGGTTTTCGTCGCACAGGTGATACGGTTTTTTGTTTGTTTGTTTGTTTGTTTTTTTTTTTTTATAAATAACTTCTCGGCCTGGGCGTGCGTATGCGCGCGCGGCGGTTCTCGTCGCCCGGTCTTTGTCGACGACGCGTATCATATAGTAATGCTTTATGCGCGTGTTCGTCATACGAGTCGCGCGCACTAATTAGGCGACCGAAATGTTTATTTTTCGTTTCGTCTCTCTCTCGATATAATTCTTTTCGAACGGGGGCGCAGGAGAAGGATCGATAGTGTTAACAATAATAATAATTGGTCGCGCGACCGTCAACCGACGACGACGACCGGGGGGAGGGCGACCTTTGTGCGGCGAATAGGCAGCTCAAATAACACGCGTGTCCGACGTGTATTACACGTCTTAATTATTAATACGTTACGAAGCGGGTACGGATTACAAATAATTAAACTTACTTTACGGCTCGGAAACAATTAGAATTTATCGCCGAAATAATAGCGAGTGTAAAATATCCAAGTATACGAGTAGTCGTTGTTTTTTTGTTCCTTACAAGTTCAGCGACGGAAAAGGACTTTTGGGACTAAACTCCTTTCGGCAAGGATATTATATTATGATATACGTATACGTTATTAAATAATATAAAGACGAGTTGGTGAAAAAATACAATCGAATATTGCGGCATAATATTAGAATCGCACCGGTTTTATACTCGTACTATATAGACGCGGGAGAAAAAGTGCGAACGAAAATCCAGAGCTTGCGCCCGTTTATATTAGACGAGCAAGAAAGAAACCGTTTTCGACGTTTCAATTTCATTATTTTAATCAACGTCAATCGATCGACACGGCCGCGTTCTCGCTCGAGAACGAGGGTAGTTGGCGGTGTAGAAGATTCAAAGACGAGGGGGAGGCGCTCAAAACGATTAGACGAGCGCTACCCCTTTGTCCCGCCCCCGCGGGAAAATATTATTTATTCGACGAGAATCGCGCGCATGATGATTATATATTATCACATCTCGCGGGAGGAATATTATTATTCTATAAAACGCGACATTCTCTATACTCGTGCGGAGACACTACGCGTTCGAGAGGGAGAGCTGTTCGGGGAGTCGACCCTTCCCCAGCGATCTCTTATATTATATTATTGTTTATTTGGTATGACTGCAGAGAGGAGAGCCTATTTTTACGGCTGACGCCCGCTGGAAAAATCCGATCGTTCGGTTCGACATCGGAGGTAACGATCGTTACAATCAAACGGGTTTTTCTTTCTTTTCCTTCTTTCTTTCCTTCCTTCCTTTCTTTCTTTCCGTATTTGAAAAAACCCGCGGTCCTGCCGCGGCCTCGTACACGGGATAGGATATAATATAACGTTAATGATACGACGCGATTGTAAGCAATCACACGAGTGATATGTTTGTACACGAAACGACGACGACGACGACGACGGGGGGAGGGGACAAATCGGCGGCGGCGGAGCACTACGGAGCCAAAAGCGGACTGGCCGAGGGGGGGGGCCAATCAAAACAGATCGACGAAGCTTAAACCCTGTGAGCCTTGCGTGTGCCCTCTGATGAGGTCGGGGTCCGACGGCGCGGTCTGGTTCTGATTCGACATGGAGCCGCCGCCGGTCACCACCTGGCTGTTCTCCTGCCGCATGATGTTCCTTCTCCACTTTGCTCGGGCGTTTTGAAACCAAACCTGAAAAACGACACACGCGACGGACGGTCAGTATGTGTAAGTACGACAGGTACGCGTGTATATACGACAAGTACATTATCGAGGTCCTGAGATATATACTTTCAACCCTTTTACCGGTATCGTAAAAAAGCGTTTCTGTAATATTTTACAGATACAAACGACTTGAAACGTTAATTTAATTTCTAAAGTAAAATAACCCCCCCCCCCCCGAGCACTTCGAGTCTGATATATGTATATGTTTATAAACGAAAAAAACTTAAAAATATTCATGTGAAAATTGTAGGAGGAAATAATAATTTACATTCGAACACTGAGAATATAATAGTTAAAAAAAGAATATATGAAGAAAAAAAATGGTAAAAATTTGAAAAGTTATAAGCAGTTTAAATATCGGGTCGAATATGATCACGTGAGTACAAATAAGGATATACCGGTTAAGGGTCGATTCGATAATACGAGTGTTATAATATTGTATTTTGTTCAATTTCGAGTGCAACAAATACTTTATAACGATACTATTATACTAGCATGACTATTATTCAGGTGAACTTTATTTTTGAATAATATAAATAATCCAAGTGTAATATAAAATAATTTTCTAAATAATCGCATACATCTGGCGGAACCCTCGAGATTGTCCGGCGGAACACACTTTGGGCAACGCCGATCTATAGGATATATAATTACAATTATTATTATCCGACGCGAGTTGTAACAACAAAATCATACTATTCGCGGGTCCGACTAGAGTTTTGCCCGAGGGGCGCGACCGAGTCCGGGTCTCTGCAGATAAAAAGGGGTAAAAAAATAGGCAAAATGGCACTGCCGGTCGGGTTCGTGAGCCGCGCAAGCACCCTCGCGTGTGAACAGGACACCGCGCATCGATTCTGCGTTCCGAAATGGCAAGTATAATTTTTGATAATATCATCGCGCGAAATAGAGTATTTTTTCTATCGTTTCGTTTATCCCTGTCGTCGCTATACGACGTAAACGAGACAAGGGCACTAGACTTTTAAACCGTCGTCGTCGCTAATATTCCATCTTTCTCTGTGATTATAATATCAGATTTCGATAAACGTTGAGATATTTTACTTTGACACCTATATTATAATAACCTTTTTTCTCGAGGTGGTGAAATCATATTTTCGCCGTCCCATAGGAACATCGCGATTTTCGCACGAGAAACGTACGAAAATCGAACAGATCAGTTATTATAATAGGTTATAATATGACGATACGAGACGGTCGGTTTTGAATAATAATTATGTAACACAATAACAACAATAATAATTGAAGACCTTGGGGCAACGACGAGACATGTCCATGTTTTGGTCAAAATCACCATTTTCACGTAATAAAATAGGAAAAAAAAATCTGTAAAACAACGTGTTTATCACCTGTCTAACTTTTTGGCTTTCGCTGTATTTTTATTGCGTTATGTATTATTTTTAAATGGTGATCAAAGGTCAAACTATACATTCTACAAAAATCATTAGAAAATGTATAATAATATAATATGACGTTATGATTTATTAGGTATAATAAATATTAATGTATGATAATTAATAACGGTGCAACAACAAGATATGTCCAAACAAGTTTTTATTGCTTCCTTAAGTTATTATTAAAAGTCAAGCATTATCTATAAGTGCATAAGTTGTATGTACCCTAAAACTTAAATCTACCATTTTTTTTCAAAATTCTAATTTTTTTTGAATTTATAATGTTTTTTTTTGTTTTCTGAATAAAAATTAAAAAAAGGACATGTCTCGTTGTGGCCCCAAGGTCTTCAATAATTGTGTTTCGGAAAGTTGCATAATACTGCGCGGCCAATGAATGTCGAACGGCCCGCGACCAACGACGGCTGAGCTGCGCGCGCTACCCGATCGAAATGTGCAGTGCAGTTTGTGCCGGTGTAACAGGGAATTTTTACCCCCTGGAAATTATTACCCCCCCGGTAAAAATTTCCAGGGGGTAATAATTTCCCAGTGTAACAGGAAATTATTACCCCCCTGGAAATTATTACCCCCCCGGTAATAATTTCCCAGCCGTAATTTTTTTCTTTATCAATCGATTATTACCTAAATATATACGAGGGGGGTAATAATTTCCCAGCCGTAATTTTTTTCTTTATTAATCGATATTACCTACTTATATCTTTATACGAGGGGGGTAATAATTTCCCAGCCGTAATTTTTTTCTTTATCAATCGATTATTACCTAACTATATACGAGGGGGGTAATAATTTCCCAGCCGTAATTTTTTTCTTTATTAATCGATATTACCTACTTATATCTTTATACGAGGGGGGTAATAATTTCCCAGCCGTAATTTTTTTCTTTATCAATCGATTATTACCTAACTATATACGAGGGGGGTAATAATTTCCCAGCCGTAATTTTTTTCTTTATCAATCGATATTACCTACGTATATCTTTATAGGAGGTGGGTAATAATTTCCCAGCCGTAATTTTTTTCTTTATCAATCGATATTACCTACTTATATCTTTATACGAGGGGGGTAATAATTTCCCAGCCGTAATAATCGACTATTAATAATAAGTTAAAGTAGGTTATAGTTTTCTTTGTCTTTACATAAATAAATAAAAATATTAAACGTAATTTAAAAATTATTTTATTTTTTTTGTTTTATTATTTTTTATTTATTATTTATTTCATACATCATTTACGACCTCAAAATGTATATTATTGATATTTTTTAAATAAATACATTTTTCTATTTTTTTTAATTTTTTTTTTAAATTTAAATCTTTTGAAAACAATTGCCATGTATTATAATGTGTGCTGTACACATATATGGATGTTAGTAACATGATGGCAGCAGCACAAATTTCGACGTCGGTAGCCCATATACCTTAAAAAAAAAAAACTTTAACTATTATAAGCATATTTTACAAATACATTTTTGGGAGTTGATTAATAAGAATAACTTGACTATATGTCACTGAGTTTAAAAAAAAATTACGGCTGGGAAATTATTACCCCCCTCGTATATATTTAGGTAATAATCGATTGATAAAGAAAAAAATTACGGCTGGGAAATTATTACCCCCCTCGTATATAGTTAGGTAATAATCGATTGATAAAGAAAAAAATTACGGCTGGGAAATTATTACCCACCTCCTATAAAGATATACGTAGGTAATATCGATTGATAAAGAAAAAAATTACAGCTGGGAAATTATTACCCCCCTCGTATAAAGATATAAGTAGGTAATATCGATTAATAAAGAAAAAAATTACGGCTGGGAAATTATTACCCCCCTCGTATAAAGACATAAGTAGGTAATATCGATTGATAAAGAAAAAAATTACGGCTGGGAAATTATTACCCCCCTCGTATATAGTTAGGTAATAATCGATTGATAAAGAAAAAAATTACGGCTGGGAAATTATTACCCCCCTCGTATAAAGATATAAGTAGGTAATATCGATTGATAAAGAAAAAAATTACAGCTGGGAAATTATTACCCACCTCGTATAAAGATATACGTAGGTAATAATCGATTGATACACTGGGAAATTATTACCCCCCGAATACATTTACAATGAAACCTCTCTTAACGGACACCTTTAAATAGTGGATACCTCTCAATAACGGACATTTCTAACAGTCTCAGAGGTGTCCGTTATTCAGAGGTTTCATTGTATATAGGTAGGTTATAATCGCTTGTAACATAAGGAAAAAATTACGCTCGGGAAATTATTACCGGGGGGGTAATAATTTCCAGGGGGGTAATAATTTCCTGTTACACTGGGAAATTATTACCCCCTGAAAATTATTACCGGGGGGGGTAATAATAATGGGGGTAATAATTTCCTGTGACACCGGTGCACAATGTGCATACGACCAGTTTAGTGTCGACGGCGGCGCGGCGCGGCGGTTCGGAAAGTTCTTCTCTTCGTTGCAGTTTTTTTTTTTTTTTTAATCGTTCTCCGTAACAGTCGATAGTGTAATATTGTTAATCATTCTCTCGTCGACGACTAGTGAAACTTTAAATCGCGTGTTTTTTTTTTTTGTTGAAATTAATTTATCCAGTGACTTTGTTTCAATACGATCGACTGAACGACGACAACAAGCATCGACGACAAGCATCGATTCGACTGCAACACTCCGACACGGCCCGGTAAGTAGTACCGATTTTATATTTTATTTATAGTGGGTGGATAGTGGGTGGTAGGAAAATAGTGTTTTCGTAAAAAAGAAATCGTGATTTTCTCACCGGAAACGTATAAAAATCGAACACATCAGTAATGTCGACCGTTTTCATTTTTTTTCTTTTCGTCCCGATCTTTGGATAGTATTGGAAAAATTAAAAAAAAAACAATTCGTTACCTGTAACACTCGTTTGGACAGGCCGGTCTTTTGCGCCAGCTGTTTGAGGTCTTTGGCATCCGGGTTTTGGTTGATGTTGAAGTACGACTTCATCGTGCGCAGCTGGTGGTGTTTGAACGACGTGCGCATGCGTTTGGTGCGCGTCTGCTGCTGCTGCTGTTGCTGCGACATGCCGCCGCCGCCGCCCGTGCCCATCGTCGAGGAGTTTGTGGGCGAGGACAAACTGGACGTCTCGTAAGTCAGCGATTCCATCGACGAGGACAGGTCCGTGGCTTGCATGACTTCTGAGATGGAACAAACGTTACGTAAAAATGATAATGTCCTCATAAAATATAATCATTAAATTTGCTCCAGTCGTTATAATAATAATAATATTATAATATCATGCTTAATACGTAGTTCTCGATTTGAATACATTTCATTTGACCCGTTTTGAAACGTTTCGGAATTAAAATCGTACGTCAACGACGTGTTATATAATATGGAACATAATAATATATTAGTACTGTCGATAATTCGAAGTAAATGCTCTCTCTCGTCCTCTTGAAAATCTCGCGGTAATTCGAAATTAAATTTTAGGAAAACCGGCCACTATACTGACGTCGCGTGACAATTCGAAATCTCATCCGTTCGGCAATTCGAAGTATATCCACCAAATGTATTATAATAATGATTTAATTCACTTAGTGTATATAGTTTAATATTTAAAAACAACAAATAACTCTAATATGTACCAGATAATTTACTGAAATTTACCAATATGTATACTGTAATAATAAAAACCGAAATTTTTTTCTTAACTCTCTGTGATTCGAATATTTATTTATTTTTTGCTCTCTCGTTATTTCGAAGTTTTCCAACAGTCCCGCCCCAACTTCGAATAATAATAATAATAATTTATACGTGTAGGTGAATTTTTACTATTATTATGAAACTTCTATGAATAATTTATCGATTCGCGGCGATAACACTTGGCAAATATTTATTTATTTAACATTTTATTTTGAATCGTCTGGTCGTTCACTTTAAATAATAATTAAAATCACACGAATTATCTATCTGACAGGTGACATAATGCTGTATACATTTATTTATCGTATTCATATCTGCTCCGGTGAGATATGCATTTTTTGAAAACAGGACATATTGGTCCACATCCTTAGGCGTTAAATTACATATTTAAAAGATAATATAATATGTATATTGATAATACATAATATTTACGACTTTTGATGGACATATTTATGAACGTCTCGTTATTAGTTAAAATATTGGCTAGATATTGTTTTTCGCTCTTTTTCTGCTCGGCGCGATAAAAAAAAGAAAAGAAACAGGTACTCGTAAATGTAAATTTTATGTAAAAAAGAAAACACCCCGCGAGACAGAGCGCCGCCGCGGTGCACCTTGTACTACACGAATTATTTAACCGGCTCGCTAATTATAATATTTTACTCGAAACTGTACGCGATAACTATCTGCAACGTGTAGGCGCGCGCGCGTTTAGTAATTCCGGGCGTAAATTTAAATCGAAAATCCACCGTTAAAATGGCACTACGACGATGACCAAGCGTACAGGGTGATTACATTCCACGTGCGTTTTTTCGGTGTAGAATTATTTTTTTATTTTTTCCATTGTGATTTTCAAAATCGTCGTCGTCGTCGTCGTACGTTTCTGACCGCGGCGAGTGTGTCTGCTTTGTTGTTTTTGGTTGTTTAACGGCCACGCACTGACACTTTTAAAACGTAGGTCATTTCGATTTTAATTTAGCCATTAAACCGTTCGACTTTCATTCGATTAACAACATTATGATCGTTTGAAAACTATATTGGATCACGTTGCCGAGTCTCGTCACGTTTGTCCGTAAGAATTCACATTGTTAAGTCTAATATAAACAACGGTATAATAATTATTGAGAAATAGATACAGTGTCGTCGTCGAAACAGTTTTGATTTAAACGAAAAAATGAATCGGATTAATGTGAAAAATAATGGTTTTCGTTCTAAAGTCGATAAAAACTACCCGTACGATTATATTTTAAGAGCGTGGAAAAACAAAGGGGTTGGGTAAAAAACGTCGCGCGCTAGGTTTTGGAAAAAGAAAGTTTCGAGGCAACGATACGTTTCGGGAAAAAAAATACCATACGACGACCGTTGTCCGACAAAAGAAACATCCTGTAGTAATACGACTGTATACACAACAATCGAATAACGTTGTAGCCAAAAAAAAAAAAACAAAAAAACTCTAAGGCCGGTAATTTATTCTCTATCATAATAATATATATATATATAGGACTATCGGAGCAGGAAACGTCATTTATAACCGTGTAGCCACATGGTCGCGCAGGACTCGCCACGTCCCCTTTCTCCCGCACGAGTATCGACATCTGGATGGCACGGCGGGGGCGTCCATTGTTTGTCGCAGAATGTATACTCTTTCCCCCCCCCCCCCGCCTAGTTCTCTGTTTTCGTACAAACAACGATTTTTTATATATATATTTATTTTATTTTTTTATCATACTCGCGCGCGCGCGCTTACACTTTTTGTGACGAATGACGGACAGGTGCCCCACATCGTCGTCGACGCGAAATAATCCAAAATAAACAATGCGCGCGAGAGAAGTGTGTGTGCTTGGGAAAGAAAACATTTGTTCGGGGCACAAACACGGGGTTAATGGGCGCGCGCACGACTATAATATACGTACGTACGTACGTGTATTGACGAGGGAAACGTATGAAAAACGCGAGAGAAAAGCGAGAAAGCCAGTGGAAAAGAGAAAATAGGGAGAGAGGTGTTTTTCTTTTATTTTTCAATGACATCTCCTCGTTATAATATTATAATATACATGACGACGCGCGTATAGTATCCGCCGCGACGACGAATGCAAATCGTTTGGAGGTGGTGTGTGTGTTTTTTTTTTTTTGTATGTCAAGCTCGTACACATTATGTGTGTGTACTTTTTCGTTCGTCGCATGACGTGTATAATTTACGTCGCCTCCATTGTCGTCGTCGTCGTCGTCGGCCAAAGTGTGTACACAATATTATAATAATAATAATAACGCGAGTTTGCTCGATCGAATCCGTCGGAAAAAAACTCGCCGGTTCAAAGGTTATTATTAAAATACATGACGCCGCCGGTGCGTATTTGTATTTTATTATAATATACGTATATCGCGACGCCTCGAGTACTCCCGCTCCCCGCCGCCGCCGTCACGTATTTCGTGTGTGCGCGACACTACTACTCGTCGCGTGACGTTTATTCTCGAATTGGGAATTTCGAAAAGGGCTCATATTATCTGAAAATTAAAATTTTTCGGCAAGTTCAAAAAACTGATTTTCTTTTTTTTCGTTCGGTTTTCAAACTAACCCGACCGGTCATGTCAATACCTAATTAATAAACCGATAAAACACGATCGGGGAGCGTGGAACAATGGTTTTTTTTTTTTTTAAATGATTTATTTATAACGCCCCGTCTCACTTGATATTTTATTATTCAAATGGTTTTCGGTAACGTTGGTTGGTTCTTTTTTTTTTTTTAACGTTTTATAGAACTCTGCATAGGCTAAATAATAATAATAATAACGGGTATACCGCGGTCGAGTTTTATCGATCGACTCGATAAAACAGTCTTCGGCGACGACAATACGGACGGAATTATTTCGTTCCGCTCGATTCCCCGTCGACGGCATACCAAATCGTATAGGTATAGTAATAATAATAATAAACACCGATAACGTAATAATAATAATAATAATAATATATCCGTATAACACGCGGTAATAGTCTCGGGGGGGGGGGGGTTTCAAGTAAAACGCGTCGTCGACATACTATAGTAGCTCCTGCTCGCGCGCAGGACCGTTTCCAGTGAGCGTATTAAAGGTTTTTTTTTTTAATTGGGCGAAGAACGCGCGTGTGCTCGACGATAGGGTTCGTTTTTTTGTAGAAAAAGTGTTGGTAATTTTACGTCGGATTCGTATATTAAAACAATTGATTTCACTATGATATTGTGTTTGTGATGTGTGTGTAATTAGAACGTCCTGGGAGAAGAGACTTTAAAAAGTGCAGGACTTCATTCGCTCCGTTTGTTACAAAACGCGTTGGAATTTATGCACGTTTCCTTGCGGTTTGCCGTGTGGTGGGGTGCAATAATAGCTGCAGGTAAGCGTTATAATATTACAAAGAGTATATTATCATAATACAGTTTTGTTATATATTTATAACATTTTACTTTACATAATGTACAAATTATTCTAAACACTAGTGTGAAATACTTAATGTTCTAATATTTCAAAACTTTTATTTTTTACTCTAATCGGTGAATAATAATATTTTTTTTCAAGTAAAACGCGTCGTCGATATAGCTCCCGCTCGTTCGTGGGACCGTTTCCAGTGAGCGTATTAAAGATTTTCTTTTAATTGGTCGAAGAACTCGTGAGCTCGCCGCCGACGAAAGGGTTCGTTTTTTCGTCGATCAGTGAATCAGTAGAAAATGTGTTGGTAATTTTACGTCGGATTCGGATATAAAAACTGTTGATTTCACTATAATATTGTGTTTGTGATGTGTGTAATTAGAACGCCCCGGGAGAAGAGACTTTAAAAAGTGCAGGACTTCATTCGCTCCGTTTGTTACAAAACGCGTTGGAATTTATGCTCGTTTCCTTGCGGTTTGCCGTTGTGGGGTGCAATAATAGCTGCAGGTAAGCGTTATAATATTACAAAGAGTATATCATAATACAGTAGTTTTGTTATATATTTATAACATTTTACTATACATAATGTACAAATTATTCTAAACACTAGTGTGAAATACTTAATGTTCTAATATTTCAAACATTTTATTTTTTACTCTAATCGGTGAATAATAATATTTTTTATCGAGTAAAACGCGTCGTCGATATAGCTTCCGCTCGTTCGCGGGACCGTTTCCCCAGTGAGCGTATTAAAGATTTTTTTTTTTTTGCTTTTTAATTGGGCGAAGAACGCGTGTGCTCGCCGACGAAAGGGTTCGTTTTTTCGTCGATCAGTGAATCAGTAGGAAATGTGTTGGTAATTTTACGTCGGATTCGTATATTAAAACAGTTGATTTCACTATGATATTGTGTTTGTGATGTGTGTAATTAGAACGCCCCGGGAGAAGAGACTTTAAAAAGTGCAGGACTTCATTCGCTCCGTTTGTTACAAAACGCGTTGGAATTTATGCACGTTTCCTTGCGGTTTGCCGTGTGGTGGGGTGCAATAATAGCTGCAGGTAAGCGTTATAATATTACAAAGAGTATATCATAATACAGTTTTATTATATATTTATAACATTTTACTTTACATAATGTACAAATTATTCTAAACACTAGTGTGAAATACTTAATGTTCTAATATTTCAAACATTTTATTTTTACTCTAATCACGCTCGCGCGCGGGACCGTTTCCCCAGTGAGCGTATTAAAGATTTTTTTTTTTTTGCTTTTTAATTGGGCGAAGAACGCGTGTGCTCGCCGACGAAAGGGTTCGTTTTTTCGTCGATCAGTGAATCAGTAGGAAATGTGTTGGTAATTTTACGTCGGATTCGTATATTAAAACAGTTGATTTCACTATGATATTGTGTTTGTGATGTGTGTAATTAGAACGCCTCGGGAGAAAAGACTTTAAAAAGTTCAGGACTTCATTCGCTCCTGTCGGATTGTTACAAAACGCGTTGGAATTTATGCACGTTTCCTTGTGATTCGTCGTGGTGGGGTGCAATAATAGATGCATTATGAGGTAAGCGTTATAATATTATAAAGAGTATATATTATCATAATACAGTTTCACTAGTGTGAAATACTCAATGTTCTAATATTTCAAAAAATGTTATTTTTTTACCTTAATCGGTGAATCGTATAGCACGCGGTAATCGTCTCGGGGAGTTAATTTTTTTCAAGTAAAAAGCGTCGTCGATATAGCTCCGGCTCGCGCGCGTATTAAAGATTTTTTTTTTTTTTTGCTTTTTAATTGGGCGAAGAACGCGCGTGTGCTCGCCGTCGACGAAAGGGTTCGTTCGACACAGAGTTACAGAGAAAAAAAAAACAGTTTGGATAATATATAATATATATACGTGTGTGCGTGTGTAGGATTATAAATCGCCGCGCGGTCCGACGACGAGGGATGAAATATCATCGTTACGTGCGCCGGATAAGAACCGTCGTCGTTGCAGAGAGGCGCGGGGGTTGCTACCGGGTGTGCTCGACGACCGTCTATCTCGCCGTCGTCCTCTGGGTGGCCTCCGGCAGCGTCCAATTAGAGGCGCGACAACACGCGCTCTCCGTGTAAAACCGTATATTATTATATTATAATATCGTCGTCGTCGTCCCCACACCGGACAGACAGAGGAGTGTTTTCGCCGCTCCTACGCGCGGCGATCGATAAATAACAGAAAAAAAAAAAAAAAAACCATAAAAAACCGATCGCGCGCGTGCATATAAATCGTCTCGGAGACACGGTTTCTATCTTAAGCCACCGGGTCGCGTACGGCACGCAGAAGCAGCAGCAGCGGCGGCGGAGACGAATAACATTTTTCATGACGAATAAAGAGGAGAGAGAGGGAAAAAAAAAACCGTCTCCGGTACGATATATTACACAACCGCTCGCCCAAATGACGTCGGGTATTATTCACGCTGCGGCGGCCACGGCGTTTCGATGCGTAATTTATAATATTATTATTAGGGCTCGGATGTTTATGCACTTAAAACTACTGTAATATGCATGCATTTATGCACTAAAAAATTACGAAATATGCATTTTCAGTCAATAAAAACACCAAAATATGCACAAAAAAATTTATAACGATTCATAAAACAAAAATATTATATTTTTATTACCCAGTAGTTATTTTTATATATTATTTTTTTATTTACTACAATTTAAAATACATTTCTTAAATTTACATAGCGTTTTATTAACTTTAATTTATATTATTTTTTATTATTTATTAGTGACTAATATTATCATTTTATTACATTCTTAAATTATCAGCGTTACACTGTGATACAATAGTTTTTTTTAATTTGATCAAACTTGTAGCTGCGTCTGTTATCGGAAAGTAAATTTTTGTAACGTATAAATATTCCAGACAAGCACGATATAAAAACACCTAATAAGGAACATTATTAATATTTTACGTTAAATTGTCTTGAAATATGCATTTATATTCTTCAAATCCAAAATTATGCATTTAAAATACAAAACCACTAAATATGCAAAAATATGCAAAATAAAAATAGTATTAT
Source organism: Drepanosiphum platanoidis (assembly GCA_948098885.1). Lineage (NCBI taxonomy): Eukaryota > Metazoa > Arthropoda > Insecta > Hemiptera > Aphididae > Drepanosiphum > Drepanosiphum platanoidis. Next base: position 18,633,546 of record OX402534.1, read on the forward strand.
TTTATTCAGTAGAACACGAATCAAATTTGTATCCAGGTTAGCAATAAATTGGATAAATAGACAAAAATATGCAATTTCATAAACATCCGAGCCCTAGTTATAATGAAACGGGGCTCGTGCATTTGCATAATATCAAATCTTGCTTTTAATGCCATAGGCGACGTAGAAAAATCCATTTCAAAGTAAAGTTTTGTTTTCCATAATTTTGCATACTTATTGGCTTTTTGTCACTATTTATGCGTTTTTCTATTTTATTGGGCATTTTCAACGTATTTTCACCGACGACCTTTTGATGAAAACGTAATCATTAATATTTTTGCACTGTATTTTTGAATATATCATGGGAATTTTCGCAACGTAAAATTATATCGCAATTAAAATTTAAACAAATAAAATAATAACTCTTGCAAAAATACGTACGTATGAACGGACATTTTTCGTCATCCCAAAAATTTCACTTGAAATTTCTTCAGAAATTTAGATTTAGATTTTTAGCGCGCGTATAAACGTACGTTTCTGAACTTTTCGAGGCGTATTTCGCCACTTTTCGGAACTCGCGAGCCCCGGGGGGTCATAAAAATAAAATAACATCTCGCGCGACGACTGGTTCGGACGAGCGCTGCAAAAGACCGGATACGTCTTCGCCGCCGTCGAGGTATATACATTTCATTTGCCCAACGCGTGATTTATAATAATTAAACGCGCATACCGATCGTCGAACGTGCTCTCACTCTCGACGACCGCGTCTGGTTAAAAAATAAATAAAAAGATTTCCCCCCCCCCGCCGTCGCGCGTCGGTTTGTTTTATTCGTCACCTCCGCAGCGCGTTCCACGAACTCTGCCGCTCCGCGTACGCGTCGTCGGTTATTTTCAATTAGCCGCTAACAAATTATCATCCCGTCGTCCGTCGAGAGATGGACTCTTTCTCGCCGTTTTTCTTTTGCTCTCTTACCGTCCCGATCCGCGGCACCGGTCGTCGAGTTCCAACGGGGGAATATTATTTATATTACGCCGTTTTGCGATCGCGTTTTGTGTTTTGCGATCGGGTCGTTACGACGATAATAACAAGGACTTAAAGCACTTAAAGAAAACTTAAATTTAAGCAAAACTATTTATTCAAAAAAAAAAAAAAACAATAAAATAAATCTTTATCTTTATATTATAAAAAAATTAAACTTCATTTTCAAGACTGAAGATTTGACGGACTACGCGACAACGTAGATAAGATTAGAATTATTTTAAATTTTAATTCAATCAATAACAACTTTGCAGTAGAAAATCATAAAAAAAGTATAAAAACTGGTCAAAAAAGCAATAATTAATTATCAGAAAAACTGGAAATAAGCATTTTTTTTGAAAAATCACTAAAAAAAGCACTCTCAAATTTCAAAATTGAACGTGTTGTAACATGACATACACTTCTATAGCACTCTGCTACATTTTAAGTCAATCCATAAAAATAAGCAAATGCTTTAAGTCCCGAGCCCTGATAATAACAAACTCGTAGACGTTTTTTTTCTCCGTTGTAAAAATATCGTATCATCAAGCCTATAGCGGTTTCGTCGCGATAATCTTCGACTGTAACATCGGATCGATTAAACTATAAAATATCAATAAAACCTTGGTCGTCGGTTTCTAATCATTCGACGGGTCAAAAGCGTTTTACAAACCAAATACGGTTCAGGTCGTATTACGAAAATGAAATCCAAACTGTTCTTTTTTTTTTATCGAAAACCAATTATATTTCAGACTCCGAGTGTCACTTTCGACCTTACTACTTATGATTTTTTTATTGTCGATTACTAAAAACCAGAAGAAAACATCTAGAGCAGCGGTTCCCTAACTTTTTTTTCCGCGGTGCCCTTTTTTGGAACAAATTTAGCCGCGGTGCCCTAATTTGGACCAAATTTTACCTTCTGTGAATAAGACGAAAGACAGAACAAAAAAAATAATACTCATTGATAGCCGATTTTATTGATTTTATTAAACTCAATATAATCTAAGCATTCTGAGCCAAGTACACAACTAACTTAATTATAAATTAATGCATTTTTAAACTTTAAAAAAAAACACATACATACATTTTAAGCTATTTTTTATGGACCGTAGAACGTGGTGCCCTTAGAAAGTGCTTGTGGTGCCCCTAGGGCACCGCGGTGCACAGTTTGGGAACCGCCGATCTAGAAGAAAACGGTTGTGTGGGCACACCCGAATTTCGTCGAATGAGAAAAAAAAAGAAGCAGTTTTCGTATACTATTTTCATAAGCGTTTCGACGCGTCGCGTCGTTTTAGCTCCAACGCCGTTTTATTATTCGCGGCGCGATTATTGAATAACCAGTTTTACGTTTGTCTCCGTCGCCTAACAAGGTAACACGCAACTACAAATATCGCAGTTATTATAATATCGGCCGAACGCGTCGCGGACCGTAAACGACTCTCGTCCGAACGGCGAAAATACCGATGTCGGTATTTGACTTTTTACTCGAAAAAAAACTGTAACGATTTCGCCGCATTTTTCCGACCAAAGTGGTCAAGAGACACGTAAAATAAATAATAGAAATCGTGATAAATCCTAATACGTGTATCGCGCGGCGTTATCGCGACGACGACGACGTCTACGTTTTTCTCGGCAGCGCCCACCGAATATTCGGTATAAAAAGCCAGAATAATACGCGCGCGCAGTGTTCTCATAATAATATATTATCATGCGGCAAAGACGAGAATACTAATTGGACCAATAAATTAAAGACGAAAATATTTAAATCGTTTCGATTTATACGAGTATATTCAGGTGTATATATACGAGCAGAGAGCGAGCCAGACGGTGAGATTGTCGATAGAGGCACGTATGTGTGTACGGGCGAACAAGATATAAAATCAGTGAATTCTATACACACAGAAAACGTGTTTTGGCATTGAAATCGTTCGGTCGCGTCGAATCCACATTAAATCGATGTTTTTCGCTTAATGTGTACTCCGGCCGTCTGCCCACCAAGGTAGAATCCGCCGGCCGCGCGGTTCGGCATTGTCAATAATAATATTATAACATACCCACTCGATAATGTGCGTTTAAATAATTATACACGGTCGTTTGTAATACGTAATTTGTCTCATTTCGCATCGTCGATATTCATAACGCGTCATCGGGGTGTATTTTCCGCACCGTATAATATTTATAATATCATTATATTAAGGACGAGGAAGATTATAAGATAATTATATCGTTTGGATGTGAAAATCGCGGTGTCGATAATATTCTACATTGATTTTATTTTATTTATTTTACAGGCCGGGGCCCATATTTTGAAATACAGTAATTAGATAATGCAGATAATATAGATACAGATAGCAGATAACCTAGACCAGTGGTTCTTAACCTTTTTCAGTTCATCGCCCCCTTTATCGTAATAACTAACTGCTAACGCCCCCTCCTCATGCAAAATCAAATTTTCTTCTTATAAATATATATATTTATTTATTCATCAGTATATTCAATTATTAATTTAAGTAAAAAACTCTTATTTTTAGATAGTAATGGTTATATTTTACACACCACTTGACAAAACAATTTTACTTTACTATACAAAAAGATTTGCTTAATTATGAAAAAATTATAACTTAATAAATTGTATTATTTTTAATCTCCGAAATTGAAAAAGCCCACCGCTCCCTTCAAAACTATCACCCCCCGGAGAGACCGAAATGCCCCCAAGGGGGCGGTACCGCCCCCGTTAAGAACCACTGACCTAGACAATCGTGAATATACCAAATGGCGGTTTAATTTATTAGGAGACTGCAGTTGAAGGTGGCTTTTGAACTTTGAAGCTTATATCTTAATATATATAAATCTCGTGTCACAATGTTTGTCCTCAATGGACTCCTAAACCACTTAACCGATTTTGATGAAATTTTTTACACCGCGTGTAATTTGGTCCAACTTAAAAGATAGGATAGTTTTTATTTCAAATTTTTTAATACATTAAATATTTTAATTAACTTTTTAATAAATTTGTATGATTGCACGGTGTAAAATCGATGTACATTTGAATAAATTTTATAGCTCAAGATCCACCGAACCGATTTCGATAAAAATTTCAGGGCATATTAGGATTGATATGTAGATGGTTTCTGTGAAGTTTGTACGCTGTGCGATAAGTGGTTCCGGCGTTATGGCCTCTTAAGTGCAAAATATTAATCACACATTGTTATTGTTTTGCCATGGAGATATATTACGTATATAAACTCTATGTGGTTATGTTTTATTATTTGTTTCCGTGGCACGTGCGTCTATGACATTTTCTATTAATTAGTTTGAGATTAAATGAGTTTGTTTTTTATTCGATTTCAATTATATGGATTTTGGTGTAAACAATGCCACGACAAAAACGACAGAATATAGGCCGATCGTGCAATGCATGATTTGTTCGATCGAGAATTGCGACGAGAACAACAGTATGATATCAATGAATTGCAAACATTTGTGAATTTAAATGTTCCCAAATTAAATGACCATCAAAAAAGTGTGTACGATACCATCACGCAAGCTGAACAAAATGAACGGGCCTTTTTTATGTTCCCATTTTGTAACGACGCTATTTAACTTTTTTCCAATGTTTTTTTCACAGGGTTGTTCCAAATACCTTTCTGAGTGTTGTCACGACGCCCGATTTTCAAAATTCGACCCCTAAGGGGGTTAAAAGGGGTAAAACGGGTAAAAATTAAAAAAAAACTGATAAAATAAAAAGTTATACTGCACACGGGCGAAGCCGGGTTATTCAGCTAGTATTATATAAAAATTTCGTGTCACGATGTATGTTCGCGATAAACTCCGAAACTACTGAACGGATTTTGATCAAAATTTGGTAACCATTTATAATATGGTCCAACTTAAAAGATAGAATAGTTTTTTTTTCAATATTTATATGTGACGAGCGCCGAGAATATTCTGGAATATTTCTGGTTATATATATATATATAAATGGAGCCGAAAATGTAAAACAATTCATCAATTGAGAACGGCTGGGCCGATTTTTTTTTTGAATTGTTCGTAATTGCCAGGAGAAGGTTTTTACGAAAAAAAAAATTTGAAAAAACCCAATTAGGGGAGGTGCTGAAACGGGAATTTTGTGATGTACTTTTGAAATTTTAAATGGTTGCTATTGGTTATAGGAAAAAGTCAGCCCATTTATATCATATAACCCATTTATACATATGTACGTACGTATACCTATACTGTAACCATAGTGACCATTATCATTGTTTATAAATTTTTTTGCGAATCATTTTCAATTAAAATATACATACGTGTTTCATATGCTTTTCACATATACGTACATACTTATACAATAGGTTAGTAATTTTTCATAATACAAAATCCCCGTTTGAGCACCTCGCCTAGGGAGATGTATATAAATAAATGTAAAAACTAATTTTTCAAAATTCAACCCTCAAAAGAAGCCCCTTTCACGGGCTAGATTTTGAGATGCAACGATCAGCGAGTAATTTGCATTTTATATGAATAGATTATTATGTCATCAAAAAACCCGACGATCTTTAAACCAAAAACGAATTGATTTTGCAATATCATATTATTACATAACTTTTATCGAAATCGCGTGCGTGCGATGAACAATAGAACTTTTTTCATTGGGCGGTCGAATACGATCGCAGGCAAATCTATAGTCATTGGTCGATGGGCGTATACAATTTTAAAGCGAAAACCGACGTTTACGCAAAAGGTATGGATTTCGCAACGTCATATATTATTACATAACTTTTACCGAAATTGCGTGCGTGCGCGCACCATTCCTCTTTCAATCGTAGACGCCGTCGTCGTCGCCACGCACTTACAATAAGTCGGTTATTTTTTATACTGCAAAATTCACTGGAAATATATGGCAAAACAACGTTTGCCGGGTCAGCTAGTATATATATATATATATACGTATGACTAGGGCTGGGATTTCGATGCAAAGGCATCTTTTTTTCTGGTGTTTAGAAACGTCGGTCCGTAAGTATAAATCGTGTGCATTTTTATGACAATTTTTGACGATTTTAGTGCATTTTCTTATTTTTCACAGCATTTTTCATTCGATTTGTTCATAAAATGAACGAAAACTGTTGCGATTCACAAGAGGCAAACTGCCGACGACGGTAAGAATAATAAATTATATAGCACAACAAGTGAATATACCAATTATATACATTATTATCGTTTAAAATTTTTTTTCCAATTCTCCAGCTGTAATAAATATAATTTAAATGCATTTTAATAGTGCATTTTTCGAGATTCTTTTCTACGACGATAATACGTATAACGAACAATTCTCGGGCCTCTTAATTATTATTTACCGAACCGTTTTGAATTTCGTTTTTTTTTCCCCCCATTTCGAATTTCTGGTCAAAACGTTCGCACCGAAAAAAAAAAGCGATTTTCTTTTTATTAATTTCAGATGGAAATCCGCAGTTTTTCTCTCTCTCTACTCACCCAGGGTCGACTGCAGCGGTATCCTCAGCACGTTGAGCTCGGCCAGTCCGTTGCACTCGGCCGCGGTCATGGGCGACAGCTGCGCGTTGTTCCTCTTCTTCCTGGGCCGGCCCTTGTGCGCGGCGGACGGCCAGTGGTGTCCCGCCGCCCGGGGCGGGCTGCACATGGGCTCCAGCTCGCACGCCATGTCCCGGTGCTTGAGCCGCTCGTAGTCGGGCCGGCAGAACACGGCGCCGTCGCGCACGCCGTAGTAGTCGCCCTTGCACAGCACCGCGCCGCACGCGTAGCACGCGAAGCACTCGACGTGGTACACGAGGTCCTTGGCCCTCATGACCAGGTCGCACGCGCCGATGCCGCCCTGGCAACGGGCACAGCGTCTGATCGAAAACAACCTGCGGGCCACACGGAGAAACGGCGTCAGAGATGATAATTCGATATCGAAATCAATATTATTATTACCACGTGCCAGGGGCGGATTTAACAATTTGCCGCCCCTATGCCAAATTTCTATTAAAATCTATTTATCGATTAATTTTTTCATTTAACGTTTATAAGAAAAACATAATGACGTAATGAATATAACAAAACAAATTAAATAATTTGATACGTTTGATTTAATTTAAATATTTAAATTTAGAATTCATGGTTAATGTTTGTAGTTTACATAGCTCTTTTTCTAGATTTAATTCTTGAGAAGTCATCAATAATGTCTTCATACTCTAATGACGATGTTAAATCACTTTCTATAGTTATAGTATGGCCGAGGAATTTACACCTTTCTTGTGACATAGTTGACCGTAAATAATTTTTCATTCTTTTTAACACCGAAAACGAACGTTCGGCAGTACAATTAGTAGCAGGTGTTGAGACAAATATAGGCAATTTGCAATATTTGGATATAGATCCTTCATATTACGTTCATATATTACAAGCATTAGTAAAAATGGTGTAATTTTCTTTTCGTTAAAACTTGTAATTTGCAGATGAGAACGAAAATGTACTAGTTCATTAATAAATTCATTTTTTTCCTAAGTTTTTCAACATAATTTTGCCACCCTATGCGGCCGCATAGTCCGCAGTGCCTTAAATCCGCCCCTGACCACGTCTGGTAATCAAACCACTGGGGTTTAGAATGTCAGCAACGGGTTTGGAAATTTGAAAAGTAAGCGTACAATTATTGTCTTTTAACGTTTTTAAAAAAACTTCGTATGTGAAAAAAAATAAAATAAATACCGTTTCCGTTTTTATTTCGATATTATATAGACTGCAGTGGTCTAAAAATAATTTTTCAATTATTAAACTTGGAAAATGAATAAATGAAAATACAGTTTTTAAACTGACTGTAATACGTAGGTATATTGTGTGTCGACAATATTACATTTTATTATATTCCATAATATTATAACGGATATCAAACGATTCTCTAAACTTTAGAGTCTAAAGTACTATGACATCGAATATAATGATTTACGAGTAATATACATTTTCGATTAATAACAATTAAAATATATTCTACCGACTTCAGTGTAATTTTTATTCATTCGGTTATAATATTAGGGCCGAGGACTTTTAGTACTTAAAAATCTAATAATATGCAGCATGCACTTATATGCACTTAAAATATTACGTTCTTTTTTGTCTAAGCTAATTTGAGAACTTATTTCGAAAATTGCCAAATAATATGTCCTTAATTTTTCTAATACACTCAAATATGCATTTATATGCAAAAATATGCAAAATAAAATTTTTAATTCGATCTCATGGTCTTATGAAACACATTATTCAGTAAAAAATTTTCTACGATCTTTCTAAAAAACTAAAAGTCCTCGGCCCTATAGTTTTAATACTACGTACTATACTACTATAAAGCATTAAGCGATTTTATTTTATTTTTTTTTTGTTTTTCTACAAAGCTTACGCGGGTCGCGATAAATGTAGGCCTAAAAAAGTGGATCGCGAGTCCAAACTGATGTAGACAGTGTTGGGATTTGTCTAGATAAATATTTAGTTATTTTTTATCTTATCCAGACAAAATAATGGTCTAAACGTAATAATTATCTTAGATGAAAATTGCATATAATATTTTGGATTAGTTTAGTACTTACTCGAAACGTTTGTTTATAATTCGAATAAAAAATCAGTCCAAATGTTAATTATATATATTATTAATCGAATGTCATCATGTTTGATTAACTTTCGTCAACGCTAATCGCTTATCGCCCACCGCCCGCCCATATTTTTAAAAAAAATAAACTACGGGTTTAAAATAATAAAATAAATTATCTTTTTTTTTTTTTTTGTATCCAGATCATTTTTTACCTTTAATCTTTTCCCGACACTGTTTATAGAACGGAGATCGGTCGAAAATACGAGAAGATAATATTATAAAAAATGGAGGGCGAGTCTTTTGTAATAATTTGCGACGCGAAAAAAAAACGAGTAGAAATCAAAGCGCGGTTGATCGGGGAAACCAATAGACCGCGCGGCGTGCACGTGCAGTCGTCGCGGATTTCGCACGCAACAATAGCGCGAAAGGTCGCATTGTTCGACGAAAAGAAAGACCTGCGCGGGCCGTCGTGGATTTTATCGAGGCGCACCGCAGACGCATCGTCGTCGTGGCAGGACGGCCGCGTGACCGGGGGGATCCATAGATCCCGATCTACGTAGATCGTCGAAATCGTTATTCATATTTTAATCTAGTCTCTCTCGTTCGGAAACAATGACGGCGCGGGTAGGTAGGCGCGTGCGGCTCCAGGTGCCCAGGCGCAGGAGGAGGAGGACGTGTCCTGTCGTCCGACCCCAGCTCGTACCGGAGAGGATTATTGTGGCGACGAGGGAGAGCAATAATAATATCGCCGGCAGAGGATGTACGAGGATCGACGTTTTGTGTCTGTCCGAAACGGCGCGGCGTGCGGTTAGAGTGAACGACCCTCGTCCGGTTCGGTCCTCGTTATAACATTATAATATATTATGTTATTGGCCCCGCGGTCAAAAGGACGAAACGACGGCGGTCGGTTATAACGACGGCCGGGTTCGAAATCGTCGCGACCGCACTTTGTTCGGGGCTCTAAGGATCGCGTTTCGATCGAAAATATTATAATACTCAAATATTCCATTATCGCTATCTGTGCGTAATAACAAAATATTATTAATATTATAACACATATTTAAGGTAATGAAAAGTACGTTTTTTCTGATGAATTTCATACGACATCAACAGGCACGTACACGGGGGGGGGGGGTGTTTTGGGCGTTCGAACGCCCACCGAAATGTTTGGTTTTTTTGTATACTTCTTATTTTCTTATTAAATTTCAATTGTTATATTATAGACGGGTATGATACATTACATTGTGGAACACCGGCGAAAGCAATTTCGTATTTGAAGCAAAAAAAAAGTATTGCAAGTCAATATTATTTAAGCAATTTTCCTTTTACACAACAAGGTAAGACCTATTTTTTTATTTTTCAATAATATTTAGTTATTATCATATATAAACATAATATTTAAACATATTTATTTTATTTTCTCGTATGAAAAAAATTTCTTTTCCCTTTCGAATTTATCATTCATAACCAGTATAAATTACAATAATTATAGTAATCGTTACAGCGCGTGTCTACGGCTCGGATTTCATGGCGTTTGCATATTATTATTTATCCGGTCGATCTTACGGCCGCTGCCGCCGGTGAGCACAACAAAATATGTTCCGCGCGGGTGCGCGAAAATATACGAGTTTTGCATAATCTACGCGCGTTTTCGCACAGTTCTCCGCAGTTTTCAGAGCATATTTTACAAGTCACATTTTCTCTTTGTCGAGCGCAGTGTTTGAAGTTTTTGTAGTCGTACACGTATTTTAGTAAATATTTTAACGATAAACGTCAGGTTTTTCCATGTGGGGCGAAAGTGCGTGTAGAACGAATAAACCGATGAACATTTCTAACACAATCAATCTGTTTTATTGGCAACAGAGGCGACGTTTCGTCACGTACATTTCGATACGAAAACGATTCGGATAAACGCGTTATTGAAAAACATAATAAAACAGATTTCCGTCGACGAATCGAGTGCGCCACAAAAAAATAAGTAATTATCGAATAGATCGTTGACTGTGGGAATTTAGGATGTTATTTATATTTATAATTTTATCGTTTATATTTACGTTTTTATAACATTTTACATTCATATTCGTAGAAAAAACATAACTCGAGCATATTCGATCACATATCCGGTCATTTTTTACGCGTAAATGCATATTTTTAAGAACACGTTTGGTGCATTATCGATTCCCCCCCCCCCCCCATCAACCCCGATCGATTGCTCCCCCCCCCCCTCGAGAGATATATGTCTAGCTACGCCCGCTCGCATGCGCCGCGAATGTGTTTTCATTCAATGTCGCTCGCATATTATAAAAGCGACTTCTTCAAACGCGCGTCGTCGTGTTTCCACCGCGGGCTTTGTGTTATTGATATATTATAACATCTCCCCCTCGTCGTCATCGGCTCGCGGTTAATCCTATCGCGGGGACCCGCGACGCGCACGTGCGCACAATTATTCGAACCGTTGACGGGAAATCCGATTTCGCTTTATTGGCTCGGAAATAATAATATATAATACGACGACTCGTCTCCGACGGATCGCGATCGACAAAACGAGCGACTTCGATGGGCAGGACGCGCTCGGAGAAACCGAAATTGTATTCATTACTCCGGCGCGACGGAAAAGGACCCCCGAAGACCGAGTACTCGTCGCGAGCAGACGACGAGGAAGGATATCGAGAGGAGAAGTTTGAAGGCGCGAGCAGGACCGGCGGCGAGTCGAAACTGCAGTGTACGAGAAATCACCAGTAAAAATATGGTCGGCTTTGATTCACCCGAGAACGTTTTTTGAAACTTTTTCGATAGGTATTCTCTCGCTCGTTTCGCATAATATAGTATTTATTTATTTTTAACGCGCAAACAGAGACGATTTTTTTATAGAAAATAAATAAATAAAACGCCCGTTAAACCTCTACGATTAAATCGATACTGTTGCGATCTTTTCAAATGCTCGCGACCACCCGTCGTCGTATGGGTCAGCCATACGCGCGGGGCGGACGTTCGTTTAGCGCCACGAGATAGATCGGAACTCGGTCGAGGTCGTCCGAGGACCGGACTCGTTTACTCCGTCGTCTACGTATACAATAATAATACGTCTGACAAATATAAACGTGGTAGATTTTTATTCGCCGCGACGGTAAACACGGGGGGGGGGGGCGTGGGGGAAACACATTTATCGAGAGCATCGTATCCGGGCGAGCTTACAGCTTTTTTTTATTTTAGAAAATCGTCCTGAGCTATCCGGAAACGATACAGGATAATTTATCGAAAAATTCGTAACTCTTGCGCGCCTTTACAGTTACAGTTATCGTTTTCGTATGGTTTTTGTTTTGTTTCTACATCGCTCGCGGCGGCGCGGCGTCGCGTCGTCCTTACGATATTTGATATTTTTATAAATAATAATAATCGCCATTTGTAATCGTCGCCCGAGCGGAGCTCGAGTCGTCGTCGTGCTACGACCAAATTAGGGTGTCGGCCAAACAATATAATAATAATAATAATATAATAGTAAGAGTAACGTATGTCGTCTCTCCCTCGGCGGCGACGACGACTCGTAATTGCGTTCGGAGAGAGAGACGACGACGACGACGACTGCACTTATTATTGCCGTGCACAAAGTCTGTGCACTGTCTGTCCCCCGGACAAATTAGTTTGTTTTCGGATCGTCTGCGATTTTCGTTCTGCCAAGTCTCGTCTGGTTTGGGAAAACAAACGTCACCGGATGGTCTTAAAATAACCGCCGCAAACGTTTGGAAAACGGACGGTTACGACGACGTGCGGCACCCGGAACGGTTTTATGCAAATTAATTTTCATTAATATCGCCGGCCACCGAAAGACGGGCGAGCGCGCGCGCGCGTGTTTTTTTTTTTTTTTTTCGTCGGACACGGGCGTTTACGCGAGGTCGGGACTTGTTAAAAACGACGACGTGCGTCGGGCTGAGGAGGAGGAGGAGGAGCAGGGGTAGAAACGCAACGGATCAAACGAACGCGATTTTCAGCCGAGGCCGGACGAATCGAGTGATTTTCGCGCGCGTAAAACGTATTTCGATTTGCACATATATATACGTTTAAATTTAATCGATGACGAAACGCTCGAAAAAATAATCGCCGTAAATTATTATTATCGCGTATTATTTTTAACAAACCATTCGTCGTTCTTCGGTTACGGCCTACACTGGGAATAATGACGGACCACGGTAAACGGTAGATTTAGCGACCGCAGCGAGAGAGTAACGAACGTATTTTTAGACTTTACAAATTATAATAATCCGCCGTGACTGCGGCGGCGTCCCGCTGTGTTCGTATGACGGTCTTCTCGATAAAGGTTTAAATATACCGTTTTGAATTCGTGTGCTGAAGATGGATGGCGGCGTCTAAAAATCTAACTCGTCTATATAGAAGTCACCGCAGAGAAAATTAGAAAAACATTCGCGTCACAGTGGTGCGCAAGTCATATAATTTTTTTTTTTTGTTGTAAAAATGAGTTATATACTTTGAAAGTCAAAGTGAAGCAAGTCATAACAAATCTCCTATAACAAATGCTCGATTTGACCCTCCTCCGGGTTAGTAATTTCATCCTGGAATTTATTTTTGAGTTTTGTTTCTCTATAATTAAAGTTTGATATGACTTACACCACTAACTATGTATATGGCTTTAACCCACTCGACTATAGGTCGGCGGTGAAATAATTAGCGCGTCGGTGTTTTACCTGTAGTAGTCTTGTTTACAGTAGATGTTGCCGTGCCTCGAGTAGCAGGTGAGCTCCGTGTCCAGCGGCAGTTTGCATTCGGCGCACTGCAAGCAGCCGATGTGCCAGCACATGTCCACCGCGGACAGATAGAAACGGTCGTCTATCGATCTACCGCAACCGGCGCAACAGGCCCCGTTGCCGCCGTCCTCCGGATCGGCTGCCAATCCCGGACTGTGGATATCCTTCAGCATATCCACTCGCAGACCATGACCTGTGGGGGGCAAAACGAGCAAATCCGACCATTATTATCGTAAATAATCCGACGGCACGGGCGGAGGCAGGATGCGGGGGCAGGACCCGACGTAATTTTTTACCGAGTAATTTCAAAACAGCTAGCGGTGGTCAGATGCACTGCGAACGCAGCATTCAATCGAAACATGCGTTCGCAGTGTTGTAAAAAATACTTTTGAAAATAAAGTATTTACAAATACATTTCGAACACTCGTCGTGTATTTAAATACAATTTTTTTCATCGTAAATTTAATATCGTTAACCGTAATAGCACGAAAATAATGCACACGTGCTATTCAGACAACGATTACACCGAGGCGCTCAACGTGTACCATAGATAATAATATAAGTTATCTTTCTCTCTGCTCGTTTCACTCAAAATCTAAAAACGAACTCGATTTGATTCAATTTTCAAAGTACCCACCTATTAAAGAGTATTTTTAATTTTAAACACAGATACACGTGAAAAAGGTGTTTTAAATACAATTCGAATACTTCCAAATACTTTACAAGACTGACCACACGTCGTCGTCGTAACAACGCTGCACTGTCGTCACATTGTTCGCGTTCACATTATTCGAATTTAATTTTTTCATTTCACCCGATTGAATTGCCGCCGGACGGACTTTGGTTATACTATATAGGGTTCGGGACTTATTGCACACAAATTGTAGGAAATATGCATGCACATAATGCACTTAAAATAACCGAAATATGCAACTAAAAATTTGAATTATTCATTTGAATTTAGACAATTTTTTGTGATTAGTTACTTTTTGACAACAATAACACTATCAACATTATATATTACTGAAGCGTATGTTGGATTTCATTTTCTTCGTTTTCTCCTACAATGAAAAATCGTTAATATTGGTTCAGGTGGCAGTGGTAATAATGGAGCAAAATATCTTTAAAAATTCGAACGCGGGATGGAGCTTTTTTAAAGATTTTTTTACGTTAGCAATAATTTTATCAACTTCAGGATTATTTAGAATACGGACCGTTTCAGCCACTCTGTGTAGACCGAGCTATACACGGAGAAACTGATTACTTAAAAAACTGATTAGGTATATTGAACAACGCATGAAAGTAGAAAAAAAATAAAGTTATAAAATAAATAATTAAAATATTTAAAATAAATGTAAAACAAAACTAAAAACAAAAGCCGTGTAAATATGCTATAAATAAATAACAATTAAACTGCCAAAATTGGCAAATATGCATTTTGCTCAGAAAACGGCCAAATATGCGAGAAAATATGCAATTAAAATTTTTGTATTTCGATCCGTTATGACTTGAAACAAATATTTAAATCTTACTTAGACTATTCTGCAGTCATTATTATTAAGCAATATGCAAATGCAACAAGTCCCGAACCCTAGACTTATATATATATTCGACTTTGGCACGTCGCGCGTCGTCCGGCGGCGGACGTTTTGCCGAGACAAAACGTTACTATTATATAAAATAGTACAAAGTACACTGCGCGCGTGTTATAGGTAAACCGTCGCGCTCGTCTTCTGGTAATCGCTAATTTTCGTAACGAACGTGTGCGTACACTGCACGCTCGCGCCGAGACGTTGAAATTGATTGAGCGTAAATGTTTATATTTAAGCGCGCGATGTACACGCGCATATTTTATAACATATACTATCGTCAATTTGTTGCGTCGAGCCGTTAGTGTTTAATCATGGAAAACGCTGTTCGGAATGGCTCGATTCCAAATTTTAAATCGCTCAACCGCGCGCGCGCGCCACGTTATTATTATGCCTACTGAAAACGTATAAACGCGTCGTCGTCGGCGGAAATGTTTTATTAATCGGTTGGTTCGGGGTGCAAGTCCAAATGTGTGCCGCGACGACGTACTGATACCGCACGAAACGTACAAACGTTATTATTTGTCCACGCGATTTACAAAAATAGGATAATATGATTTCCACATCCAAATTCTAAAATATGCGTTATAATAATGTGACCGAAAAAACCGTAAAATATGCCCAAAAAACATATCGAAAATAGCAAAAAATTAATACAAAATCGAAATTACAGTCGATGGTATAGATTATAGAATCTACAATCATATGGAACAACAATAACAGATCGCCTTTATCGATTTTCAAATATGAAACGAAAATGTGGGAATTTTTCGCATGGATTCACGTAAATTAATACTATTATATTTGTCATTCGATATAAACACGAGATCTATGAAAAATACAAAATAAAGCGTTGCGTTAAGAATATTGGCGAGAAATAGCACCAACATTTCAAAAATAGCACTAAAAATGTAAAAATTATTTCAATTTCATTTTTAGAGTCCCCGATGATGCATCACAATCAAATTTATAGCCCACTCTGCTATTTTATAAGTAGCAAATGCTATAAAATCCGAACCCTGGTTATATTCAGTGTATACTAAAAAAACGTGCGCTCCGTATCTTAAAAATATTTATTACTAGGGCCCGGATTTAAATGCACTTAAAACCATACAGATATGCTCTAGAAAATAGCCAAAAATGCCTTTAAAAAATGCATTTTACCACAAAAATGACCTTAAAAATGCCCTTAAAAAATACAATATACCACAAAAATATGACTTTAAAAATGCCATATATTTTTTTTTATACAAATTATAATTTATAAATGAGACATAATAATTATTTTTACATGACGATCTACAGTCAATAATAAATTAAGATAAGATAAAAACTAAATCGAAAAAAAAATTGACAATGTGTATGGAAAAACCCGATAAACCTTCTTAAATATTAAGAAGATAATTTTTTGAATAGTCCAAGTTTTATATCTATATTGAACAAATATGCATTAAAAAACCAACAAAATGACCCAATAATGCTAAAAATGCCCTAAAAATGTAAAAACGTGGAAATATGCAAAAAAAATGCAAAATAAAATTTGTAGTTTTCAAACCCTCGTTACATGAAACGAATTATGTATTTAGAAAGCATTGTGTATGATCAACCAAAAAAATATGCACTTAACATTGAAATCCGGGCCCTATTTTTTGACTATCGCGTGGTGTCTTATCATGTGTCGCCATAATACACAACAAAGGTCGAGAAACACCGGGTTAGATAATGAGCGGAGAAAGTCGTTCCGAGAAAGAAATATCGCGGAAAACCTGTGATTTTTTCAAAGTCTTTTTCAAAATATCTGTAGGCGGTGACGTGTGGTGAGAAAATGTTGAGAACCGCTGCCGCAGACGTAGGAGACAGAAACAATACCGTCGTCGTCGTCTCGACGTGTAATATTATAAAAAAAAAAAAAAACGAAGAAGAGACCACCACCACCGGCTACGCGGCGACGACGACGTCGATGAATAAATAATTTTATACATAATATAATAATATACTCGTATATTGAAATACGGCGTTCGCCATTTTTTATTTTTTAACCCACGCGGTACGCTGAAGGATATTACGTATTTTTTTTTTTTTGTTTTTTTTTCAACGACACCGACAACAAACGAACAATGAATTCGATGAATAAATTATAATATAATATATACGCGACATCCGCGCGGAACAATATAACGTTGTTGACGTTTTGCAAATCGTCGTCGCATCCATTTCGATTCGCGTAAAACATGATCAAACCGCGTCGTCGTTTCGCGAACAACCCGCAGCATTTCTTGCCGTGTCCTTTTTTGCCCGAGAACGAGGTCGCTCTAGGATACGTATTAATACGAGTATACGCGACTGTTTCAGGTCGTTTTATTGATTGAACGTAAAGTTCGATTCAAAAATATTGACACTTGACATTTCGTTTTAGATTATTTCGAACGTTCTTATCTATTCCGAGTCGAGTTCTGCGCAGGACCCGAGGTCCTATACTTTGTCAAGTTCGTCGCGAGTATCGGAATTATGAAACTTTGCGTCGTCGTCGTCGTCGTCGTACAAACAAAGATCACAAAGTCGAGAGTACGTTTTCGAAAAGCATTTTTTCCTTTTTTTTTTAGGGCGTTATCGTTTGTTTGTTTGTTTGTTTTTCAGGTAGATTTCAGGGCGTTCGAAACCAGCAGGGCTCTCTAAAAATAACAACCTTATTTTATTTTAAAAATTAAATTTTTCGGAATTTCTTTCTTCGAAAAACGTTGAATTATTACCGCCGCGCCGCCGCCGTGTCGGCCGGTCGGTGGAATACGCCAACAAACGTCGTCGTCGTTCGTGTCCACGTTATAATATTATGTGGGCAACTGCGCGTCCTCCTCGTTTTCATAACCGAATGCGCGTATTCGAAACGCGTTTTTACATTTTTACAGTGTTTTACTCTCAGACAATATTATGAAACTTTGTCGACTATCAAATTGAATTTTTTACCATCGATCGAAAACCGTACGGACAAAGATTATTATTATTACTAGTCGAGTACGATTTCGAAAAGCATTAATTTTAAATTTTAAAACAATTTTCAAACAATATTGTCAGAATATTATTCTTTCTTCTTCGAAAATCGTTGAATTATTACCGTGTCGGTGAAATACGCCTACAACAACAAATGTTGTCCTCGTTTTCACGTAATATTCGAAACGCGTTTTTACATTTTTACAGTGTCGTTTTCTCTCTCTCAGATTTTCGCGGCGCTCTTTTACTTCTCGGGGGCGTCGAATTTTCAACCGTCTTCGGGTCGACGTTTTTTCTTTCTCCTCGAGTACACAATCATTATTATAATAATATGTACGTTATTAGTTACGAGCTATATTATCTATATTCGTATATTATATTTATCTACGCACATCACTCGAACGGCGGCGGCAAAAGTCACGCGAGTATAACAAACGTGTTTTTTTCTTCTTCTTCTTCTTTCGTTACATCTCTTTTAATTAGAGCTCTGACAGTGACGGGTTATTTAATGTGCATCTACAAAATGTCTTTTTTTTTTTTTTTCCTACGCCCCGCCGGCGCGCTTTTCTGGCCGCGATTCAAGAAACCCGCCGCCGCCGCCGCCGCAGCGACACCAATCGCTAGACCTTCCTCTAATAATTACACGTATCATTTCGTAAAAAGTGTTTAGTAGAAAAAATTATAACTGCGACTCATAAAGGGGGGGGGGGACGAAAGAAAGAGAGAAAAAAAAAATATATCAAATTAATTATCGTCGTCCTTCCAACGGCGGCGGCGTTACAGTAATTTGACATTACTCCACGGTAGGTATATATAATGACAATAATAATAATAATAATAATAATAACATATACCTATAGCGTCCCCCCTCCCCCGATCCGACAGAGAGAACCTGTTAGTTGAAAAAAAAAAAAAACCTCCGAGACCGGCTATAAATAACGCCCGTTAACGGCCACGGCGAAAAACGCTATGAATGGAAAAGATGATTTTTTTTTATTATTTTATTATTTTTTATTATTATTTTATTCGCTCGCGATTCCTTTGCGACGCTGACGCTCGCGAGACGGCAACACGTTTTCTGTCGGTCGTCTGCTATACTAAATGGTTTCCGGTCGATCGCTCGCGCGCGCGCGCGCGCGCCGAGAGATGGCGATTTGTTACCGTTTTGTCACGGCCGCTCGTAATTAAGATCTCCGAGACTTTGATAATATATACTCTCTCGTTCGTTTCTCGACGTTTCCCCCGTGCGGCGCGCGCGCGACGTTCGAGTCGCGATACGGTTTTTTTTTTTTTTGTCTGTTAGATTAACAATGTGTTGGGAGAAAGTGTGTTTTTGAAGATCGCGTCGTCGTGCACACAAAATAGTCTTCGAAAAACGTCTTTAAATAGCAGAAAATATTGAGCGAAATTCTTTTCGAACGATAGAGAACTATAATAGAGGACGGCGACTTATCAGGTCTTCAATAAGTTATTACAAGCGAAACGGCTTTTCGCCGATTGTCGTTAATTTTTCGTCATTTTCAGGAAAACCTGATAGGCAGATATCGAAGATCGGATCGAGTCTTTCGGCCTGCACACTCAAAACCACACAACACTCGGAATCTAAAACCATTAAAAACAATGATTTATACGGGTATAGTACCTAGAATTCTAATATTTCACCAAGTCTAAATCCAATCGACTTGGATTTCTCCCCTCCCCCTCTCGAGTGACTTTGCTTCCCCGGACGCTCGTGTTCGCGTACGAAACAATAATAATTAGAGAACGACGACGAGAGCCGGTCTCTGGCGAGCTTTGATTTATAAAATAAACCGTAAATATTACGCATATACACGCTATCATACGGTATGAAAAAAAAAAACAAACCCGTCTCCGACGAGGGAAATCGACGGCGGCGCGGCGGCGGCGATTTCGCACGACAAAATGTATTTGTACAATCGCGTCGGCGGCGTATACATATATATATTATTGTAATGTAGCGAACGATACACACACACACACACACATATTATTATAATACGCGATGAAAACAATACCCGTACGAATAATAATATATTATAACGTTTCGCATAAAATGTGAAAAGGCAGAGAAATCCTGCCGCGCGCATAATGCGGTACGTACGTAAACGCGCGCACTCTATTTGTTCAGGTATCCGCCTCGTTATCTTGTATATCAAGTACCGTTGCCGCCGCCGTAGCCGCGATTCTGCGCTGCAATTCTTCTTTTTTCTTCTTCTTCTATTCCCTACGGCTATGTACAGGGTGTCCTGCAAAACGACGACGACGACGAATATACGTATTTCCTTTTTGTTTTCGCTTGAATTATTGAATAATTCGAGCTTAAATTATCGATGACAAACGTCATCAACTGCGCACCGCTCGTATCAGAACAGGAGCTTTGTGTCCTCACAAACTCTGTGACCGAATTCCAAATCGATTTCGTAATTCAATTGACAGTTTGCCGTCGGTGTAATAATTATAACGGAGAAGAAAACAAACGACGAGAACACATTTTTACGACACTCTATCGTAATAGTAACTGTCTCTCGAAAAAGGATCCGTCGACATCTTAGAGGGGTAGTGCCCTCCGACAAGCACGTCACAACAAAAAGTCACAAAATTAACACTTCGATCGACGGGATAGACAGATATTCGTGATGAGTAAGCTTGGACGCTTAGCCAAACGAACGCGACAGTCGTTTATTTCGACAGTGCCCCGTCGCGGGCTACTTTTTCGTGTTTTTTTTTTTGCTCGCCGATTTTCCGAAAAACGCGCTCGTTTGAGTATTTTTTCAGAAGCAAAATTCATCAAAAACTACGCGCGTTCGTCTGATGTTGGCGGGACACCCTGTATCCGGGACGGTATGGCAGTAAATCGCCGCGCGATTTATAATCGAACGGATCGTCGTTTGTATTTTTCCACCGTTCCGCGCGCGCGCGCGCATGTTACCTATACGATAAAAATATAATATATTATATTTCCGACCGAGCGGTGGCGGCGCGTTTTGTCGTAGTAGGTATTGTATGTAGGAACGACGACGACGACGGAGAAGAAAAAAGCGCGCATAATATATAATAAAAAAATACTTTGCCAGGTGAAACGACCGATCTCGGTACGCGCGCGCACATGTACGGCAGAACCGGTCGTGGCCAATAAAAGCCATTGTTGCGGCTGCGGCGGCGGAGGCAGTGACGTCGGGATTCCTATGCGCGGGACGACCGGTTTCGACTTATTTGGAAAATTCGTCGCACGGTAAAAATCTATCTGTAGCATGTACCTATATATACGTTTTTACGAGGAACAGAAGAAGAAGAAGAAAAAAAAAAACGTTCCGCCGCTGCCCACGACGAACGACCGGTGCCGCCGCATTTTTAATTTTTTTTATTTTATTTTTTCGCCCGGGGGAAAAATTATATATCGCTCGCCGCGATTTTCTGTTTCTATAATCTCGTGCCCACGCCGCCGCGCCGCCGCTCGGGCCTAACCCGAAATTATCAAAGCGTGTGCTTGAACATTTTCAAGAAATTGTTATCAAGTTAAGTTATATAAATGATTTATACTTATTTTGTTTGTACTAGTTTAAAGTACATTTGTGATTTTATTTATTTTTTCATATTAACCAGGCATAATATTTATCCCCTTTGGGAGATTTATTTTATTTAAAAAGTTTGATATTAAAAAGCGAAAGAGTAAAGTGTACCTAAAGGTTGAAGGATGGGTGGGAGGTGAAGTCCGCCGCGGATCCGCTCGCAAGAAAAGAAAAAAACGTGAAGTACGAAAATAGACAAAAAAATATGCCCTGGCTCCGAAGGCTTTCGTTTTTTTTCGTAAAAATCAACGGACGTGTGCAATCGATCATTATACTCACATGTACTCACATACATACACCGTCCGGTATACAGGGTGTCCCGCCAACATCAGACGAACGCGCGTAGTTTTTGATGAATTTTGCTTCTGAAAAAATACTCAAACGAGCGCGTTTTTCGGAAAATCGGCGAGCAAAAAAAAAAAAACACGAAAAAGTAGCCCGCGACTGGTTTCAGGCAAAAAAAATTTCAGCCAAATCGGTTCAGTAGTTTTCTCGGTTAGCGCGGTCGTAGAAAACCCCTTACAATTTAATATATATTACATACCTCGGAAGCAGAGTCACCAGTGACGGGAAAAGTGCTATAGATATAAGATGTAGAATAGCGCAAGCTAAATAAGCTTTTTTCAACAAAAAAAAAAAAGAAACTCCTAACCACAAATGCTATAAATATAAACATTAGAAAAACATTGGTAAAAACAATTGTATGGAGTGTGGGCGCTATATGGAGCTGAATCGTGGGTAATATTGAAAGCTGACAAAAGAAAAATAGAGGCTTTTGAAACATGGTGCTGGAGAAGGGTTCTAAAAATTCCTTGGACAGACCGAGTGACTAACGAAGAAGTGTATAAGAGAATGAATGAAAAAAGAACAATATGGACGACAATAGTGGAGCGAAGAAAGAAGTGGATAGGACATCTCATGAGAAACAATACACGGATAACAACTATAATTGAAGGAAAAATCGAGGGAAAACCGGGAAGAGGAAGACCTAGACAGTCATATTATATGAAACAAATCATGTTGGATATAAAAAGAGAATCATATACAGAACTAAAGAGAGTCGCAATAAATAGAGAAGAATAGAAAAATATATCATCATTCGCCCAATCTACGGATTGAAAATAAAAAAAAAAAATAGATATAGATATTTAATAATATTATTTTGTTATTATTACACGAATATTATTAACCATTTAAACATAATATTAATTTTTATTTTCTAAACATACGTATTACGTATTATCGATATTCATCGCGGCGCGCGCATACGGTTTATTTGTTTTTTTTTTTTTTTTTATCTCAAACGATTTGCCATCACGACGACGACGACGCGGTCAATATAATAATAATGATAATATTATGTGTGTGCGAGTGTGGTTTTTTTTCACGCGGCCATACCATAAACACGCGACGGTGCTAATTCATCAATTTGTTCACCGACGACGACGGCCAGATACGAATCGTCCGCCGTATCCTTCTAGTACGTCGTGTACCAGGTATATTATAACCATTACGTGATGTACCGCGATCGCGCATGACGACACGTCGTCGTCGTCCGTATATAATCGATCGCGCGCGAGGCTGCGGCGGCGGCGGCGGCGGACGACGACACTCGCTTTACGAGTCTAAAAACCGATCCGGATTTCCGAAACGCCGCCGCCGCCGTAAGGAACGTTCGCGTTTACTTTATTATAATATATGACGTGTGTAGGGCCAGGTTTTCGTGTTTCCGTCGATTTCCGTCGTCGAACGTGTCCTCGATTCGGCTAATTCTCCTGATTGAACGGTATTTATTCGGGTCTATTCGGGTTGTTTGTCGAATCGTCGCGAATAAATCGTTTACATTATAATATGACGTATGTCTAGGGCCGGGTTTTCGTGTTTTTTTCCTTCGGTTCAAATCGATTTCCGTCGTCGAACGTGTCCTCGATTCGGCTTATTCTCCTGATAGGGCAGTTTTTATTCTTGCTACGCGTAAAATCGCATTTATATATATATGGATTTTCCGAGAATATTAAGGATTTTCAAACGGTATTTATTCGGATTGTTTGTCGCAAATAAATCGTTTACTTTATTATCTCGGTCGGATAAGGATTACCATTGGTTTTTGTTTTTCACTAACCTCGCGATTAATAAATAATTCTATATGAATAATTTACCAATTAGTTTCTAAACTTTATGTAAATAATACATAACGTTATGTATAAATCAAAAGAAATTAATTGTTTTTGCATATTTTTGCATATATTTGATCAAATTTTCACATAAATCCCACTGGCCCTCCTAATGATGATGTGTTATTACCGGCAACACTGATAGTCGACCAACGCCTAAATATCGGTCGTTTCTTAAAAAATTCGTAGGCGACGAATTTGAATAATAACAATTATTATTGATTCTTATTTTCGTCGTTTTCGCGCGACGACGGCGGATTCTAAAATCGTATTCTAAAATCCGCGAAAATTCGTTATATTTTTTTTTTATAGAAATTCACAAAACAAAACTGCAACGATTGTTTTTAGTTAAAAAACAGAAATCCGTCGCGTTTGTTAACTTATATAGAGTATAAGCCCCCGCGGGCGTATTCGAATCGATCGGCGCGGCGTCTCGGCGACGGCAAAGACGTTTGTTAACTTTTTTTTAAAACCCAATAAAAATGTTTCGACGATATTGTCAATGATTATTATGATTTATTAAAATTAGTTGATTTTTACGTCGTTAACGTAACGACAACGTCTACTATAATTCGAGTGTTATAATTTCATTTTGTTCAACAAATACTTTTTAACGATTATATTATACCAGTGACTTATTATTCGGGTAAACTTTTTTAAATAATATAAATAATCCAAATATGAAATAATTTTCTCAATAATCACATTCGTCCGGCGGAACCTTAGGGTTCCTATAACCTTAGGGTTCCGCGGAACACACTTTGGGAGACGCCGTGTTAACGTATAGAGTAGCCGCCGCGGGCGTATTCGAATCGATCGGCGTCGATAAGTTTGTTAAACTTTTTTAAAACTGCAGTTCGAGATTCGAATAATAAACATTACGACGATATTATGATAAAAATGTCGTTTTTTAATTAGATTTAAAACACGATATTATCATACACAATGCGACACTATAATATAATATATTATAATACCCGCGGCAGGAAGTCAATGCGTTGCCTATATACGGGTTATTATACAATATATCTATCGCGCGATAACCGCACCGGTATGCGTATTGTGTTATTGGTCGCGGAGCGGTTAATAACAATTTTTTTTTTTTATCGAAATGGGATTTATTACGAGATTTCGCGTCGACAACGCGCGATTTATAAACGCGAACGCGCGCCGCCGACGGACACAATGGCATAATGTGGGCGATTCGCCCTCCCCCCTCCCACCGAAACACAAAAAAACCTCGCTCTACGTATATATTGTATACCTATACTCGACGTGTTGTTTATTTTTCAAATAGATTTCGAGACCGTGTAATTTCTACGCCTTTTATTGATTTAGAAACTATTTGATATCGGTCCAATTCTCAAATAATTCGATTCGCGTTCTACTTTAATTTTGCATGTCTTATGGTTTTCAATAATTCAAACGCATATTTCAGTAGTACATTTTCGGACTTTTTTTTAAAAAACAATTTAAATTAACGGTAACAGACGAATTATTAGATTTTTACGCGACGAGAAAAAATAATATAGGTATTGTAGAATTTCGTATACGTTTCACGCCAAAAGTATGTGGCGACGACTTGAATCGCCGCGTTGTTATTAATAACATATTGTGTTGTTCATTTCTTAAAACGTCGACTTGAAAAACAAACTAAAAAATGTTTCCATCGAAATTATAATTACGAGTTACGAACGCCATTTAAACTGTACACTCTTTACACTCTTAATATAACGCGTTATTTTAGCTCGTCGAAACGTTAAAACAGAAAAACTTCTTTTTACTCGATTTGAGAAAACGGTTTTAATGTTTTAACGTTTCTCTTCGCTATTTTTAAAAACGCGTCGTCCGTTACAATAATATAATATTATAATAACACCGTCGTCCACTGTTCCGACACGAGTTGTTATTATTTAATTAAAGCCGTATTTCAATATCATACGTATCGATATGATTTTCTAAGCACGGGACATCGAACAGAAAATTCGTTTGTGACGAAACGACGACGACGTCTCCGACGGTATAATAATATTGTGATTTACACAGCAGATAAGACAATTATTTTTATCTTTTAAAACGTACGCTGTATTACGTACGAGGCGTAGAATTCCTTTTGCATAATTAAAATCGAGAACACTGTAAATAATGAATTCGATTGTAAACCGTTAGTTTTTAATTACCAGCTGTGCATCGGTATACCGGGCGGTTTATTTTTAAAAGAGATCAATGTCGACCTGACCGCCGGTCATCATAATTCGATTAATTATATAACAACAATAACGTTTAGTTTCAAAAGGACACTATTATATTGCTATTATAGTTTGGCCAATTAAAGAGGAGTCGTGTGCCTACACACGACTTTTTAAAACTTAATTGAAAACGAAACGCGTGTAAAAAATTTCGGTCGAATATCGATTCGAATAATTTAATAACGGTGGAAAATCACACAAACGCAAAAAAACACCTCATTCGTAATGATTAAATAACATTTCCGGTTTTTTTTTTATCGCAACGCACTCTGTAAATATAAATAAACGTTTTTAAACGGTCTTTTTTTATGTGTTAACATTCGAAAACAAACGTGGGTGTATTATATTATGTATAGCAGTAGTACGCGAGCGTCGAATTTATCAACTAAAACATCGCTAATTAATCGTAATTATATATAATTATTTCAGATAAAAATCATTCGGGTGCAGATGGGCGCGCGCGCGCGTGTGTGTGTGTGTTTTTTTTTACCTTCGACTCGTACAGGCTATATATTACAGGTGTGGTGTAAATACGAGTAATATAGTTTTTGAAAAAGGAGTAAGCGGGACACACCCCTCGTCCGAGACAAAGTAGGAAAAAAAATTGACGCGATAAAATGTCGTGTCCTGTTTTCTGGCTGTGAGACTTATGAGTCGGATGAAATAAAATATGATTTGATCATATCGCGTGTTTGTAGTAAAATAATACAAAATAAAAAGGGCGTGTACGAAAAACGCCCCGCGTCAGGATATCGCGTGTCGAGTACCAAATATAATATATTTGGTCGTTTTTCAAAAAAAAAAAAAAATAGAATAAATATATTTTATGTAATCCGGTTAGGGCGAGGGAGGCTTATTATGTTAAGAGGGGTATAAAACAGATTTGTTTTGGATACCAAAACACCCGTCCACGACGACTGAGTAGTAGGAGGGACGAAAATTCAATAGTTTCGACGCGCAAAATATAGTCAGGCGCACTGCCCCGAATGCATATAGTTTGTTTTCACGTTACAGTTTATACGTAGTTCTAATGATTGTGAAGAGTTTGAGTATCGGCAGTCGTCGTGTTCTCTTTGGACGAAATCGGCGGCAACGATTTGTCGAAAGAAAGCAGAAAAACGTAATGGCTCTCCTTCTACCTCCCCTCGATTGGAAATCCCGCGCGTCTTTTTTTTTTTTTTTTATATAATTACAGATAATCTGCAAAAACAAACAAACGGAACTCTCGACGACTATATTATATAAACCCAGCTGTTAAATAAATATCACGTTGTCGTAAACAATAATATTATATTCGATTTATTACTACGTAACATTTTTATTACGCATACAGCTCGTTCTCATTACGACGAGCCTGCAGTAAATCGTATTGTTTTGCAGCGTTCGAAAACGACAAAAAATACTAAATATGACGACGACGTATTGAAAATATATAATATTATAATAGTCGTAGTACCTATATTAAAACGTAGCTTTAAACATGTTATACAACATATTTAAATAAACATATTTTTTAAAATAAGAATAACTGCAGCAAACAAATGCTATTGCGAAGTAACGAGTTTACTAAAATCAAAACAGGTATCACTATCAAATCAAAAATTACAATATACAAGGTAATTATCAGACCAGTCGTTTTATATGCGTGTGAAACATGGCCAACGACTAAAGGAGACGAAGACAAATTAGCAATAGTCGAAAGAAGAATATTTGGGCCAAAAATAAATAATATGACACAACAATATGAGAAAAGGAATAATATAGAAATACAACAATTATGTAAAGATGGGCCGGTCATATATGGAGGTCAAACGGTCTTATGAAAGAGGTTTTAAAATGGAAACCCCAGGGAAAAAGACCACTTGGCAGGCAGGCCGAAACAAAGGTGGATTGACAAGGTGGAGGAGAATTTGGCAGAGATTGGAATAAGAGATGGATAAACAATAGCACGACAGGACAGGACAGATGGAAGCAAGTTTGTGTTGCGGTTAATGGGCCTCAATGGCCTTTAAAAAACCGATGAAGAAGAAGAAGAAGATACAACATATTTGATCTGAGATAAAATTACAACGATGAGAGATGAGAAAGCAAAGTCTGAGTGAAAATTAAATCGGACAGTCGGATATTACACGTATACGCGCGTATATGCATGGACATCGTGTTATTATTTGGCACATAAAAACGCGGCGCGAACGCATTCAACACTGCGGCGACCGTGTTATTATTATTATTATTATACTGGTTTCTTAATTTTTTTTTTTTTTAATTAAAAAAATACACACAACCGGCGCGGCGGACTGAAATTTCAAATTATTTCGGTTTGATAAGTAAGATTATATATTATTTGTTTATTTTAAAGTCGAAAGCAATTACAAAATACGACGCGTAATGCGAGTATATATACCTGCACGCGATGTAGGTCGTCGAGTGTAACATAATATTATTATCATCCACGCACAACTACGAGTACTATGGCTGAGAACGGTAGTAAAATTTAATCGACTCGGTCGCTTTATTGCACATTATTATAAATAATTATAATAATAATAATAATATGTGAAAATCTGCTGGAAAACGAACGCGGCGGCGATGTACGACGACGAGTCCGTATCACGCGTTATTAAATCGTTATAGTAGTACTCGAGCGCACTGTAAAAAACGTATCGAATTTTACATAACCGTTGGAAACGAATCATCAGTGTTACGAACGTACGCGAAAAGATGAAAAGAACGGCAAAACGTACGATTTTGTACTACCGACGACGGCGGCGCGGCGGCAGACTACTAAAACACACTGGAGATTGATGATAATTATGTCGGCGGAGTCTTTGAAATCGTTCTGCGCCGGCAAAGAAAACAGTTTTTCGCAGAATTTTTCACCGTTTTTCAAAACACTTCTACACGATATACGACAACGCGCGTTTCTTATGAAACGGAATTCGTTTCGTTCCTTAGGAAAAAAAAAAAAAAACGAACGAGTCGCTTTTTTCTTTGCTCGGAACGCGAAAAAAAAAAAAAAAAAACTCGCTCGCTCGCTCGCTCGCAAAACCGCCGCCGCCGCGGCGAAACAGCGGCGCGTTTAGGATTGCGAAGCGTTTTTTCACTCTCCCCCCCCTGCCCCCCTTCTCTCGCTCGTGTGAGTCATCGCGTCGTTTCTCCTCACTTTATAATCTCGGCTCGGCTGCGGTGGGGCGGAGTGAACACGATATAAATAATAATACGTACTATCTCGCCGTGCACACGCGAAATGGCAAGAGTTTTAAAAACGTCGCGTTACGGTTTGACGAACGGAGGGTTTGAAATTCGTCCCGAAGACGTATACGGTATAATAATATGTTTTTCGTCGAGTTCGACGCGGAATTCGCTGAAAACGAACCGAACACAATCGTAGAAACCGGGTATAGCTTTCCGACCAGCGGTAACGGGACGAAGGGTAACCGCAAACTATACAGACTTTTTAAGTTAACGTAGTGAGAGCAATGGATTTGATATCGGCCGACTGCTTAATCAGTCGCCCGCACACATGCCGCTCGACCGATAGATTGAAGGACGATTCACACCGAACCGACATACACTCGCAGACCGGCACCGGACCGCACAGGCCCGTACCGAACCGACAAATTATCAATCAATAATAAATTAATGTGCTAATTCACATCCAACCTGACCCGGCACCGCGCAGACACTAATCGGACCGCGCCGCCGCACCGTCAAACATTGTACGAAATGGTGGGATATGAACGGCGATATAACGACGTTATTTTCCAAAACAGAATATTATAGAGTACTATACTAACATATTTTTCTTTATGATATCTATTATTGAATATACAATTTTTCTTCGTGATCTTCAAGAGATCCACATAAATTCACCCCCTCTATTTTTCTCCGTTTTAAAAATATGTCATGCGCCCGAATACGTTTTTTTTAATTTTTAGTGGTTTTTGTTCTTTGAAATTACGTTTCATTTATGACGGTCTGTGTGTGTCGGTGCAAAACGGTACAATGTGAATACTCGCTAAAATGTCGGTTCGGTGCGGGTGAATCGACCTCGACGCGGGAAGGTACTGGAAGATGTCGCTATGCTCTATCGAAAATTTAACAGAGTCAATTATTGAAAAAACACCGAAATATTCTCGGCTTGTAATCCTTGTTGGATTTCCACGCGACCATATTTCTTCGGTACCAAAACAAGAGCAATAATTGTCTCGAGTGTGTGCTCGCGCTGGCCGCCCGACCCGATAAAAAGTCTGTTAGGGTAACAACACACACACACACAGTGTGACCGTGTAATACTTACATGCTCTCTCTATACGAACGGCGGTGAATCGAAACCGAAAACGTCGCGCGCGCGTTCCAAACGTTTGTCCGGACCGCTTCCGGTTATTATTATGATAATAATATTACCCCGGCGGCGGCGGCGGCGGCACACAAGTCTCTCTCGTGTCGGTCTCACTACTCGTCCACCGGAGGCGGCGGCGGCGGCGCGGCGGCGGCGGCGACGGCGGCGACGACGACGACGACTGTGACGACGGCGGCGGCGGACTGCGAGTGAGGCGCGCGCGATTTGCACTGTACCGGCGGCGGCGGCGGCGAATTCGGTTCGTCCGGGAAGAGAGCGAGGGCGGGCAGAGAGGAAGAAGAAGAAAAAAAAAGCGAAACCGACGGCGCGCGCGCGCGCGCTCTCGGACCGGAGGGGAAACGAAAAATAAATAACCGCCGCCGACGAAGATATTTACGAAAACGCGTCGTATATTATATTATTATTATTATATTGCGGAGGGAAAATATCGTATACTTTTACGGGAAATCGGCCGGGCCGAATACGAACGAGCGAGCGAGCGAGCGCGCGCGCGCGCGTCGAGTTTTAAAATATTATTATTATATTTGGAAAAGAGAAAAAAAACGCCGGACGGGGGGACGAGGGGAGGGAGCCATCGTGATGCTGCGGCGGCGGCGGCGGCGGCGCTGCGCGCAGAGGGGGAGGAGTGTACGGACCACGCCCCCTCCGCGTCCCCCCTCGCCCACGATCGCCGCCGACGACGACGGTTCTTCGCTCGCGCCCGCGCGCACGCACCGCGACGAGAGTATCGATTGCCGGCCGCCGCCGCCGCCTCTCCGCTTTTCGATCGGGCCCGAGCCGGGGGGGATTCGAGCGCCGCCGCCGCGCCGCCGGCCGGGACGACGCGGACAGCAGTTTTTTAGGACAACAAAAAAGATTTAAAAAGCAAGTACGCGATTTGTCTGAGATAAACGATAAAAGATAAATTATTATTCGTCTTTTATCTATAGATAAAACTAGCTGAATAACCCGGCTTCGCCCGTGTGCAGTATAAATTTTTTATTTTATCAGTTTTTTTTAAATGTTTACCCCTTTTACCCCTCTTAACCCCTTAGGGGTCGAATTTTGAAAATTCGGGCGTCGTGACGACGCTCAGAAAGGTATTTGGAACAACTCTGTGGAAAAAAAATTGGAAAAAAGTTAAATAACACACTTTTTTGATGGTCATTTAATTTGGGAACATTTACAAATGATTGCAAGTCATTGATATTATCATACTGTTGTTCTCGTCGCAATTCTCGATCGAACAAATCATGCATTGGACGATGCTAATAAATATTTTTCATAAAAAAACCTCATTCTTAATCATGGATACTTGAGTACTTCCCGAATATTTCGTAGAGGTACCTACAATTATGCTATACAATCGGCATTGGTGTAAATAACGTATATTATGTATCCGGATTAGCGATGTCCGGATTAGCGAGACTCTGCTGTAAATGTCTATAAATAAACATAATACGTCATCGGGCACGTACACGGGAGGGGGGGGGGAGGTGTTTTGGGTGTTCAAACGCCCCCCGAAATGTTTGTTTTCTATTCGTATAGAGTTATTTTCTTATTTAATTTGAATGTTAATTGTTACTTTATTTAATAGAAATAGGTATGATTTTACATTGTGTTTGTGGAACACCGGCGGCGCGAAAGCAAAATCGAAATAAAATACCAACAAACCGTATATTGAAAATTAAAAAGTATTGTGAGTATATGGCCGATTTTCATAATGAAATTTCCCACGTTATTGAAAATTAAGTTGTGATTTTCAAAAACGCCCCCGAAAACTTTTTTCTGCGTACACAATCATAATTATTAATAAAAATCTACCGTTTTATTGGATCGAGATTTACTATTATTTCATTTATATGTCCGAAATAATAAACATGTCGAAAGTTGAAAATTGAAAATTTTGATAATGATCATTCGAAAACGTATATAAATTTATCTAGCTAGGTGAAATACAAATTTAGATAAGTCCTAACACTGGTGGTCGTCGCGAACACTATGTTATAACGGTGTCGCGATATTATTTTGAAAATCTGCGCGCGCACAAATAAAAATATCCACGTGCGTAAATCGAATGCAAAACAAATAAGGTGACGTTTTTTCAGCATGCTCGACTCCGTCCTTTTCGTCGGCTCTAAAGCAAAGTCGTCTGCGGTCCACGATCGGTCGAGAGTATAAATACGAATTTCGTACGATTGATATTTCTTACTCGTCGTTTCTAAGACGTACACACTTGCGGTAGTGGGTAAAATTTAAAAAAAAAAAATGTCGTACCATAGCATCGAGACAAAAAAAATTCGCTCTCTTTCGCGTTTCCCGTCAGTTATTTTATCGTCTACGATTTTCCGTGCCCGTCGTCGGTCCGGGGTTCAAGAAAAATGTTATATGTTGTCTCGTCGGTGTCAAACGCAAGTTTACGCAGTCGACCAAATTTTGAAAGTAATTTGCATCGCTTAGGGCATTTCCGACAAACGAAATGATAATAATATGTCTGTGCGCAGCGATTGGTTTCCCGGATTTTACATTTTTCTTATAACGTGGCAATAATCTTCCCATTTTTTTTTTCGTCTCGTTTATTATATCATACGAGTTTATAAGCACGAAAACCGTTCACACTAAAATGTGCATTTAAAATATTATGATATTTAAACACGGCGAAAACGGATAAAATTACGATTTTTCGTCGGCACGTGTTGCCTCGCCTCGACGTAATAAGTCGAACGGATATTATGATAGTAAATAATTCGCGGAAAAACGAAGTGGAGAGATGAAATAAAAGAGCGACGTCGTGCAGGGACGTATTGTTTATCCCCGAAAATAATTGGCTGCACTCCAGTCCCCTATCGACCTGCGCGTATTGCACGCGTGCAGAGCGCAGTTCGACGTACTATACCTACTGAAACGGAAACGTATATACTTATTATTTCGAGGAGGGCCCGGCCGACGAACACCGATCACACAGCGATGTGCGTATAACACACCTGCTGTAATCGCCGTGACAAATAATCGTGATTTTTTTTTTTTTTTTTTTATCAGCGTTTAGCCGCCGATCAAATAGTGATTATATATAACGTACAGATAAATTATTTTCGGCGAAGGGGAGCCGCAGACCTCCGGCCACCCCTGTATATTATTATGTTAATACGACACTTGTCATCTGAACCATGATTTATATACGTACATGATTTCCGAGGTTGTTCTTATTGTTATCCTTCCAAAAAGGATAGCGTATTGTATATAATTATAATATTATACGGTAGCTCGTACGGATAGAGAACACTACCGGTTAAACTGTATACATCGTGACTCGTGTCGACTGTTCGAACAAAAACGGAAATAACTCACGAAACGAATTACAGATATCATACCGAACGCGTTGTGTCGAAGTGCCGCCGTCCGAGAAAAGGATTACGTATAATATTTTATCGGTTTGCTCGAATATATCGATTGGAAATACGTAATAATCAATACGATAAGTTATATAACTATTATAAAGATAGGATTACTTTTTCGTTTTGTTTCATACGTTTTCGAGCATTTATTCGGATACGAATCGACGGCTTACTATACGTGTAAGTATGGGTAATTAAACGTCGCGGCGAGATAGAAAACTGTTGTGAAATAATCACCAAACTGTAGAGAGAGAGAGAGAGAAAATACAGTTTCGTTAAACAAATAACGTTTTCCGCGATTATTTTTGCGGTCACGCGTGTATTGACCGCGCGAACGTGGCGCCGTCATCGTTCGAACACGTCGTATGATAATAACAATTAATTATGGATTTAATAACGTCCTGCAGGCACTTTGTCGATATTATCGTTTCGACTCGAACACGACGAATTCGTCGAGGATACGGCCGCGATCGATGTACAGGATCCGGCGTAAAAAACCTCCCGTATTTTGAGATAACGCCGCGGAGGTCACACGACGGTGGAGAAGGTATCGATAATGGTTAATGGTATCCGTGGTCATGAAGAAGTCTGGTTTCAACACGATTAGAATCGACAGCGACTCGATGGAAGATAATCATAATATATAATATAGATTAGTATCGTATGAAAACGACAAAAATTTACTCGACGATTTACTTTCTACCGGACGGCTAAGAAAGAAACCGACTCCCATTCACGAGGGTGTGCGGCGATTAAAGCTCGAAAACAAAAAAAAATAAATAAACAACAATCGAGGATACTATACGTAAATACAGGGGTCGATTCATATATAAATATACGTTATTAAGATTATTCTCGTCTTAATAATCTTATTAAAACGGCATAAAAACCTCTCGTATTTTGAGATAACGTCGCGTGAGTTGCACGTGGTGACACGACGGTGGAGAAGGTATCGATAGAAAATGGTTTTTAGTCTGCTAGGAACCACGAAGAAGTCTGGTTCCAACACGACGACGGGGCCACAGCTTACACTTCGCGGCGTTATTTCGAACCATCGTTTTGAGAGAATTGTTTCCTGGACGTATTCTCTCATTGCAAAGAGACATCGCTTGGCCCCCCCGATGTATTAGCTCGTGATTTCGAGGAGGCGATGCCCGCGAGGCCACCGGAAACGACACGCGAAGAGGAGACGACTTCCGGGAAAGTCTTTATCAACGCGTCGACAATAGAGGACGCCGCCGCCGTTTAACGGACGCATTTGTTTAAAACCGATAATAATTATTTGATTTAACGTA
This sequence comes from Drepanosiphum platanoidis, assembly GCA_948098885.1. NCBI lineage: Eukaryota > Metazoa > Arthropoda > Insecta > Hemiptera > Aphididae > Drepanosiphum > Drepanosiphum platanoidis. Next base: position 18,668,522 of record OX402534.1, read on the forward strand.
AAAAACGGCGTGGCGTGTTTAAAAACGAAAAATAATCGCCTTTTTAAATGCGAGAGGTAATAACTCGTATAAAACGTTTCGATGTTAAATTTCCGCACATTATATAATATATTATCAGTAGAGCCCGGAATTATATTCTTTTAAAATAGCCAAAATAAGATGCTAATATTCTCTTAAAAAGTTGAAAATATTCTTCCAATATTCATTAAAAATCATAATAAAATATGGCAAAAATATGCTTTTTATTAATATATTCTCAATATGCAACAAAATTAAGCAAATAATACAAAAAAAAAAACTGATATAAATAGATATAAGATACATGATATGCAAATCGATATATTCTCTAATATTCTTTATTATTATACGAAATATTCTTTTATCTTGAAATATTGTCAAATATGCAAAAAAGTACTTTTGCCATTAATACACCGGTTTCACGATTCGTAAAGATTTCGAACCCCCGCCTGACTGCATAGACTCAAAAAAAAAATATGCAAAACAATATAATTCCGGGCTCTAATTATCAGTATATTATTATACAATACCGCCCGTCATAGACGCACGTACGCCGGCTGTTTCGTGAACGTAATTTATCGAAATGTCATTATAATAATTTATACGTATAATACCTACACTGCTCTCCGTACGTCGTCGTCGGTTGGAAAAAAAAAAAAAACAACATTTTAGTCGATCGATCGTACGCATAAATATCGATACGCACGCTATATACATCCTAGCGCGTATACCTATGAGAGAATATTATTATATTTTAATGTCCGTCTGTTGTTGCATGTACGCGTACGAGAAAACCGTAGCCAAAGGCATCATCGCTGCGACGTGTGTACGCAGCTCGAGTTTAACGGCCGATTGTCTACGTCGGAGGAGATATCGTAGCGCCGGTAGATTAAATAAATATCAACGTTGAGAACACGATCGGAACAACAACAGCTATATATTATTATTATACACACACGCGCGCGAGCGCCGATGAAATTGAAACGAAATGATTTATGCGCGCGTTTGGCGGCGGCGGCCGGCGTGGAATTAATTATTATTGTTTTACTGACACACAATATTGTAAAACGAGTTATTATACGTACATTATTACGGTCGAAACGATGTCCTGCGTAGAACATGGAAATATTTCCACTCGTTCCACTTGCAGTTTTGTTTCTCGACTAAACTGCACTCGCACACTCAAATGTCAAATCTAATATACGAGTATATAATATTATGTGAAAATGAAAACCTTTGAGTGATGTGTTCTCGGAAACTACTGAACCGATCGTTATGATTTTTTTTTTTTAAATTGAAGAGCTCATTGCGGAAAAGGTTTATGGCGTTTGATCGATTCTCTAACTTTAGGAGATATATATACAGTATACACTCTATGTGGTAATTTTTTATTATTCGTTTCCGCGGCACGTGCGTCTATGAAATTTTCTATTAATTAGTTTGAGATTAAACGAGTTTGTTTTTTATTCGATTTCAATTATATGGATTTTGGTGTGAAAAATGCCACGACAATGCATGATTTGTTCGATCGAGAATTGCAACGAGAACACAACAGTATGAAATTATCAATGACTTGCAAACATTTGTGAATTTAAATGTTCCCGACTTAATGACCATCAAAAAAATGTGTACGATCGTGCAAGCTGTACAAAATGAAGCCGGCGGATTGTATAACTGCACACGAGCGAAGCCGTGGGTTATTCAACTTTATATATATATAAAAGAACAGGCCTTTTTTATGTTCCCATTTTGTGACGACGCTATTTAACTTTTTTCCAATTTTTTTTCCACAGAGTTGTTCCAAATACTTTTCTGAGTGTCGTCACGTCGCCAGATTTTCCAAATTCGACTCCTACCGGAGTTAAAAGGGGTAAAAGGAGTAAAAATTAAAAAAAAACTGATAAAATAAAAAGTTGTACTGCACACGGGCGAAGCCGGGTTATTCAGCTAGTATATTATATAATATTATGTAAATATTATATTATGTTATTGGCGTTTCCACCGAAACGATCTCGTCGAACCTTTTTTTGTCTCCGTGAAAATACGAGTGGTAAAATGATTTTCCGAGTGATTTCCTGCGAAAAAACCGAACGCGATTGACATTTTCCAACGAGAACGAAAACCGTTCGCCTCGCCAATCCCCTGATACGTGGTTTACGCGTATCGCGCGTTATTTTTTTACCGAATTAAAAATAATTTTGATATTTTATTGTCGAAAACTCGTTGTGTGTTTCTTTGTATGGAGAAACCAAATAAATAAATCTCGTCGATTCGGCGTGAAACTGGATGGCGGCGTGAGATCGGCGGCGGCCGACGACGACGACGGGTTTATCAATGAAATCCTCGCTTCACTCGAAAAAAAAAAACCAACTCGCTTCGACGCAAACGAAAACGACGGGAAATATCAATTTACGACGTAAAAAATGACCCAGTATGATCCGTGTCTCGTCGTCGACGACATTCCGTGTGCACGGATAATATTTCGACGTGACCGCGGGGCGGGTAAACTAATTAATTACCACGTGAAACGTGGTATTTGTTTTATTTTCGGAATTCGTAATACAAAAATAACGACGACGAAACGACACCAACTCGCCACACAAACCGCCGCCGCGCCGCGCCGTCCGCGTTATCGAAACGTTCGATCGGACGAACCGCCGCCGCTGATGAGTCGTCATCAATAAAAAGAGAAAAATTTTTTTTATTTTTTTTTTTTTTTGTTCAAAAACGCACGTATGTCGTACGAATCGTCCGGCATCAATTTGTCTATTGTCCGTATCGGTTTCACCGCGTTTAATCACGTGGGCCGCGTCGTCGTATCGAATGCGAATCTAGTTAGCCTTCGTATATACACATACTCATATTATTATATACATCGTGCTCTTGGCTATATACGTAGAGAGGCACGTGGTATTGTACAACTGCACGTACGATAGGAACGGCCGGTGTGACGAAAATATATATAAGCGAAGCGCGATCGTCACGGCTGAACGGTGTTTTTTTCTACATCCTTTTTAGCACTGCAAGAGTCGCAGTCGATTTTCACTCTACTGACGATACCGTTTTAATTTATACCGAATTTATTATTAGTATAAGTAGATGATAATATTAATATCATGCAAGCTTCGTTTTGACAAGCTTCATTGACGTACACATTATTATAGGAATAAAATTACAAAAATGATATTATAATAAAGTATGACATAATTTGTAGAATATTAGTCATTGTCGCAGGGGCCCTCTCTGTTATTGCGAAATGTTCACATCGGAAATCAGAAACATTGTTAGTATTGGATTTTTAGCAAATGCTGAAGTGGCGATCAGAGAAATAGGATAATCAGGTGATAAATAAGATGTAAGAATTTTTTTAATTTGTATGAAAGCCCATCATGCCAATAACAGTTGTTGATATCATTAAAAAAAAAAATGATGAATGCATAAGTTTAAATCGGTGATTCCACTATTGAAATTGATAATGTATCTATTGACAATTTATAATGTAATAAATTAGTATAGTATAATATGTATCAGATTACAGATGATTCGATTTAAGTTATAATACTAAAAAATTTCTGTAGTAATACAAAGATCAAGTAATAAATATATTATTAATTTGGGGCCTCTAAATAAATCCTTGCGCACGGGCCTCAGAATTCATGAAATCAGAATTAATAAAATCGATCGCGCGACAATACGGAAATATTATCGCAATGACTTTCTTTTTTTTTTTACGCGAATAAAAAACGTTTGTTAATAACGTAAAATTCGTTTGGGCGACACGTTTACTCGATGGTTTTTCGCTGTAAACATTCGTACGAAGAAGAAGAAGAAATATCGCTCGATATTCAATAATTCAAATAAAATAATCGTGAATATCCGTTGTTATTACCGAATCGTTTTACATTTGGTCGTTTCGCGACGACGGTCCAACGTATATATTACACGTTTATGTTTCGCGCGCTATCCACCGAGAGTTCGAATTCAAAACCGGTCGAAAAAGCGATTTATGATTAGAAAAAAACGAAACATTATCCGAAAAATCAATCAATTAGATCAGCGGTTCTCAAACTTTTTTGTTCGCGGAGCCCTTGTGTTCCTAAAAAAAAAATTACGGAGCCCCAAAAATCAGAAATGTCTATTTGAGACAACAACAATAATTATTCATAAAAAACGATGTCGATTGTTCAATGATTATTGCTCTTTTCATTTAAAAAAATCAACTAAATTATTATCGTATAATATGTCAAACGATCGAAAAACCCGACTTTTATCTGCAGATCTCATTTTGACTATGACACAAAATAATATAATATATGTGTTTATAAATAGTTTATTTAAATATAATAGTAATTTAATAATTTGAATTTAATTAATACAAATATGCCCTGGGAGTCACGGAGCCCCTAGACTACTCTTGCGGAGCCCTAGGGCCCCGCGGAACACAGTTTGAGAACCGCTGAATTAGATAATAATCCGTCGAGTCAAACGCGATTATACAACGTATATTTACTATAAATTGAAAATAAAATAAATAGGCCTCGTGTTTATTTATATTATTTACATACGTATATTAGTTTTAGTGAGTTATTTTCATTACTACACGAGTATCGATCGCGTTATTTATTTTGTTTATATATTTTTTATATACATATATATATATATAGGTATAATAATTATCGAATAACATTTGTATTCTTTTAAACCGTACGGCAAACAGAAAAACGATTATGAATAATGTACATTGTGTACTTCGTATATATACCTAATCCGATTTCACCTCTGAAAATCTTTCGAGATGATTTATTCGAACGTCGAAATATTTAATTACATAATCCTTTTTTTTCTCTCTCTCTCTCTCTCGGGAGGGGACCGAAATCGTTCTCGTCGACGAGAATATCATTTCCACGCGCATCGTGTCGTCGTACTCGCGTGTTTCGAGTTAATTTCGACTCGTCGCGTCGTCGGTCGTCGGTCGTCGGTCGTCACCCTTTATACGCATACGCCGCGGTGCGTTTATTATTAATCGTTTGTTTATTTTCGTTTTTCTAGATGTTTGACAAATCACAAAGGTCGCCGTCGACCGAGTGTATTTATTTTTATTTTTTTCCTTCTCTCCTCTCTCCCCCCCCCCCCCGGGCCCTCGATTTTAACGCTTCGCCGCCGCCGCCGACGCGTATTATTTATAACAATATGGCACCGGCTCGAGAGAGAGAGAGAGCGTTTAAGCTGATTAGCCGTTCGGCAAAACCGTAAAACCCGTTCGTTCGCGTCCTCCTCTCTGAACAAACACGATAAAATATATATCCGGTAATTCGCGTTTATTGCGTTCAAAACAAACACATTTCGCGCGTGGCATAATATTTTAATATCGTAATGGTCCTGTTCCGGACGCCGCGGCGGCGGAACATACGCGCCGATAACCTTTTTGTTGGTATTTTCGGTTTTCGGGGCGGCAAAAGGACGAACATTTTCGATCCGTCTAGGACCTCTGAATTTTCCTGCCCGGTACGTGCGATTAAAATAAAACGTTCCTCTTTCGAAACAGAGTGTCCTCAGAGTGCATTGTTGCGGTTTATATCACGTTTCACTAAAATTATCCTTATTTTATACATGATTTCCTAATAAATTTGTTCTACTTGAAATTACTTACTAATATTATTATTTATATTTCTCGTGGTATTTACATTGCTCGATCGATTGAGACTTAACTACGTGTACGTAAATTTGTTATAATAATTGTTATGGAAAAGACGACTCGCTTAGAATATAAATCAAACATATTATTTGTCCCTAATACTCTCTACGCGTCGCTCATCGTAAAATGAAAAATACCGCGCGGGTTTGAGTTTATTCTTAGTTTTATAACTAGTATTTAATAACTAGCTGAATAACCCTGCTTCGCCCGTGTGCAGTATAACTTTTTATTTTATCAGTTTTTTTCATTTTTACCCCTTTTACCCCTTTTAACTCCGGTAGGTGTCGAAATTAGGAAAATCCTTTCCCACGGGGTCTCCACTATATAAAACGAAACTGCTGACCAAATTTCATACTCAAAGCTCCAGCAGTTCCGGCCAGGCGAATTTTTCTAGTTTCGCCCTTTTTACCCCTTTGAACCCCGGTAGGGGTCGAATTTCGAAAAATCCTTTCCCACGGGGTCTCCACTATATAAAACGAAACCGTTGACCAAATTTCATACTCAAAGCTCCAGCAGTTCCGGCCAGGCGAATTTTTCTAGTTTCACCCTTTTTACCCCTTTGAACCCCCTTAGGGGTCGAATTTTGGAAAATCCTTTCTTTAGGGGCCTCTGCTATATTAAACGAAACTATTGACAAAATTTAATACCACAAAGCTCCAGTGACTCGGGATTTTTTCCATTTTTACCCCTTTTAACCCCCTTAGGGTTAATTTTCTTAATAATTCTCTCCGTAAAAACCATCCTCGTACTGCAAGGAATATTATAAACAAAGAATTAACTAAATCGGTTCGGGGGTTGTTGAGTTATGCGCTTACAACACATTTTTATATATAAGATTTATCCTCGGGGAATCTCCCCCCCCCCGACTTCAAAAGGGCCCCCGCCCGTGAGGGGTGGCAAAGGGTAGGAAAATCATATTTTCGCCGCCCCGTAAAAAAAAAACACGCGACTTTTGCGCGAGAAACGTGTAAAACAATCGTCGGTCATTAATTGATAGGTATTACATAATTACGTATAATTATATGGCAATGTGTTATGAATACATAATATTACGCAACAATACGCAGTAATAACACTGCGGTATCATGCCGGCGCGAAATCTGAAAGTTCACGTCATCGGGCGGGCCAATGAGAGCCGAGCTGCGCGCGCCACCGGACCAATGATAGCCGAGCCACCCGATCGAAAGTGCAGCGCAGTGTGCCGGTGCATCAGTCTAGTGTCGACGGCGGCGGCGCGGCGGTTCGGAGAGTTCGTCTCGGTTTTTTTTTAGTGCGTCGCGGTTTTTATTTTTCTCCGTGATAATATAATAATATTGTGATTGTGGTGTTTATTATCTCGTCGTAACTTTAAATCGTGATTTTTGGCTTTTTTTTTAATTCGAATTTAATTAAATTAATTTTAATTTATCGAGTGTCGAGTGCAGTGTTTATTTCAATAACGAACACCGGAGAACGCGAGCAAATCGACAGCGACAAGCCGACAGGCCGTGAGTAGTACCGATTTTATATTTTATTTATAATAGTCTTTAGTTAGGTGTATAGTGCCCTCCCTTCGCGCGGAAAGTGTACGTATTATAGTTTGGAAAAAAAAGTCTGTTGGACGGTTAACTCGGTGTCACCTGCTAGTTGAAAAATATTTTTTTTCTATAGAAATAATCGAAACCTGTCCGCTCGGTTTATCATCACTGTAGGGCTCGGACGTTTATGCACTTAAAACTACTGTAATATGCATGCATTTATGCACTAAAAAATTACGAAATATGCAAACAAAATATGCGCTAAAAATGATAAAATATGCATTTTCAGTCAATAAAAACACCAAAATATGCACAAAAAAATTTATTACGATTCATACAACAAAAATATTATATTTTTATTACCCAGTAGTTATTTTTATATATTATTTTTTTCACTACAATTTAAAATACATTTCCTAAATTTACATAGCGTTTTATTAACTTTAATTTATATTATTATTTATAATAATATTAGTCACTAATATTTCATTTTATTACATTATTAAATTATCAGCGTTACACTGTGATACGATAGTTTTTTTTAATTTGATCAAACTTGTAGCTGCGTCTGTTATCGGAAAGTAAATTTTTGTAACGTGAAAAACTTCGTTCTACAGACAAGCACGATATAAAAAATATCTAATAAGGAACATTATTAATATTCTACGTTAAATTGTCTTGAAATATACATTTATATTCTTAAAATCCAAAATTATGCATTTAAAATACAAAACCACTAAATATGCAAAAATATGCAAAATAAAAATAGTATTATTTTATTCAGTAGAACATGAATCAAATTTGTGTCCAGGTTAGCAATAAATTGGATAAATAGAAAAAAATATGCAATTTCATAAACATCCGAGCCCTAATCATCAGTTTGCTTATTGATATTCGGCGTGCGTTTATAAAATGGTTTTAAAACGTCCGAGTATGTTTTTTCTTTTTCGTGTACTTCATAATACGTACGTATACTCGGATAGTGGCCGCGCGGAGTCCCGGAGAAACGGGACGACGTAAAAACGAGATGAAATCTGAAGAGAAAAACGTTTTTAATACTTGAAAAACACTCTCGCGATAAGGTTTATGTTTCGTAGGGGTTATTTTTCATCCCGAGCGCCTCCTGGTTGCGTATGAAAACACCCTTGTCGCGGCGATTTTCTAAAACAATTATTTTTATACTCGAACGTAAATCGTATGAATAAATAATTGAAATCGTTTAATCACGTCATGTCGGCAATTACGTACAATAGTTTCGCTTTTAAACTCGAACGTCTTATTCGATCGAGTCGATAGTTTTTAAAAACACAGTAGAAATCGGTTATGACGAGTGTTACGAGCTAGTTTATACGCTCTCTCTCTCTCTGTACATTATTCGTTTTGTTGTTCGTTTTCGCCGAGGGCTGTTTCATCATATCATATATACGTATAATTATATTACGTCGGAAATGCAGCAACAGCGGCGGCGGCGCGGTCCCTCTCGGAGTCGTCCTGAAAACGGGGTAGGATTCTCGTTTATTCCTTTTCGTTCGCCGGTCGGCCTCGACTCTCCCTTATAGCACGCCGCGCGTGTACGTAATATTCGCCCTGCCCGAAAACACATCCTTTAAAACTGCGCGCCAGGATAAACGATATTATATATACGACGACGCCGAACAAACAAAAACGATACGTCGTCGTGTGTTCGCGTTTTGTTATGATAATAATAATAATGTTCTATATCGAACGTAATGTACTCCGCGTCGCAATTAACCGAATTTACGTAACATCAATCAGCGCAGGAATATTGCGAACGCTGCACCCTCGGCGTGTGTTATCCTGCAGCCGGGTACAATGTACACACACGTATATTATAATAATATAATATACCGCGCGCGCGCGGTATATAGAGTGGTAACTGCGCGGTTATACTCGGTAACGTGGACGCGAGCAAAGGGGTTTATTATTTGTGTTACGATCGAGGCGATCGTCGTCGAGCAACCCTTTTGCTCTAATTATTATATTAATAAACGCGGCCGACAGGTGTTAATTATTCCGCCTTTTTACCCCCGCGGACGTTGAAAACGCGCGTCGTCGTATAAAATATATTATAATCCGTTACGTGATGTGTACACATCGCTCGGCCGAGCCGGTGTGACGTGTAATAATATGATATTTGTACGATGTGACACGACGACGTGTCGTAACCGTTTACTTATCGTACGAGGTCTGAGGGGGGTCTGCCGGGGTCCGGACCCCTTCCGAAATTTCTCTTCGACCTTTGATTTTCTTTATTTCTTACAATTACACATAATATGATTAATAATAATAATAATATTATAAACACTACTGAGTTATCAAAAGTGAGAAAAATGAAATAAAAAAAAATACAAAAATACGATTACAATTATTATCTCGCGAGATCTGATATGTCAGTCTTTACGTAAATCATCAAATAAATATTTTATAAACTAAACTTTTCCCATTTACCCACTGCCCCGTGAATCCTTTTTTTTCGTTTCCATTTGTATTTGCATTTTATTGAAATACGTTGCACCTTAGCGTTATCAACGGGTAGATTGAAAGCTATACGTAATAATACGCTCTCTTTTATATGAGAAAAATGTTTTATAAATCCACTTGTTTTCTCATCGTATTGTGTAACGTGGTCGTGTACGATATTAGTAACTGGAGACTCATTCCGGGGGAGATTATTTGTAGTATAAATTATTTATTCGATTACGGGGGCGGACTCGCCGTTTTTCTGCCCCGCCGGGCGCGCGCAACACGGGCGTAACCCGCGAGAAAAACAATACGTTTACACGACCACCGAAGCACGTGACTTTTATTTTTTTCCCAAAATTTTCTTAATAACCGTTGAACAAAATATATTCTTTATTCGAACTCATCGTATTACATATATAATTTTATAAAAATAACGATGTATAGATAAAAATCGAGACGTTTAATATACCGAAAATTCGCGGCGTGCCCGAGTTGCCGCGCCCGTGCATAATAAACCCGCCTCTGTTCTATTACGATTTATACGTATAGCGTCGTGTTTAGTGTCGTTTGAAATGTATTAAATATTCAGTTAGGTCGAGTGCACTGCAGGGACTCGGAGATTTTGTCTCCCCCTAGGGGAGGGGGCGCATATACGTAAATTGTATAATTTGAATTACGTATAATCGATAATGCATACGATCGTTTTTATAACAATACTAGCTGAATAACCCGGCTTCGCCCGTGTGCAGTATAACTTTTTATTTTATCAGTTTTTTTCATTTTTACCCCTTTTAACTCCGGTAGGTGTCGAATTTTAGGAAAATCCTTTCCCACGGGGTCTCCACTATATAAAACGAAACTGTCGACCAAATTTCATACTCAAAGCTCCAGCAGTTCCGGCCAGGCGAATTTTTCTAGTTTCACCCTTTTTACCCCTTTGAACCCCCTTAGGGTTAGGTTAGGTTAGGTAATTCTCTCCGTAAAAACCGTCCTCGTACTTGAAGGAATATTATAAAAAAAGAATTAGCGAAATCGGTTCAGGGGTTGTTGAGTTATGCGCTTACAACACATTTTGCGATTCATTTTTATATATAAGATTGTTAGTTTATTTACATATAGTAGAGACACACGGGTCGAATTAAAGTTGTTTTCGATTGTGTTTTTTTTTTTTTGCAAAAATGTCTAGTAAGGTCCCCCTGTAACCGCTGTTTTATCAGTTTGAACGCAGATAATGATTATAATATATAGTATTCTAGGTCAGCGGTTCCCAATTAGTATAAAGCCACGGACCCCTAGCTATAACTTAAATTGGTCCGTGGACCCCTTTTTTGTAAATACTTACTTTTCAATTTTATTTAATTATGAAAATGAGAACAGTAACATTTTCATGTAACAGTAGGTAGAAAAAGCTTGTTCACATCTATATGTTGTGTGCAAAAGGGGATCAAATGTATTAAAGCTTTCTCAGCCAGTTGCTTTTGATCATTTTGAACAATTAACCAAAAATCAATTAGTTTTTTATCGTTGAAAATATTTTTCATCGTTCCATTAGTTACCAAATCAATTAATTCATCTTGTTCCTGTTCAGAGAGATTTTCTATTTTTTCAATATCACAGGAAAATGGATTTCTTATCCACGTATTATTTGGGTCAGGTTTTTTCGCGATAATCGGGTTTCAATAGTCCAAAAATTACTACAAAGATAATAATTTCACTAAAATAAAATAAAAATAGCACTACAGAACAACACAACCGCGGACCCCCTAAAATCAACACGCGGACCCCTGGGGGTCCGCGGACCACCAATTGGGAACCGCTGTTCTAGGTAGTATTATCCTTATTTACCGAGTTTTTCATTTTCACACGAAAAAAAAATTGTCACGTGCCCCTGTGCCCCCCTGCCCTGAATCCGCCATCGCGTCTGTACGATTTTTTAGCCCGTATTCGGTTTCGACACGTAAAAACAAATCCGCGCTCTGATTTAACACTCGCCCGCGCCTCGTCCCAGACAAGAGGTTGTTTGTTATACGAACGTAAGATCGGTTCGCCCGAGTGTGATTAGCGAATTTATTAATTTTTTCTCTCTACCACGGAAACGATCGAACGTTTGTCGTTTCGGCGGTCGATTTTAACGGCGGAAATTCAGGCGGAAACTGGTATCGCCGGTCGTGTGTCCGCGACGACGGACGGTCTGCCGTTTCGTATAATATAATATCGTCGTCTCGTAGAGCAGGCCTGGTGCACGCGCTCGCGATCGGGTACGATATATATATCATAATAACGTCGTCGTGTACGAAACGAATTATTTATACATATTTATGCGCTCGCGATAATGTAATAAAAATTTATACGGAAACGACACGAAAACGCGTACGGTGCACCTGTCCCGCGCCTAAACCTGTGAGCGCTCCTCCGCCCTTCCTGCGATGAACGTCGTCATGAATATTAATAACGACCGACGGCACGAGCGCGACCGTCGACGACGCGTAAAACGAAATTTAAAATAATACCATATTATTGTTATTACTTTATTATGATAATTTTCAAACGACGCGCGCGCGCGCGCGAGTCTTTTCGTCAAAAGTACGATTCTTTTTTTCGTCGCGACATAATATTTCGGGCCACGAATTTCGAGTACGCTTTTGTTCTGTTCTTGTTCGTTCCGACGAGTAGTGCCCTGTGAAGCGAAACACACACCGTGCGCGCGTGTTTTTTATATCATATTTTTTATCGAAATCGATTTTACCGTGTTTTTTTTGAATTGTGATTTTTTACGTTTTCTTCGGCCAGCCCGCAATTGTAGACGATTCGACAGTCGCTTCTGAGAGGACGCCGCTGCCCTCCCCCGATTACTAAAAATAAAAATTAAGGATGTTATATTAACGCTCGCGGACGTGGGTAAAATCGAATATGATGCGTTTTCGAAAATACTTGTCTTAAAATAGATGGTTTTTCGAAACGTTCGTTTTACCAAAAAGATCGAGCAACTCCGTGACCAGGAGCTCGGCTCAATCGATATATTTTATCAGCAGCAGCTCTTTTTATAATTAGTGATTCGATCGAGTTTAAATTGTTTATACGGCGAATTATAAATATATCTTTTTCGATTAAACCATTTCCCGTTAAATATTATTTAATATCTAAACGATTGTGTTATTGTTTCAAAATTATTGTTCGTAAAACAGTAGTTGATTCTATTTCGGTCTGTTTTTCGTCTCGGAAATTTGTCGAACGCGAGCTTCGGCGGCTACACGTGTTTGTCGAGTCGTAGTTTTTCTACCGTCGATTATAGCTGAACCACCAATGATGTGTATATGCGCGCTCGCGTTTCTTTTTTCGGCCATCGAATATAATTATTATTATCGAACCGGCGTTTCAATGTCCGAATGCGATTAGACGCCAGCTGGGCGTCGGGGTCGGAAATGATTTACGATTTCGATCGCCACGAGACGCCGCGCCGCCGCGTATTAAATTATTAATAATTTGAATAATCCTTTTCGCTCGTGTAATAATATTATAATTATAGGCACACGTCGCGTCGATGCGTCTCTGCCGTTACAATAGTAATTACAATACACGTGTTGAATTATTGTTGTTTCGCGTAAAGTCACCGGGCTGCTGACCTATATTTCATTATTTTCACCGAGTTTATAATAGCTATCGCGTACTACGACGTTTGTTGCGGAACGACTGAGGAAATAAAAAACTGGTTTCAAAATGTCACGCGCTCGAATTCCCCCGTGTGCGAAACCAGTCGAATCGTATCGTCGATAAATCAACGGATAATAATAAATAAATAAAAGATGCGAACCGCTCGGGGGCGAAAATATCATACCGGCGACGGATCGCGTTTCTTTTCCGTTTCCGAATTGAATATTTCAAAATCCATCGTGTAAAGCTCCGCCGCGCCGTGGCGTTCGAATAAATCCAAAACGGTTTTGACGAAAAATGAGCTTCGAACGTGTCGTATCCAAGGGGGGGGGGGAAAGATTCGATTGAATCCACTCGACAACAGACACAAACACACTTACGAGACGAATATTTTAATAATATAAAAATATGATTTTCTTCTGTGACGACGTGTTTTAGTCGTCCTATTTACTTTTAAACGTATATATGTATATAAAAAACTTAAACGGACAAACAGGACGAGATAAAATAGTAGTATTTAGTTGTATTAATAACAGGGCGGCAAATCAATGTTTTCGGTATTATTTGAGTTTGAATTCGAGTTTCTCGAGCCGTCGTCGTCGGATAAATGTGGCAGGGGTTCGCGAGACGGGCATACTATAAAGTACTACGTGGCGGGCGTTCTGCTTTTCCGCTTCGCTTTCGCATTCTGGCGAGTCTCTCGTGCAGGTCCTTATATCCTGTCGAGTGTACACCACAGACGGATGCGTTGTAAGCATGCCCGGATTGACACTACCGTAGGCTCTATAATAAGGCCTTGTAGTGTCCTGGTATCCTGCTGCAGCCTAAAAGATATTATTTTTCTATTAATTTATTCCTAAAATACCCTAGTAATCGGCGTTTCATTCGTCATACGCCGTCCGTCGTGTGGAAGCGACGACGTTTTATCACTTTATCGTTTATCCAATGTAATTTCAACAATAGTAATATTACCAATAACGATAACGGACATCGAGTAAATAAACATACGAGAAATGTATTGAACATAATATTGAAAAAAAAATTAAATCGAATTATATTAGTAATATAAAAAAATATCGTAGCCGCACGTTTTATTTTCGTAGGCTAATACGGCCGTGGTCGTAAGTCGATTCCGCGGACGGTATATTATTATGACCTGGTGATGTGTCGCGTGTTGTTCTCCGCCGCGACGTGTTTATTTCGCGTGAACGTTAGTTGAACGGCTCGTCAGACGACAAAAAACTCAAATATATCGTTCACATATCGCACTCCTAGAACAAAACTGCCACAACTGAAAATTCATCAATTTTGAGTTATGATGACTACTGTTGAATAGAGAAAAATAAGCTCTATAAAATGCAATAACGTCACATTCAATATCATTTTTCATTTAGCCACTATAGAGACGTGTCGGTATTGAATTATTTAAATGTTGGTTAATTTTCAATGCAAGAGAGCCATAATATTTACATATTTATGGCTGTATACTTATTTTAATTTATCCAAATTATCACTGGAGTCAAAATTCAAGACTGCCTTGTTTCGACTTGTGGCGTTCTTGCACTGAATAAAAACTAATAATTATCGTGTGATATGTCGAGTGCAAAACAGCAATACTTAGAGTTGTGGCAGTATTGCATTTTATAATTTGTGATAGTGCAGCCACAACGCGAAATATAGGACTATAAAGTGGCAGTCTTGCGTTTACTTGAAAAAATAATATTGTAAAGTATGATTGTAAGTATTTAAGTGTTACATTTCAAACGCACGAGTAAAAAACTCATCAAAGTATCCTAGGTCCAAACTTCAAATCGATTTTTCTCAAAACTATAAATTTTGAGTTGTGGCAGTCTTGTTCTAGCAGTGCGATAAACGTACGTATATGTGAACGTGTCGTTTGCCATCGGCTCGCGGCGGCCACGTCACCGCTCCAGACGATATCGATTGCGGTTTCGTTTAAACTGTACTCGTGTCGCGTGCCAGTCTATAAATAGTTGCGCGTCGTGTGACCGAGGAATCGAACGCCGCCGCGCCGATATAATACGTATATATAGTTCATCGACTCGACGCGAAGCACACCCACGCGTGAATCAAATACCGTTCGCCCACTCGTAATAATAATAATAATATCGTACGTACGTGCCCGATACGTATGGTGGCGTCGTTTCAGGTTTTTTTTTTGTTGTTGCAAAGTTTCCGAGTTTTGAAGTATAAGTATGAGCGACGAAAAACCGGTCGTCGTTAACAAAAACTCGTGCGAAAACGTGCGAAGAAACTCGGGAAAATAAAGGTACGGTTATATATATATAGGGTTCGGGACTTATTGCACACAAATTGTAGGAAATATGCATGCACTTAAAATAACCGAAACATGCAACTAAAAATTTGATTTATTCATTTAAATTTAGACGATTTTTTGTAATTAGTTATTTTTTGACAACAATAACACTATCAACATTATATTACTGAAGTGTATGTGTTGGATTTCATTTTCTTCGTTTTCTCCTACAACGAAAAATCGTTAATATTGGTTCAGGTGGCAGTGGTAATAATGGAGCAAAATATCTTTAAAAAAATTCGAACGCGGGATGGAGCTTTTTTAAAGATTTCTTTTACGTCGGCAATAATTTTATCAACTTTAGGATTTGGAATACGGACCGTTTCGGCCACTCTGTGTAGACCGAGCTATACACGGAGAAACTGATTAGGTATTTTACCTGATTAGGTAAACAAAAACTGTGTAAATATGCTATATTTGCTCAGAAAACGGCCAAATATGCGAAAATATGCATTTGTATTTCAATCCGTTATGACTTGAAACAAATTTAAATCTTACTCAGACTATTCTGCAGTCATTATTAAGCAAATATGCAAGTGCAACAAGTCCCGAACCCTAGTTATATAGTATTCGAACGATATCGTGTCGGTAAAATGATTTTCAATCCCGACGGATTCGTTGATATTTCGTCGCCCTCGTGCCAAAAGTGACCAACTGGTTTTTTAAAGTTTTGAGTAATGTCAGTTTAAAAGTTGAGCACTTCTTTAAAAATCGAGAATTTAACTGATGTTTATAAACTTGGTACCAATGAAACCGCAATAGTATACTTTACACTACAGTATACTAGTTTTACTCAATATTTATTACTATGATTACTAAATTATGAATTACTAAATAAATTTTATGGTAAAAAGTGACCAAGTGAAAACGGTTTTTCTTGGTCATTTAAAAAGTGACTAAGTCATAAGTATAATTCACTTGGTCATTATTTTTGTATTATGTTTTATATGGGTAATGCATTAATATTACAATCATTTTTATACAAAAACATTATTCAAACAACAAACTTGTTCATTTTATTTGAAAACATCATAAATTATTATTTTTTTTATTATTTTTAAACTATGAAATATAATAATGACCTTATTAAGAAATGACCAAGTGACTTAGTCAATTTTTAAACGTAAGAATTATATTGAAATGTTGGTTGGTCAAAATTAAGTATTCGGTGGTTCCTAAACTAATAAAGATATCACTTGGAAACTTTTTACGTATTTTCATAGGACCAAAATAAGACATCTTAAACATTTTTTTCACTTGGTCACTTTTTGCACATGGTCACTTTTGGCATGAGGGCGACGATTTATTCGTCGTCGTCGTCGCGTTTTTTCCACTATCCGGTCCATAAACCGCCCGCGGGCACGAGTACACCCCCCGGGTGTGACCGCGAGGGGCAAAAGTTTGCCGACGAGCGCGCGCGCGCGCGCGCTCGGAGAACGTCGTCGTCGTGCGGGGGTGGGGCGAGAAGGACGAAATAAAGCAAACAGTACGGGACGGGGGGAAGGAGCAGGAGAAGGAGACCGCGCGCCATACGGCAGCCGGGCGTCGTCGTCGAGTACTGGCGCGCGCAAGTCTCTCGCGGCGAACAGAGGGCGCGCGCTTGCGCTCGCCCGCCCGCCCGCCCGCCAGCCATCGGCTACGCCGCCGCCTTCTCGGCGTCGTCGACCGCGAGACCGTTTTGTGCGCGTACATTATTATAAATATTATTATATTTTATACACGACCGACCGACAGTCGTGTAGTGCAGTGTAATGCGCGCGTATTCGTACGAGAGCCGTGTTCGGCCGACCGCGAAAATCGTACGGTTCGATAAATTGATATTTGCCATATGCACGGCGCGCCGCCGCGTGTTCAAACACGAGCGGAGGACGAAGGACGAAGAAGAAAAAAAAATCCTTTTCCCCGTACCCGGCCGACGCGCGCGGAAATAAATAAAACACTCGGCCGAGACGACGATAATAATATTATGCGCTCCGCTCTCGGGGGGGGGGGGGGGCGAAACGCGCGCGATAAATATAATCGGCGCTTGTACAATATACAGTCGTCTCTATTATGCTCGACGGTCCGCGGACCCCCGATATAATCCGGTGAACGCGGTAGTCCGTTTGTTCGTAAATAAACATTTCGTTTAGATTTTATGTATATTATTCGGAAAAAAATATTACTATTTTAAAAATAAAAATTTCAGCCGTTTGAGTAGGTAATGTTTCGTGTCCGAGTTCGTCCGGAATATCGAGGCTCTACCGTATATAAGTTCGCGCGTGAATAGCTAACGCCGCCGCCGTCGGACGAAGCAATAAAAATAAAATAAACATTACTGAGATATCAAATAAGAAAAATGAAATAAACAATATAAATAATCTCACGAGATCTGATATATCAGTCTTTAAAACGTTTCCCATTTATACAAGTGTCTCGCCGCGAACCTCTTGTCTAAACGATTTTGAAACAAAGGATTTCGGGGAGTTGGCCGTCAACATTTCGTCTCTTCGATTCGAAGACCTAACAATTAGAGCTCGGATTTATATGCGACAAGTATAATATAATCGTATTTATCGTCGAAATCGTGTTGACTTGTGAGAAAATGTCTAATCTACCTAAATACACGCGCGTTATAAATCCTAATACGTTCGTCGCGCGGTCGTTATAATAATAAATTCAAAAAAATAAATCCAAAAGCCGCGCGCGCAGACGAGTGTTGACATATTGTTACCATCACGCACGCGCATACCCCTCCGAGCGGTTTTCTCCGTCTCCGACTCGGTCGGCCGCGTGTCAATATCGAGAAAACTTCAAACATCTCTCCCGCAGCGAAACCCTCCCCTTTTCTCGCAGCGAAATCCTCCCCTCGTCTCGCAGCGAAATCCTCCCCTTGTCTCGCAGCGACTCGGCGTTCCCGGAAAATCGCGCCCCCGCCGCGCGCGTCTTTCCCGGAGATATTAATTGGGGTTTTATTTATATTTTATCTCCCCTTCTCCACCCCATAACTGCTGCTGCTGCTGCTGCTGCTGTCGCGTCTCCTAGAAAAACGGCACGCGCTCGACGTCGTTTACGGTTTCCACTGAACCTCTGTGTGTGTGTGTGGAGGTATATTTCTGAAGGACGCGAGGGAGGGGGATGAAAAAGGAATCGCGAATAAAACGACGGGAACGATCGCCGACAGACAATAAAATAAAATCCGTCCCGAGGAGAGAGGCTTTCCGCGAAAAGTTCTTACGCGATTCCGCCAACTGCTGTCGGACACACCGTGTGTTCACCGCGGCAGAGATAACTGAGATAAGACGGTTATTATTTTGTTTGTCGATTTTTTTCCCTTCCTCTCTTTCCTCTTTTCCTTTATTCTTCTTCCTTTTCCTTATTCCGTTTGTTTTTGTAAACGGTTCTCGGAGTGCGCCGCGCCGAGCTCCGCGATCATCATTATATTTTAGTCTATTGTCGTCGACGCGCAGCGAAAAATGTGAAGGAAAAAAAAAAAAAAAACGAATACGCCGCCGCCGCCGCGTCGAGTTTTAACGAACTAAATTTCGCAGAGTTGTGCACCGATAGATTTATAAAACGTATACATTACTCGTATAATATTGCTTTTATATAAATAAAAAAGAAGAGGAAATTATTCTAGAATCGCGTATATTCAGTCGGTTTTTTTTTTTTTTATCACGCTTCGGCGAAATCGTTTCGCGCGGACGAGTTAAATTTGTTTTCGCGCTAACGTTTTGTTATACGTACACTTGGCAATTTATTTCGTTTGACTATTAATATAGCGTGTTGGATTATTTTTTACAAGAGTGAAATTATTAATAATAACGATAAAAGTCGCGTTCGCGCGGATTTCAAACGCCACCGACTGTCGCGACATTTAATGAGAGAAACTCGGTATATTCTAAGAATCGGCCGGGGTGTTGGGTTATAAATTTACGTAGTTTTTCCCTCTTTTACGTATATCGTATACGATCGCGTTCCTCGTTGAACTTTTAGTTACCTAGTAGAAAAACCTCGATCGATTTTCAACCGGGCACGACTGGTCGTGTTCTCTTATTATTCATACTTGTCCTACTTACCGTAAGAGTTTGGAAAAAAAGGAGACGAGACGCAGAGCGACTCTGTCGCTTTCGGTCTACGAGAAATAGCGAGAGAACGTACTCGTTGCTTCGATTTATTATTAGTGTGGACTGTAATATTAACCGTATTTAACCGTAATAACTAGGGCTGAGGACTTCTAGTACTTAAAAATCTAATAATATGCATGCATTTATGCACTTAAAATATGCTCTAAAAATTATTTTATCTCATAAGTTATTATAATATTTATTTTTCATCTCCTTTTTTCGAAAATTTACCACTTGGTCTAAGCTAATTTAAGAACTTAATACGAAAATTGCCAAATATGATCTTAATTTTTCTAATATACTCAAATACGAGTATGCATTTATATGCAATAATGACAAAATATGTAAAAATATGCAAAATGAAATTTTTAATTTGATCTCCTGGTGTTATGAAACACATATTTGTTATTCACTAGAATTTTTCTACGATCTTTCTAAAAAAATTTGAAAAAACTAGAAGTCCTCAGCCCTAGTAATAACTAGGGCTCGGATTTTGTAGCAAATGCTTCTTTTCGTGGGGTGTGCGATGGAAAGATAATTCTCATAGATAAATACGTTTTGAATCGTTCTGATTCCAATGAAGTAAACGTTTTTTCGCTTTTTATTGCTTTTTCCCCTATTTGGTTCTTTTTACTTAATTTTTACATGTTTTTCTTGAAAATTCAACTTATTTTTATGTATCACCAGAAATGATGAAACCAGTGAAAAAACGTATGACTGGTAAAATAATAATAACTATCGTTATTGTGCCGAAATTGTAACGGATAATATCATAACAGTATGATTAGCAGCACCCGATAGAATGGGTTTTAATGAAAGCGACTTGACCAAATATATGTGGTCGTAAATTCCTTTCTTTTTTTTTTTTTGCTTTTTTCGACTACTTAAAATGCTTTTTTAAGGATTTATTTTGCTACAAAATCTGCTCGCCCTAGTAAGTAGTAATAACCAATAGTTTGTTTATCTAATGATTAAAATACTCGCGTGGGAATATACTGCGGTACTAACGTAGCTCGTTTCGTCTCTCTAGTTTCGACCTACCCGACCTCTCGACATTGAGTTGATCGGGAATCGCGATTGATGACAGACGTCGTTCGACGACGAAAAACAATTCGATTCGGTCGGCACGTCGTTTTCCGTCCTGTTTTTCGCGACGCGTTTGAAAACTACTCGGCGGAATCTTAGAAACGCGATTTTAGAAGTACAGTCGACTCCGCTTTATTGGTGGGACACATCGGTTGCATGTTATTATTTGTCCCAATAAAGCGGTTGTCCCAATAATCCGAAATGAAAAAAAAAAAAACATACAAAAACTGATTTTTTATGTTTTTATTATTACAAATACATAATATTAGTTATTACAATAACACGATTATAGACATTTTTTAATTATACAAAAAGAAAAACATAGTATTATAACCTAAATATAACTAAATGGTCATATGTTCAAATTCTACGTTGTTCAGTACTCTTACAATATCATATTCTTCGGAATTTGGTTCTAATTTTGTTGATCGATGGTATGATTTTCTTACTGATATATTAATATTATACTCGATAAAAATGTCCCGATTATCCGGATTCGTGGCCCAGATAAGCGTCGAACGTTTACCCTACAAGTATACATATTATTTTGTTTTCGTAATTGAAGGATTGTCCCTATTAAGCGGTTGTCCTTATTAACCGGTGTCTCTATTGAGCGGATTCAACTGTATTAAAAAACGTAACGACTATATCGCGCGCGCGAATAATATATTATTGCGTTCTCTGTGAAATATCGCACACGGTCGCGTCGCGACGAAAACTTTATGCCACTCGACGACGTCGTCGTTTGCATATTATTATATATATTTGTTTTTCGCGGAATCGCTTCGTCGTCGTCGTGTACTCGGAACGTACGCGCGCGTTATTATTTTTCCCGTTTTTTTTTTTAAGTATGTAATATTATTATTTATTTATTTTTTCTATTTGTGTTTACGCGCGCGTGCAACTTTTTCTTCGCGATTTTTTTAATATCGTACAGTCGAAACCGTTTCGCCGTTTCTCGGAATCGTTACGCGCGGCTCGCAGGAAAATACCCCGACGTATATATAATTTATGCCATTTTTTAAATCGGTTTTCCGTTTTTCCGATTCGGAAACACGTTTAAAATATTCACGTGAAATAATCGATTACACAAACATCGTAAAAAAGCGGACAACGCGGTCGACGGGCGAATCGGTCTTTTGAATTCGAAATTTCCAACCGATTGACGAAAACAAACGGAAACGATTCCGAGCGCGAGAGAGGTTAGGTTATCGTAAAATTTCGGCAAAATTCGATTATTCGACATTGTTATTGTAAGGGGAAATCGTGTGTTTCCGAAATTTTCAATGAATAAAAACAAATAAAAAACTCGAAAAAACCTTTTGTCATTTCATATCGACTCTTAAGAATATGAATATTCCGCGAGAATTTCAACAGATCAAAATACTTTTTCGGTTACGATGAAAATCAAAATCCTATTCGGTCGAAAACCAAACTGTTTTTCATCTGTTTTTCACGTACAACTGTTTTTCGAGCATCGTATACTCACACAAAAAAAACAACCAGCGGTAAAATCCTCGTTTCACTTAAACGTTTAAAACGTCTCGTTGGGTTGTGTCCTCGAGAGCTTTTATAGTTTTTCGAGCAAAAAATGCGTTTCCCTACAAAAATTCGCTTCAAGTACCGCCGCGAAAACGTTAATATACGTAATATTATCTTACGATTTGATTTGTCGTTTCTCGCGAACGATTTATACGGATATTTTCAAAAGCGAAAATCGCGCCCGCGCGTTTCGTACGCGTATATTTCTTCGGACGAAAGATTTTGTCATTTAAAAATGAAAATTTACAATAATAATTGACTTCGTTTATAACGACGACGACGACGACGACGACGTTGAACTTTTTTTTTTTTTTTAATAAACGCCGACGCTCTCTGCAGCGTTATAATAATATAATATCGCGTCGTCGTCGTCGTCGTATATTATACGGATTTCGTTCGTTAAGCTCTGGAAAAAGTATGACACTATTATGTCTCGGAGTGCGAAAAGTTTTTCAATTATATATTATTATTATCTTTGCACGTACTCCTCCGTATTATGTGCATAAACAAGTCTCTCCGAGTGACCTCGCAGAACGAACGCGCGCGCGTTTATAAAAATATTATAGTTTATCGATATAATATTATTATTTATCGACCATTATAATAATACGATTTCTGCGGTTCGCCGATCTCGTCGTGTGCTACACGATTCGAAAGCACGCACGTGATGATATTTAGATAAAATATCGCCCCAAACAGCCGTCGTCGTCGTCGTCGTCGTCGGGTGGGTAGTGTTTTATCGTAATGTTATTTCGAGTGCGCGAACCCGAGAGCTCGTGGGACGTGCTCACGAACCGCCGCGCCGCGGCTCGCTCGTAATATTCGAAATAAAAAGATGTAATAATAATTATTATAATTGTTATTCCGTACACGTTGATATCGTTATGATTAGGGGCCGGAATTATATTCTTTTAAAATAGCCAAAATAAGACGCTAATATTAGCGTAAAAAAAAGTTGAAAATATTCTTGCAATATTCTTTAAAAATCATAATAAAATATGCGAAAATATGCTTCTCTTGTCACTGAGTGACACACGCGCATTATTTCAGTGACACGCCAATTTAAATATAATTCATAATTTTTACTTCGCTTTCCAAACAAATTACTGATATTTTTAACTTATTATTAATTGTAATATAATATCGTAAGATATTATTAACGTAATGTCGTATAATTACGACGTAATATTATGTTCTTTCCATTTCCTAATCTCGTAAACTAAAATCATGTTTAAACGTTTAATTAATTATTTTTAAAAAAAATGGTCTAAAAAGTTTCTGACACGCGAGGCAAATAAAATCGAACCAAACACATTTTGATTTGACACGCAGTTATTTCAAAAGGTTCGCCATCCCTGGTCTATAGAAATCAATCGATATATTCTCAAATGTTCTTTATTGTACGAAATATTCTTTTATCTTGAAATATTCTCAAATATGCTAAAATATGCTTTTGCCATTAATTAACCGGTTTCATGATTTGTAAAGATTTCGAACCCCCGTCTATAGCCTGCATAGCGTCGAAAAAAATATGCAAAAGAATATAATTCCGGCCCCCAGGTTATAATAGTAGTGCGGTCTCGACGATATACTCGTATTATTATAACGTTGCTAATTTGTAGTTTTTTTTTCAAATCGCGTCGTTGCGCGGGGGACAACTCGATGCCACTATAGAGGGGCCAATTTTTTGAAAGTGAAAATCTAGTGGGAGAGCTAGAAAGCGAAAAACACTATGCTAAACGCGAAAATAATAAAAATCGGCCGACACGACGTATACGACCAAACCGATAATCTATATTAGCCACGTTAACTCTATAAATAATATAATATCTTGAGACGTTTAATACTAGACGAGAATAATAATATTATTCATATTATCTACGTTTTACTGGGAAAAAAAGGTTCGTCCTGGTAACCGAAATATGGTAATCACTACGATGGGATCGCAGCTGGCTCGGGGGCTGCTGCAGTGATTTTGGTTAAAAATACAAATCTTTAAACGTTATCGTTTGCCCGACTGAACTCGGTTCGGTAGTAGAGTACTTGCATAAAAAATTCTATTAGAAAGTAGAAACACGAAAAATAATCGACATGAACGTTTTATATTTTTTAAAAGCAATTTGAAAACGTAACACGGGCCAGATAAAAAGCGGTGGACTTTTCGTAACGATTTTCCGTCTCTGAGATACCGCGACGGGGGGGGGGGACACGAGGGGGGACACGGTACTTTCGGGACACGCCGTCGTATGCGATAATCTCAATGGAAAATCGATACGACTGTTATCATATTATGAGTTGGTTGAATTCAAACGGATTTATATACGTAAATTAAAAATTTTTAACTCTAATAGACACATCATAATGTAGTTCTTATTAAATATATTTTTTTTAAATTGAGAATAATCGACAATATTTATGAAATGTACGTCAGCATATACGTATTACTTTGATAACTCGCAGTTAATAATTACTACAAAATGAAATTTTTCGAGATATTTCAGCGTCTTTCTATGATTAAAAATTCAAAAGTTAGTCTCTCCATGACTATATTTAGTTTAGAACAGCGATCGCCAACCGTTTGGACCTCGCGGACCACTAATTCTACGGACCACTTGTCTATATTTTCATAGTACTTACAATATTATTTATATTTAATAAGTCTCGTGTCCTTGTCCGGAGATAATAGCTTTTTAAAAAATAAATAATAATATTACAAATAACGTTCAATGTACGGGAAAGAAAATAACGTATTTACATCGGACGCAATTCGTTTGCTGTGGTTTTTTCATGGTTTAGTTTATGACGACCGGACGTCGACGACTTTTGCGCTGTTGTTTTTCCCATCGAATTTCTCAGGATTCGCTGAAGTGAGTCTTTCGCGGGGTTTCGTACACGTTTTAACGTTTTTCCTCACAAAAAGGACATTTTCAAAAGTTTTTTTCATTCCTTTTCGGCGGCCGCGGGCCGCGTTTTCGGATTTCCGTCGTCGCCGCGTGCACCGTATTTTTTTCACATTGTTTTCTTCTCCCACGCGCAATACCCGTCACTAAGGTTTTCTTTGTTATTATTATAATTTCTTCTTTTTTTTTTTCGCGTCATCGGCGGCGGCGGCGAACATCTGCGGGTATCCGGTTACAACGCGTCAAATTAGACGGATTTTTAAGGACGTGGTTCGACGACGCGCGCTCGTTATGTGTTTACGCCGCCGAGTCAACAACGGACACGCGGCGGCGTTTTTTTTTTTGCCTTCCCTTCTTTTTCGGAAACCGCCGCCGCCGCCGCGGTAATGACTCGGAGCGGAACATTGTTTTCTTTATAAACGGTCGTGTTTTTTTTTCTTCGTTTTTATCTCTGTGATTTATTCCTCTCGTGAGATATCGCGCGCGCGCGAGTATTTTATTTATAAATGAAAAAAAAAAATGCCGACTTTGGCGGCGTTTATTCTCGTTATACTCTCCCAATTAAGAGGTCTCCTCTGCGCGGCTTTTCGGCGCTCGCACGAAAACCAAATGTTTTTTCGGCACCTAACGAGCGGCGCGCGCGCGCGCGCTCGCTTTTTACTTCGAAATCACGTAAAAATAAACGCGCGCGCGCGCGCGTCAGATCGTCACTCGGATACTATACTAGTCAGTTATATCGCACGAAATCATCTCTCGTCGCAGCGCACCCCGCCGCGGACACACGATACCGTCCGCGGACGGCGAAATAATCGTAGTTTTCACGACCACGACGACGACGACGTGAAGTTGATGATTTTCGATAGCGCCGCCGCCGCCGCCGTCCTCTCCTCTCGCGGTGTAATATTATATTTTTTTTTTTTAAGTAGTCGTTTACCCACGCGTTTACACATCACAACGCGATATTTTATGTTGTATTTATATGTACGATGTGTACATTTATTATTTTATACGAGTACGTCGCGTGTAGCGGTGAGAAACAACGCGCTCGGTAATTGCGGTCGCGGGATCGTGTTACACGCGCGGTCGTTATTACGATATAGTAATTAGGCATTTGACGCGCCCGAAAAGAAAATCGTTTTGAAATCTCCAAAAGCGTAGGCCGCCGGAACAATTTTATCCAAAATTCTCCCGTCATTGTAAATATTCATAGACGTTTATAGTCTAGATCAGTGGTCTCAAACTCAAATTACGTACGGGCCATATATATTTACTTCACAGGTTCGCGGGCCAAACACTTTTTTTTTACTCAGTTTAATAATAAATCTAAAATAAACAAAATAAATTAAGGAAAGATGTAATTATTTTATTGATTATAATTCTAACAAAGATGTACATTGTACAGTGTCTTGATTTTTTGTTTAGTAGTAATAATAGTTTATTTTTAAAATTTAAATATTTACTATTTAAACTAATTTACTATTACGAATGTATATATTAAATATAAAATATTTTATAAAACAAAAATATTTATTGCGGGCCACATCAAAAGGGGTTGTGGGCCGCGTGTGGCCCGCGGGCCGCGTGTTTGAGACCACTGGTCTAGATGTTTTTAAATCCGGATAAATATCAGTTGGAATATCCGTAATCCGGTTATATCCGGATAATAGCTCTTATTATCTTCTTCGATTGCCATTAAATCGCCAATTAAGTTGCATATTTTTGCGCGTACGTATTCCGGTGATTTTGAGTGCATATTTCTTCCTACAATTTGTGTGCGACAAGTCTCGCACCCTATAGTTATATGAATTTTAAGATCGTACAGATACGATTTGAAACATAAATAAAATGAATAAAATACATACTTATAATAAAAGTCAATAAAACAAAAGTGTTATCGGTCTGATTTAATTTTTCATAAAAAAAAAGTATAAAACTTATATCCATCACTCCTGAAAGTTTCATTCGGAAATTCTTCCAAATAAATACTAACTTTTGACCCTTTTTTGCGAGCTACTTTCAGCATACTTAAAAATAGTTGACAATATTATAATATAATACAAACTATATACACTTCAATAACACAGAATACGTATATTTTTATTTGTAAAATAATATTAAAATATACACGACAATTCTACGATTTCACATAATCTATGTATTTATTCGTAAAAAAAATGTAATTATTCTAAAATATTTAAAATAAAATTGACATAAGATCACTTGAAATTAAATGAAACGTGTACGCATAATTATCGAAAACTTTCCGATGCTATTACTATGTACATAAAAATATTTATTTAAATTAAAATCCGAAAAAACACGACGTAAATAATATCAACGTGTTTCCTCTGGGATGTGGATTACATAATAATATGTAAATATACGTCATTACTAGGGCTCGGATTTCGTAGCAAATGCTTCTTTTGAGAGGTTTGTGTGGTAGAAAGATAATTCTCATAGATAAATACGTTTTGAATCGTTCTGATTTCAATGAAGTAACATTTTTTTTTGCTTTTTTCACACAAAACTTGCTTTTTATTGCTTTTTCCCCTATTTGGTTATTTTTTCTTAATTTTTACATAATATTTTTCTTGAAAATTTAACTTATTTTCATGTATATTATACTCGGACTATAAATCATTATATTACCAGAAATTTTAAAACCAGTAATAGACGTATGAATGATAAAAATATAACTATCGTTATTGTGCCGAAATTGCAGTAATGAATAATCATAACAGTATGATTGAAATGATTTAGTTTATATGAAATGTGCATGGATTACATCGGTTGATGTGGAAAGGTCTTTTTCTACGTATAAATATAATACAATATTAGCAGCACCCAATAGAATGAGTTTTAACGAAAGTATCTTGACCAAATATGACGTGGTCGTAAATTCCTTTTTTGATATTTAATTTTATGTGTAATTGGAAATTTGTTTTTTTTTTTAGAATTAAATTTAATAAATGCTTTTTTTTTTGCTTTTTTCGGCTACTTAAAATGCTTTTTTAAGGATTTATTTTGCTACGAAATCCGAGCCCTAGATATAATAGTATGTAATTCGAATAGAACTAAACGTTAAAAGCAGCAACGCTCGGCGTGTTAACGCGTGTAAAACCGGTAGGTAGTCATTCCACGTCGGCGGCGGCGTGCGTTTCGCCCCGGAGTATATTATATTATCTAAAACTTTTTTTTACCAAATATGACGTGGTCGTAAATTCCTTTTTTGATATTTAATTTTATGTGTAATTGAAATTTGTTTTTTTTACAATTAAATTTAATAAATGCTTTTTCGGCTACTTAAAATGCTTTTCTAAGGATTTATTTTGCTACAAAATCCGAGCCCTACTTTGCGATAATACGTAATTGTAGATTTATTATTTTATTTCGTTTACTATACGGATATCCGGACATCCGAGAATATTCGGATTTTGTAGTTTTAACTATCCGGATGATATTTAAAAAATCCGAATATACTCGTAAATTATGTGCCAACACTAGTTTATTTATACCCGTAACAACGGCCGTAGTAACAACTGCAGGGCACATACGTTATACGTAATATCGGCTGTTATTCCGACGAGTCGATTGTATTCGACGAATTCGATTTTTGTAAAACAGAGAGATCTCGTTTACAAAAGTAAACGGCGGCGACGTAGGATTATATTGCGCGTGTACGACTGCTGTCGATCACAATAAGATATCTCCGCGTCGACCTCTGCCGCGAAGCAGCGTAACAATATTATATTATACACGTTTAAAGCGAGATTACCTTTATCGCGCGGCGGCGGCGGCGGCGTTTGGAAACTGCGCGCGTTCGTGTTGCGTCACGTTCGTGTTTAGTGAACGACACGTGGACGTTACTCGTCGTTTCTCCGTTTCGTATAAAGGCGAGAGGGGAGGAAAAAAAACCGTATTCTTTATTATTATTATTATAATATGTGTATTATTTTACCGTCCGGTTTGTTTGATGATAATCGCCGAGAAACGTTGTCACTGCAGATTGCAGAGTTGATAAGAGTAAATAAACAATTAAAAAACCACACAAACTGCGGTTATATATTTTTTATTTTCATCGAATAACGAAAATTAAATAATAATATTATTTAAACGAGAGAGGAGGAGGATTCCTGTTAGCGCCGCCGCCGAGACGTAACCGAGAGCAAACGCCGCGCCGCCGGTAATAATTTAATATTAAAGAAAACGCCTTTATACCCAAGTATATAATATTATTATATTTTTGTAAAAAAAAACCGCTCGAAATATCGTTCGAACGTCTCCCTCCTCCGCAGCGGTCCGAGAACATTTTTAGAGTTTGTGTATACGCCGCCCGCAGAAAATACAATGTAAAATACTGTTTTAACGAACACGAGAAGAACTCGCGAAACGATAAATACACGTATATTATATTGTACTCGCGCATTTAAACAATAGACGTTTTTTAATTATAATATTATATTCGTGTACCTTTGAATAAAAAGTTTGTTGGACTAAAAACCGTCGACGGAACGACGTCGAAAACAAGAAGAAAAAAAAACCAAACGATTTTTACCAAAGTCCTACGTCAATTATTATTATTTCGGTGTTAAAATGTCCAAAAATATAAACAAGTTTCGTCAATACGAACGTGTGTGTGGTGTTTTAAGAGTTTCATATTATATAATATATTATCTAGAACATCGAAAGTTCTTTGAATTTCAAAACTCTATTCGTGGAAATAATAATTTAAAAAACCGACATTACTTTTCGATATAACGAAATTAATATACCCGTTTAATATTGAAACGTCGACGCCGCGCCGCCTTAAAAAGCCCTTATAAACCTACAAAAAAAAATAAATAAATAAATAAACAGGTTATACGTTTAAAAATGTAAACTAAAACGTGGAAAACATTTTTCGAAATCATTCAAATCGTTTGTGTTATTTATTTTTTGATCTAAAAAGATCGAAAAAAATAAAATGTCCTTTTGAATGTAAAAAAATTGATTCGTCGTCGAAACGCATTTTAACGAAGAAAACGCGTCGTCGTCTTAGAAACGTTCAAAGCAAAAAATCGTGTCGTTTGATTATAATATACTCGTATTATAACTCTCTATGCTAAAACGCGCGTTATTGTCATGTCTTAAATGAGATATTATGTCATATGGGTGTGTAATGTGATTGTCTGGCCGAAAGACTACTTTGGTAATTTCATAATTAAAGTCGTCCTATCGAGACCGGCGCGGCGTTTTGATTTGGTCCTGTGCTAGGTCATCTCACAATAAAAAAATACTTCCTTGTTTACCTCGGGTACAACTGTTCTAGTTTTTCGGACAATCGGATTTAGAAATTAAATTAATGGTACGTGTAGTACCCTTATTATATTATTACAATAAGGTACCCCTAGCTTCTTTCGCTATAACACCCAAACCCCCCCCCCCTGACCAGGGGCGGATTTAACAATTTGCCGCCCCTATCAAAATCTATTTATCAATTAATAGATGACTAAAAAAAATTCCGATTCAAATTCTATTTTTTTTTTTTTTATAGCAACAACGTTTATAAGAAAACCATAATGTAATGAATATAACAAAACAAATTAAATAATTTGATACGTTTGATTTAATTTTAATATTTAAATTTAGAATTCATAGTTAATTTTTGTAGTTTACATAGCTCTTTTTCTAGATTTAATTCTTGAGAAGTCATCAATAATGTCTTCATACTCTAATGATGATGTTAAATCACTTTCTATAGTTATAGTATGGCCGAGGAATTTACACCTTTCTTGTGACCATAGTTGACCGTAAATAATTTTTCATTCTTTTTAACACCGAAAACGAACGTTCGGCAGTACAATTAGTACCTAGCGGGTGTTGAGACAAATATTCGAAAGGCAATTTCAATATTTGGATATAGATCCTTCATATTACGTTCATATATTACAAGCATTAGTAAAAATGGTGTAATTTTCTTTTCGTTAAAACTTGTAATTTGCAGATGAGAACGAAAATGTACTAGTTCATTAATAAATTCATTTTTCTCTAAGTCTGATTTTACAAAATTAAAATAAATATTCAACATAATTTTGCCACCCTATGCGGCCGCATAGTTCGCAGTGCCTTAAATCCGCCCCTGCCCCTGACTACGCCACTGGCCCCCGGTATTAGTATATAATATATATTGTGTATCGCGCGGATACGATAAATTTAATTCCGAGTTCGGTCCGACGACGCGCGACGTCGCGAGACCGGTGACATCACTATAGATATATTATATATTTATATTTATACGAGTCGAAAAACAATCGGAGAATATACCGTATGTTGTTCGCGCTCGCGTTCCTCGAGGGGCAGATAGAGAGAGAGAGAGATGTTATTCGCGCACGATTTAAAGGCGGTGCCCGCGCTTATAATATTGAATAATATGTTTTTTCAGCATTCCGAAGGTTTTCAACATTCTATACAAGCGATAATAATAATAATACGAGTAATAATAAAACGCGCACAATAGCAAGAGGCGAATGAATCGATGAATCTCGCGGCGAAAAAACCACGACGGTAATACACATAAATTATATTATAATATATTATAATAGGAACAATAACAATACCGTCCGGACGACGACTGCGTAATACAATAATAACGAGTCGGCGACGACCTGGTGGGGGCTCGAAAATGTTAAAATCCTAGCTTTTGGGGTAGAATTGATACGCAAACCGCGATCGCGATAACGTTTCGTAAAAGGTCTCTAAATCAGTGGTCTCAACTAGTGATGGGAATAATCGAATGATTGTTATAATCGAAAAAAAAATAATCGAATGATTAGTAGTCGAAAAAAAATCGAATAATCAAATGAGTAATAAACTAATAACCTAACGAATTCATTCGAATGAATTATTATTAACATTGCTAGAACCGATTATAACGCTTGTCGCTTATATAAATAATCGAATGATAATCTATAAGTGAAAAATACTGAAATATCAAATATGCAACATTCAAAACTATTTATAGCTTCCGAGTTCCGACTTTCCGAGTATTGACCAATGTTAGTTATAATTAATAGTTTTTGATGTCTTAAAATAAACAAACAAATATATTCTTAGTATGGTCTGTTCATCCGATTATTCTATCATTCGAATGTTTATGATTAATTAAATCGAATTGATTCGAATGGTTTCGATTAATCGAATGATTTTAAAATAATCGAATTAAATCGATTTTTTCATTCGATTATTCCCATCACTAGTCTCAACACATATACGTCATGTCCGCAATAATAATAAGCGAAATAAACGACTATACTTTGTTTATATTTTTATAAATAATTTCGGTATAACAGTATAGTCATAATAAAAGTAATATTTCATAATACGTATATCGAGTCATTTAGATGTATCGTTTCGTCTTCGGTTTTTAGAGTACGAGTAAAAAGAGGACACTAAAAATGTGGCGGCTCGCCGACTGTTTTTGTGAAAAAAATATATTATGGCCCGTAGACAATGATTTGAGTTTGAGATCACTGGACGTTCTCGCGGAGTCTCTCGGGCAACACTCTAATACTCGTATGTTATTATTAATTGTAATTCGGGAATCGATAATACTCGCCGACGACACACCACCACACCGGTCGTGTCGATTTGACGATATCGTCTTAATACCGGTTTTCGTAAGACTCTGGGACAAATTATTGATATGGATCGAGAGAGAGAGAGAGAAAAAAAAGGACACTTTTTTACGAGCGCCGCTCGTTCTTACGTCACAGCAGCTGTTTCTCGACGCGTGAAAAATTATTCATAATATTCGTAATCTACGAAACTCGTTTTTACTTTTCATACTGAAAACTATAAATTATCGATTATATATATATTATAATAATATTATGTACATCGCTGCGCGCTATAGGCGTCGAATTGTGCTTTTCTCCTTCGAATGACTACGTGAAAAAAATAAATACTAATCTGGCGATCCTGCTTGTATTTATACGCCGTATTCGTCGCGATGTGTTATCGCGAGCGCGATCGCGCGACACAGTTTCGGCCGAGGTTGTTTTTTTTTCTATTTTATTTTCGTCAGTGTATCTCACGGCCGATCTCGCGTATTATTGTTGTTTTCGATATTCGCGTCCTCCCGCCGGCCGTTGGTCGCCGCCGCCGCCGCCGAGAGAAAAAAAAACTGGTTCAAACAATAGACTACCGTTTCGCGAAAACGTAAAGAATAATAATAATAATAAGAAACAATAAAAAAACCGCGCGAGAGAGAGAGAGAATGAAATAAATAAAAAAATATATATGGTCACCGCGCGGCGATCCGGATTTGCGGTCGTACACAATGTGTGCGCGCGCGCGATGGAAACTCGTTCGGAAACAATGGGACGACGACGACGACGACGACCGCGGCGCGACGGCTATCCTATCCGGTCGCGCGTTTCTCTCTATACGCTTACATATTATTACGCGTACGACAATATAGTTTCGTGTAGTAGTGGCCGACCGTAAATTATGCATATTATAAGAAGAAGAAGAAAAAAGAAAAAACGCACCAATAGGCGTTTCGGTATATTTTCGTCACCGTTCTCCTCACTCCCTTTCTCACCGGGGGCATACAACTTGGTGTGTTGTTTTGTAATTTTATTACGTATACTAGCTGAATCTACCCGTCTTTGCCACGCAGGGGGTGTTTTGGGTGTTCAAACACCCCCCCCCCCGAAATGTTTGGTTTCTCGTATAGCTATTTTCTTTCGAGGGGTTCTTTTCCAAACCGACCCATTTCCAAAAACATGATTTTTCCGGAAGACCGATTTTCTATTACACAGAATTATTGTTGAGAGTTCAAATAAAGTCAAAGAACTATTATAATTGAACTAATTTTTCAAATTAATTTCTATACCTTTTTTTTTTTTTTGAAGATTTCCCGTTTCCTGGAAATAGTCATAAAGATAACCCCTTCTTTACTGGCAACCGGCGGCGTGACTTTTTTCATCTGGCCCGTGCTACGTTAGCATTTTTTCTTTATTTTATTTTATCGTATTTATATGAAACGATATTATAACGTTTATGTCGATTATTTTTCGTTTCTAATAACAATTTTTATCCAAGTACTACCCCAAACCGAGTTTAGTACTACACGGCAAACGATAAAATTCACGGACGACCAGAATCGATTTGTATTTTTAACCAAAATTACGTAATGATTACCATATTTCGGTTACCAGAACAGTGTATCGTAAAACGTATAGATAGATGGTCGTGTCGGCCGATTGCTTTGGACTTGTTATTTTCGCGCGTTTAGTATAGTGTTTATTATTCGGTGTGGATTTCTAGATTTTCCAAATCGTGTAGTGATTACCACATTTCGGTTACCAGGACAGACTTTTTTTTTTCAGCAAAACGAATCTACTCTCGTCTATAGTATTAAACGTCTCGATATTATATTATTTATAGGATAACATGGCTAATGGATTATCGGTTTTTTTTTTGTTTTTTTTTATTTAGAAATCAAAATAAATGATTACAAATTAAACAAATTTAACAATTAGTTACAGTTTTGATTACCTACCTCCTGTAAGCTAATAGATAGCTTGTGTTGGAGAGGTAGGGAGTTATTACATTATTTACCAATAAAATACAATAATTAGGTAATTTCTTATAATATTACGTACATTGACTTATGAATATGAACACTTTAAAAAAAAAAATAATAATAGAGAAGAAAAGACAAAGTGATGTAAAGTTTTAACATAAATAAATTAGTAATATATTTAGTTGATACAGCATTATAGCAATCAAAATATACTGTTATATACTCGTATATATAAATAAGATACAATCGGTTTGGTCGTATCAGACGTGGTCGTGTCGCGTTCAGACTGGTGTTTTTCGCCGGTTTTTTTATTCGTTTTCTAGCGTTCTCTAGCCCGCTAGATTTTCACTTTCAAAAAATCTATAGTAGCGTTGAGCTGCGAGAGCGTCGCGCGTTCGTCGTCGGCGTTTCGTACTTTTCTCGTGCGCGATAGTTACACTCGACGACATAATATATTTTATTCTATCCGTAGCGATTCTATCGTCGTCTCGCGAACCTAAAGTGCAGTATACCTAGGCGGTGTGTTCGAACGGTTTCTTCCGAAATGACGACAAAATCTCACACCGTCTTCGCGCGCGTGTAACGACGAAAAAATATCATTACCAACAATATAAAAGCGACGTAAAAAACCGTTTAAACGTATTCTTTTGTCACGTCCCCCCGCCCCCGGTTTCCTGCCCCGCCGAGCGGTGTGAATAACAGTGATTTCGTATAACTACGGACCAGATTTATTGATTTTACGCGAAAAACGCTTTTTTTTTTTTTTCATGCCCTCCGCGTCGCGACTATAACAATAATTACGCCGCGCCGGCGGTCCATAAAAAAGAAGTGAAAAAAAAAACAACTGGTCGTTTGCTCGCGATTTCGTTTGCGTGTTTCCCAAAAGAAAAACAAAATATAACAACAACGACGACGACGCGCGACGACTGCGCTCTAAACACCGCAGTTTATTGCCGTCATTATAATATTATTGTGTGTACCTAACGTGTGCCGTTTGGAAAAAAGAGAAAGCGGAGAAAAAAAAAAAGGGGGCGACCGTTGCGTAGTACCGGCTCGTGTACGCGAATCTTACTCCGCGGGGATCCGTTTACACGATATTATTATTATTATTATTATAATACGCCCCGCGCGCGTAACGCGAGGATCGAATGCCGAAAAAAAAAACAAAATAAATATAAACGGTAGGAAAAAAAAACGACGACCGACTCGGGGCGGCGGCGGCGGCGGCGGCGGCGCACAGCTCGTTATTACCGGCGGCAAAGGACTGTGGAAGGACCGCCGCGGCCGGCCGGCCGACCGACCGAAGGATGGTGTGTTTATTATTCCCATTGTTGTCGTCCTGGCGGACGAGAGGGTATACGTGTATATGCGAATCGCGCGTGTCGCGTACGGCTCGTGACGTCGTCGGCACGTGACCTGTCAGCGGCGGCGGCGGCGTGCGTGTGCTCGTGTACTCGGAGAGAATAGGGGAGGAAAAAAAAAAAAAACTACAGAGAAGAAAAGAAAAAAATAAATAAATAGAAATAACCGCGAACGCGTATCACGGGCAAAGAAAAAGTCGGGATTTTCGGATTTATTAAAATCGTGTTGCGCGACGCGTGCGCGTCTCTCCGCCGCCGCCGCCGCCGCTCTCATTATTATTATTACTACGACGAATACGCACTTGATATTATATATAATATACTGCCGCCGCCGGATCATTAGCGGGGCCGCCACTGAATTTCTGGTGTCGGAGAGCAGGAGGAGGATCGTAGGGATCTCGTTTCAAACGGGTCTCGCGAGACCGCCGCGCCGCCGCGCGAAATTATATAATATAATATATCGTAACATTCGCGACTATAGGTTTCGCGGGACACAATCATAGACGAAAGCTTTTGTTTACTGAGAATCTATTTTTCCTACAGGGGAAATAATGGTCTCCGCGACTTGACCACTTGCGGCGGCGTCGTTGGCTAGAGATTTTTTTCACGGTGGGCCCGATATTTCAATGGAAAACGACACCCCCCGAGTATCGATAAAAATATATCAAATAATATCGTTATCGAATGAAAAGTAAACGGAACATCATTTATTATACTTGCATTTTTTTTTTTTTTTCATATTATTTAAATCGGCGGTTCTCTCAAACCTTTTTTGTTCGCGGAGCCCTTGTGTTCCTTAAAAAAAAAAAATTACGGAGCCCCAAAAATCAGAAATGTCTATTTGAGACAACAATAATTATTCATAAAAAACGATGTCAATTGTGCAATGATTATTGTGCACTCTTTTTATTTAAAAAATCAACTAAATTATCACATGATCGAAAAACCCGACTTTTATCTGATCTCATTTTGACTATGACACAAAATAATATATGTGTGTTTATAAATAGTTTATTTAAACATAATAGTAATTTAATAATTTGAATTTAATTAATACAAATATGCCCGGGGAGCCACGGAGCCCCTAGACTACTCTTGCGGAGCCCTAGGGCTATTTATAAGAATAATGTACGGTATTATTAATTATTATTAAAGAATATAAATAGAATATAGAGAAATAACAATTAATATAATTAAAATTACAAGAGAAATAATAATTTTAATTTTCAAACATATTAAACAATTTGAAATCAAGAATATGACGTATCATATGCATAATATGATATTTTAAAATTATTTTAAAAAACGATATCGATTAAAACGTAATTTAACTATAATATAAAAATAAAAAAACCCGACCTTTTCCAGATTAGATCTAAAATGTTTAAAAAAAATAAAAACGAATAAATAGTAGATATAAGAGATCGCGTTTGACCGATAAGTATTTATACCTGTATTTACAAATTCAATTTCAAAATAAAATCGCACATTCCGTTAAAATTACTAAAAAAAATTAGGTAAGCCCACTTGAAATGTAATTTAACTAAATAAAAATAAAAAACCCGACTTGTTCTTACATAATATAAACATAATATAAAATAATATCGATGAGAAATTATTTAAAACAAACAGTAGATATAAGAGATCGCGGTTGATCGATAAGTATATTTACAAATTCAATTTCAAAATAAAATCGCACGTTAAGATTACTAAAATTAGGTAAGCCCACTCGAAATGTAATTTAACTATATGAAAATAAAAAAACCCGACTTGTTCTAACATAATAAGAAATAATATCGATGAAAAAATATTTCAAATAAATTAAAACGAATAAAATATGTAGATATAAGAGATCGCGGTTGACCGATAAGTATTTATGCGACGAGACCTTTTTGAAATTTCGCCGGGGCCGTTTAAAAAACAGAAGACGACGCCTAACCTGTGTGTGCACATTATCGTGCTTTTCGAATGGTAAAAATTGAAAATAAAGTCAACAATCGATTGCGAAAACCGACAAATGGACACGCGTAAAAAAAGATTCGAAAACGGACGCGATATTTTTATCATGGCGAGATGAATTACGGCGCGAGGTGTGCGCGGTTCATGCGCTCCTAGTCCGAGTGCACGCAAAAGTTACGCAATACGTCGATGCAGAGTGAACGTCTCGCGATTTTTCGTCGTCGACGGTATAATAATAATATAATGGTTGCGGCGCGCGTGCCACCGCATGGGACCCTGATGACGAGACGAGCCCAAAGCGTCGAAAAACGAGAATGGAAAAAAAAAAAAAATCCGGCAGAAATCGTTCAGCACACAATGTACAGCACAAATGTATAAAATAATTTATTAAAATAATTATTATAAACTATCGTTTAATAACGGGGGGGGGGGGGGGAAACGGAATAAAAAATAGGTCTCGCCCGGAGCATTATAATATTATGTAAAAGAATAGGAAAGCATCGTCTCGGGTCGATCGTTTTTTTTTAATTTCAAATTATTATTATATCTATATATATAAAAATGGAGACAAAAAATTGGAAATTGAATCAGTTGAGAACGGCTGGGCCGATTTGGCTCAAATTTTTTTTAAATGATAGAGAATGTCGGGGAGCGGGTTTATAGCATAAATTATGGGGGTTAAAAGGGGTAAAAATGGAAAAAATCCTGAGTCAATGGAGCTTTGTGGTATTAAATTTTGTCAATAGTTTCATTTTATATAGCAGAGGCCCCATGGGAAAGGATTTTTCGAAATTCGAACCCTAAGGGGGTTAAAAGGGGCAAAAAGGGTGAAACTAGAAAAATTCGCCTGGCTGGAACTGCTGGAGCTTTGAGTATGAAATTTGGGCAGCAGTTTCGTTTTATATAGTGGAGACCCCATTGGAAAGGATTTTTCGAAATTCGACACCTACCGGAGTTAAAATGAAAAAAAAACTGATAAAATAAAAAGTTATACTGCACACGGGCGAAGCCGGGTTATTCAGCTAGTATTTTATAATTGAAAGGAGATAATTGAAAACGTGGTATTGCCAAAAATTTTGTGGCATATGTAAATTTTACATATTATATTTTTTTACATTGACAATTCTACAATTGCGTCAAATTTGCCATCTGCATTTTGATTTTATTGATTATTGACTACAAACATATTATTATAAAATTCCATAGAATAATACATTATTTTTCATGTCGATTGTATTATTAAAATCCACATAACAATTTTACTAAACATGCATTTTTATGAACAAAAAAAAAAAACAAACACGAATATGCAACTTTTAAGAAAACTACCAAATATATGGAAAAATATGGAAAATTTCAATTCGTCAGGTTATAGAACAGATTTTTAGCTCACCTAAAAAAAATATGCAAATCAGCTATAACTTCTCGTCCCTAGTGATTAGCGTTTCGTTTGAAACTAAACGTTTCACAAATCTAAATCCAAAAATGTCTACTAAAAGGTTAAGATTTTAGTGCTAAACAGAAGTGCGAGTTGTTCAAAATCATACGACGTGCTTCCGAAAATTAGTTTACGCGATGCCGCAGCTCTCGTTCGAACGTTTCTCATGGCACGTGGAATTTGAAAAAAACCGTTCGAACTTTTTTTTAAATTATACAATACGTCGTACATAGTTAAATATACGTACATAATATTATAATCGCTTATTAGAAGGGCTGTGAATTTAATGCACTTAAAAACTATTAAATATGCATGCATATTATATGCACTAAAATCTGACAAAATATGCTCTAAAAATTCTTAAAATAATATGCAAAAAAAACTACAAAAATTAAACTAAATAGAATAATTTCCATTAAATATTACGAAAAAAAAGCATTTAAACAAAAAAATTATTAAAACGTACATTTATATGCCCTAACCCGTGAAATATGCCGCGAAAATATGCAAAATAAAATTTGGTATTTGAACTACAAATGAGTCGAAACAAATTTTGGCCGAATCCATTTTTTTATAAATTGTAGCAAAAAAAAACATGCAAATGCACATTGAATTCACAGCCCTGCTTATTAGAAACAATCGGTTAATTGACACGTCATTTCGTTCTGGTCCCAAAGTGTGCTATATACCTAAAGTGACCATATATTTTTTTAATCAAAACGGGACAAAAAAAAATCAAATCATTATTATTTGTTACAAACAAATATTTTTAATATTATTAGCGAATTTCTGTGGTACTTGTAATGTTTTTAAAGGACAAAAAAATTAAATTAACTTATTACACTCACTAGGTAATTAACTTATTATAAACAAAAATGTTTTCGTGTAATAATTACAAAATTAAATACTTGTATGTTTTTCGTTTGAACAAATTTGTTTTGATAAATCTGGCGATGACTTCGGGAACGAGAGTAAAATTCTGTACAAGACATTTTAAAGTTAACTCTTGTTAGCAACTTTGCTTTTAAACTTGACACTTGAAGCTGTGTTTTTTCGGCCATCCATAAAAATTTTGATTGAAAAAATTCGTTCGACAGTAGTTATTTTTATATTTTACTGTTGTCTCGTTATCTTATCTAGATGCCATTCACGGTCAATAACGTCAAACACACACGCACACATAAGAAATAAGATAAAATAAAAACGATATTTCGTCAACGAACATTTATTTTCTACTTTTGGAAAACGGGACATTTTAGCGTCCCGAAGATTTCCCAGGAGACAGCGGGACAGAGATTCAAAAAACGGGACTGTCCCGTTCAAAACGGGACGTACGGTCACCTTATATTATAATATACCAGACAGCGCGTCATAATACGTATAATATTTGATAATAATTCAAATTGGCCGCGGTAGTTTTTATCGCGCCGACCGCGCGGTTACGTTTCAGAACCAGGTATATGGACGCGCGGGAACGGTTAACGCGATCGCGGTCACGTTACCGGACGCGGCGCGCATATTTCTTCCGTCCGCCACAAAAGCGACGACGATAATACTATCATATTATTACGTTTTCTCGCCCGCGTCGTCGTGTCAACCGTTCGCCGTCGTCGTCGTCAACCGATTCGTCGGATTCGCCGAAATACTCACACGTTCCAAACTTGCATTAATGTCTACCACTTGAGCCGCCGTCGGGTACGTACTGTTTTTGCTCTTTAAATCATAGACGACGAATCGATTTATCTCTCGCGCGAGCTGCTCTGTCGACGATTCGCACGAGAAAAAAACCGCCTCCCCGCCGACCGCGCGCGCGCGCGCGTTTAGTTTTCGAGCGGTCGGCCGCGTCCGATAGCTTAAAATAAACATTGTGCATTTCCAAAAATAATTATTATTGACCGCCGACGACGATTAATATTGCGTTCGTGTGGAAAAAATGGCGACCGCGCGCCGCGCTCGCGCGTGTAAGCAGCTTTTATACGGTTTTATACGATCGACCGGTTTTTTGGATCAACTATTTCGACTGAAAACGAGATCGTTCGATATGATACCGCGACTGCATCATCGAATAATAATTTCATCGTTAGGCCTCGTCGAGTCGATTGTACGTCCGGTAAATCAGTTTCGATACGTTTTTACGAAAACCGTGTCCGTCGTTTTAGTAACGATTACTTGATTTGTGAAATTGACAAAACGTTTTAAATTTAAATTCTACTGCCGTCGACTTCGGTGTGGCGGCTCGTGATGAGGTCAGTCGAAATCAAACGGTAAACTTACTTTTTTTTTTGACCGCCGCGCCGCGCGCCGTTTAAAATTTTTTCCGTGCCGGGCGGAGTTTCGATTTAAAGGACACTATAACATCGTTAGACGGGACCATATTAAATATTCTTCAATATTTAACAAATAATTGTTTAAATAATTATTTAATGTCGTATTATGTACTTTACAACATTTTTTACGGTACACTTTTCAGCGTGTTACTTCTAGGCAAGTTATGGAGCACGATAAAAAACAGAATTATCTGGACAAATTAAAAAACATACAAGGATTTGCACATGGAACCATACAAAACGTTCAGAAAGACGTCGGCGTTTTGGTGAGATTATTTTTAAGTTATGACTTATTACTACCCCCTATAACCACCCTTGAATTTGATGATTTGACCACGTCTTATACATACGAAAAACTCTGCCCGCAACATTATTACTATTAATTTTATTTTATCAGGTTTATTACCAACTCGATCTGAGTTTATATGATAACTATTTTTCAACACATTACATTTTATCGTGTTTTATTAAAATATTCTTTAATATAACCATATTCAGAATGATGATTCGTCGCGTTTCAATGAAAGTCATCAGCAACATACCCAACCGATATATGGATCCAATGATTTATTGGTAAGTTTTTTATTTTAATTTCTAATCGATACGTTCGTATTTTTGTTTCTATCGAGTGAGGTGAACTATATTTATGTAATATTTACCCGAACGGTTCGAAAAAAAAAAGAAAAAGAATTTTTACTTATATAATTTTCTATGAAATACGATACCTACTAAAATATTTGTTTAAATTGGTAAACTAATATCATAAACAGTCGCTTCTCGTGCGTCGATAAATATACGTTTGATTATTTTATAAAGTGCCTCTTTCGCCAATATCCGATTCGTATATAGAAGGTATTTCGGTATTAAAATATTTTTCATCTATTTTCCAAATCAGGCTCAAGTTCGACGGTACATCAAGGCCAATCCATCACGTCACATTACAAAGAATCGTTTAACAGTAAGTTTTCTATTATATTATATACTCGACGGACATTTTCGAAACCGTTCCGATATATTATGTATTATACTAATAAAAAGTAATATACTTTTGTTATTGATTTTAGATTAAAAAAGGTCTGAATCAACCGGGTCTCCAGCCGAATAGGCAAAATAAAAGTTTGGACACTTATTTTAACACGAGATTTTAATACGAAACCAACTGGAGACGGATAAATTTAATGATTATTTTTGTTTGCAGACAACTTTGTAACGTCGTACGGCACGACGTCTCGCGGTGTCGATTTCAAGAATAGAATATGTTTAACGAAACCAAAGCATAATAATTTTGTAAACTATGAGCCGGGTGCGAAAATCGAGTTGGGTCTTCCAAACGCTTCTTCTACATTAAAGCACCAGGAAACGAACAATATCTCCGGGTATTATATAAAATAAA
This sequence comes from Drepanosiphum platanoidis, assembly GCA_948098885.1. Classification (NCBI taxonomy): domain Eukaryota; kingdom Metazoa; phylum Arthropoda; class Insecta; order Hemiptera; family Aphididae; genus Drepanosiphum; species Drepanosiphum platanoidis. The sequence goes on from OX402534.1 coordinate 18,711,905, forward strand.
ATAATTGAAACCGAAAAACGCGAGTGTTTAAAAAATTATGAATTTTCGTTACAGTTCACCGAAACGAAGCGTCCGACCGAAAATCGTTTATGAAAATAATAAGTTTGGCGGCGGAGGCGATGAAAAAAATGACCTCGGGAAATCACCATCGCCGTTTAATTGTTCCGGGTAAGCAAAGTGATTATTTCGATTTTACGATTAAACAATAGAATTCCGAGATTTTCTGTCCACCGTAATAATATAATATAGTGTAAGCGGTTTAGCGGACTTTTATCCAATGCACCGATGGACTTTTGTTTTTTCAAAAATTCGTCGAAAAGTAGACGCCTCTACGCGTATATAAATTATTGCCGTCCCCCGTGCGAAACACTATAGTAGTAATTAACAGAAATAATGGCAAACTGTTCGTAGTCGGTATTCTATTCAGTATAATTCACTCAACGTTTCTTTCTTCTTCTGACGATAAGTCTTATTTATTATCTCGTAAATTCGGAAATCGGACGTAAAAATAATTGTTTTTATTAGTTTTGTTTTTAATTACGATAATTACGAAAATACAACAATCTCTTCATCACGCCCACAACGACCTTAATGTTCAAAATTATTTTTCGACAATTATTGCGTTTCAATTCACACCTTATTATAATACGTATGTTATAACAGCTTGTCCGCAACCTCTTCGTCGAAAACGATTAAACGTAATGCACAAAATGGATGTTCGAAAACAAAATCGGACATCGAATCGAATAAAAACCTACTACATTCGACCGTAGAGGGAAAAGCCAAGTTAAACGCATTGCATTGTTTGTACTTGGAATTCATTCATTCGAACTGTAACGAATTGAAAAGTTTTATGGAGAACGATAACATCGATAACGGTTCGTATAATATACGAGTATAATATGCTCTGAAATCAAATCACAGTGTTTTAACAAAGTGTTCATTTCAGATTACGGGAAAAATTTAAAAAATAAACTCGAACAAATCCAATTAAAATCGTAAGTTTCTATAATCTCGTGTAGCCGTGTAAACGAATTTAATACGTAGTTATACATTTCTCAGCAGACAGAACGTAAGGAATGCGAATTTGACGAGTTCTACGGGCCCCCCAGGCGTTAAAGAAAACCCGATCGATTCTTTCAATAACATATCATCAGGATCCGTTTCTAATAACAGAGATTTTATTTTCAAACCGGATATTAATTTATTTTACAGTCCAGGTATAATGTAATGTATTAATTAATAATTAATTTCTTCAAACTCCTTTCCATTCGGAACCTATCGAATTCGTAACGTTATATAAATTCGTTACAGGTGTAGTACACAAAGCGCAATTTTCCCAGGACAGTTTTATTTGCTCGGGACCGGAATCTTCGTTTACCAAAACGGAGGACTCGAGGAATATCGATCCTCCGGTCGTTCGGTTGGAACCGAATAAGGAATACTTTTCTTCTCCTGACATTTTTGAAAACATGAGGAATTATTACGTGCAAAAAAAAAGGGTGAGTACAGGATTCCGAGACTAAATTCAAAGGATAACAATGTATAAAATATTGCGAATTTCTTACGTTTCAGAGACCGAGTGACGAACGAGAATCGAGTTCCATAAGCCAGGGGGGTGGTTTTAAGTATTACAGGAGGAAAATGTTTTAGAAGAAAAATCGCATTCCTCAAAAAACCGTAAACTCCCTCGGAGAAGCGTTTTATTATTCATCAGGTTTACATTATCAGTTTTCGTTTGACGATTCGTTAACGTTTGTTTGCATTTGAACGCGTGTTTTCAGAGCACTGCCACACGCCCCAGTTATAATATTATTATTTAGTTTTATTACGTTTGATTCTGAATAAAATTGATATCGATATGTATGTAATACAGAAATAATTCTAATTTTCGTTTGACATTTTTATTTTCCGCAGAAAATACTTTGGCGTTTCTTTGTATAGACGATACCAGCCCGATCGCCGTTAATTTCAGCCGACGACGACGACGACAACGTGTAAAATCAATAATGAAAAAAAAAAAATCCTTCTCGCGAAAACTACGAAAACGCGCCGCCGCGGCCCGTAAAACGATATAACAATCGTTGCGCGTACGTAATCTCTATTACGCGTCTTACTCGGAGGTTTGAATAATATTATGCCCGTCTCGGGAAAATTTCAGACCCTATTTAGAGTCCTGCAAGCCTCGTATTCCCTACCGAACACGGGCTTTCACGAACCGAAACGCAACGGTCGATAATCCGTCGCGGCTTTGCAACAATATAATATTATGACGAGGCTAAGTCTCGCGAGCGAGCGTTTCGGTCTGCGCCTAATGATCCCGCGGGCTGCTCTGTCCGCGCCGCCGCCGCGAACACTCTCTTTTGCCCACGCGTTTTTTCCCGTCGTCGGAATGAAAAATATCAAGACTATCGAAATTATGATGCGTTTCCGTGTAAAGTAGCCTACTTTCTCGCGTTATAGGCTTTTCCAACGCCAATTGGATTGTTGTTTTTTTTCTTCGTAATGTTTCACTATTCGTTTTACGTTTACACAGATAGTTTTTGTCAACTCTGCGGACATGGCGAAAACCATCAATCCGGTCGACCTCCGAGGCGAGGGCTCGTATACACGTGCACTGCCGACCAGAACTCGAGAAAAATTGATAATAACAGCAAGTACAGTGGATTCCGCTTAATGTGGGCACGTCGGGACCAGCCCTGTTTGTGCCCACATTGAGCGGCTGCCCATAAAAACCGAAATTAGTTAAAAAATTTCTAATAAAAAGTTTTTATTGCCATATAATATTGAAAAAAAAAAATGTACGTATACAAAACGTTTTAATTGTTCGTTGTTTAAGCTGTTTAGTGTGGATCTGGTTGACAAAACGGGCACACGTGCTTCAAGCTAATCAGACGGACTATTTTCGTTACCCTCTTGCATGAACAACTTTTGCAACAAATCAACGCACTTTTTAGCCTCTCTAGCTGTAACTGGTGGTTCGGTATCTTCTCTTCTTCTTCATTTTCCAACTTCCTTTTTCCAAGCACATTCTGTACTTCACTTCACTTTGTCTAAAATGTCGATTTTTTCCTCGAGGGAGAGATCTTTTCGCGACATAATATTGTCACATTGGAATTCACGTTAAAACTGAAATGCTGGTATTGACGCGTTACAGAACGCGTGCCATCTTTTTATTACTTTCGATAAACACAATCTCATAGATACGACGAAACCCGATTAAATTTGTCGTTTTCAAATACATTTGTGTATATTCTAACGCTATGATAAAATAAAATTGCCCACATAAAGCGGAATCCATTGTAGTAGTAGTAGTAGTAGTAGTAGTAAGAAGGCCATGTTTCAAAATTTAAGAAATGTCAACAGAGGTATCAAAAATTAAGGTATTATTATTATTATTATTTATTATTATTATAATACGGGCAAGCCCAATGGTTAATTTACAATTTAACTTAAACTAAACAATTAAGGAAGGAAGAAAACATAAGTGAAAAACAGAGAAAAATAAAATTAAAAGTAATAGTACATAGTAAGATATAACATAATTACTAAGACAAGAAGGAGGGTTCAGCATTGGCAATCCTCATCATTCTCGTAAGGGGTTCATTGGCAGCATAGTTGGTTGCAGAGACAGGGACATAGAAAGAGTAGCTAGAACGTGAAGAAAAAGAAGGCACTTTGAAGTTAATGCATTGAAGAAGGGACGGGGAGTCTATAAGACCAGAAATTAGTTTGCTTAAAAAACTAAGGTTCGCTCGAACTCTTCTATCGGCTAGTGAGGACAATTTCAGGGAAGCAAGAACAGGGGTGTAATCATGTGGTGGATGATTTATTTCAAGCACGTAACCAGCAAAATACAAGAATTTACGCTGCACTCGCTCTAGGGTATAGCTATGCGAAATGGTATGAGGATCACATATTACAGACGCGCATATTCCAGAACGGACCGCACTAGTGCACAGTATAAAGATTTGATAGGCGCAACTAATTTAAATTGAGAACAAACACGTTTAACAAAACCCAGGATTTTATTATATTTGAATTATATTTGAATAGTGTGCATTTCGAGGGCGAAACGGCCTTTAAAAAAAACCGATGAAGAAGAAGAATACTCAAGGCGAGACCTTTGTTTTATTTTATTTTATTATTGTCTAAACGAATCGCTTGTTGCAGAAACCCCCCGTGTGACACACGAGTTTATTTTATAAAAACTAATCGTTTTCTTAAAAGCTTCTTCTTTTTTTAATTCCTGGATAAAAAAAAGTCGTTTTACAATAATTTCCGTCACTCGTGGGGTTTCTTTATCTATATATTGTGTAGTTCCGTCACTGATACAATTATATATACTTATATTTGCAAGCCACTGCAAGTACGCCGAAAATAGAAATGAATTGAGACGAAACGTTCAAATCAACTCCGTCCTCGCCGCGTGGTGTCCTGACTCGAAGAACTCGGGAACGCAAGACGAAAATCACGTTTTACCACGACGTCGCCGTCGGTACGTACTCGTATTTTTTTTTGCTTTTCATTATAGTTTTCCATAATACCGCCGCCGACGAGATCGTGTGAAACGAGAGCGTTTATTAATGTTTTTCGGACCCCCTCGCCGCTCTCCGACAGCGCGCGCGCGCGCGCAGCACAACTCGCGGCGGCAGCGGCGGCGCCATTGTTGGAATCCGTCGCGGACGGGGTGAAAAGGGACGGGATTTTTTTTTTTTCATTTCCTATTTATTTTCTCCTCCTGCATAGGTGTACACAATACGCGCGATTTTTTTTTTTATTCACCGCGCGTATAGAGAGAGAGAGCACGCGGCGGCTACCCCGTATAGATTCTTTTCACGTACACGCGAGCGTGTACTACTACTCCCACAAACTCACACGAGCGTAATGTATAACATAATATAACGTGTGCGAGTGTGTTTTATAGTATTATTGTGCTCGTATTATATTATAATATTACCACGACGACGACGACGAGTGCACAGCTAGCGCTCGCGGTTCTCGTGTATCGCGTGGGATAAAACAAACCGAGTGCACTCGATGAAATAATACATATATATATGTGTATTATAATACGTACCATATTCGTATAAAGGACGAAAAGGGCGCGCGCGCGCGCGCGTGTATATAAATGTAGGTTGGTTTACCGTACGCGCGTAATAATATAATATCTCGAGTGTCACGTGCGGGGCTTTGTGTTGTTTTATTGCGCGCGTATACGACGACGACGACGACGTATGAACCGCGAAAAAATACGAATGAAAACGTTATAAAGACGGACTTGAGAATTTAAATTATAAAAAAAAAAAAAACCCTCTTCGAATACGCGACGCGTATAATAATATTATAATATTTTACGGCCGGTTATGCTCGTTCACAACCGGGATCCAGGATCCAGGATAACGCGATGGTTGCCGAAAATCGTAACGTTTTCCCCGCGTGACTTTCCGGTGAAATTAACCGTCGATCAACGGTATTTCCGTTTGAATAACCGAATGAATGAGATTAAAAAAAAAAAAAAAACGAATCGAATAATAATTATAATCAAAAATAAATACAAATAAATACAAATCAAAATATTACAGTCGATGGTATGTTTTAGAATCTACAATCATATGATGGAACAATAACAGATCGCCGGCTAAGAGATTATGACACGTTAGATAATATTATTTATCGATTTTCAATATGAGACGATTTTCCTTATGGATTCGCGACGTATTATTGTCATTCGATATAAACGAGATTTATGAAAAATACAAAATAAAGCGTCGACTTGAGAATATTAGCGAAAAATAGTACCAAAACTTCCAAAAATAGCACTAAAAATCTCAAATTCTTCAAATATTATGCGAATAATAGCAAAATTAAATTTCATATTCAGAGTGCCTGATGCGTAAACCAAAAATGCATAGCCCACTCTGCTATTTTTATATGTCTATCCTATAATAAGTAAACAAATGCTATAAAATCCGTACATAACAATATAATATTTTTTTACAGATTGAAATTAATAAAACGACTTATTTAAATTAACCTGTGATTATGAATAATTGGCTCTTAAACACCACGCCCAGAAATAAATTCTATCTACCCAACTGTATACAACCCCCCTCGTATTTAAATAGAAAACGAATCCTGCCGTTTGAATTTTGACCGTCAAACTTTCCGGTGGTCAGATTAACCTCGATTTACCGTTGTATTTCCGTTTGAATAACCGAATGAGATTAAAAAAAAAAAAAACGAATCGAATTATAATATTATTATAATATTAGTTGTTTATTGTTGTTGTCACGCTCCCGACTCGGAGTAGAAAATATATTGTTGCGTTACGGTCACTATAAAAAAAGAATTTCCATTATACAGTCGGACTTCTTTAACTCGAAATCGTCGATTCCTAGAATTTCCTATTTAAAAAAAATGTGAAAAATCTCGTTTAACTCGAAGTTTTGAGTTTTATTAATAATATAAAATCGTGATCTTTCCCTCGTGTACTTATGTATATATTATATTTTAATATCGAAAATAAGGTAATAGTTAAAACCTTAAATTAAGACGTATTTAAATACATTTTTTTTAAATAATGATACATAAGAATAAATATAGTTTGTACCGTTTTGAAAATTTTCAATTTGGACGACTCAGATTCCTCGGACAAGTCGAACTTTTTTTTCCGATCCCTTCGACTTGGAGTTAACCGAGTTCGACTGATGTATATTATAATAAAAGTGTAATATATTAAAATTAAATGATAATAAACTTCCGCCGCGAGTCGTGTGTGTGCGTGTATGAAGATTTGTTTATTTTTGGAACTAAATGCGAGTAAACACTGATTATCGAAAAAACAGAGGTAGTTTTCTGATTTTTTCGGCCCCCGTGGAGCGAATGGAGCGAATTCGAATGCAATTCCGGCGATCACTTTATTCGGTTTTGCACTAGTTTGCGTTTTCGATCGTTACCGCGCGTTACCGCTCGTCGCTCGCCTAAAAATAAACGCGCGCGCGGCCGTCGTCGTAATTAGTGAATTCGAGTAAAGATTTGGATCTGCGGCGAGCGCGTCGTCTCGAGATTTCTCCTCGGATCCATCCGACGGCGTACGCTGCGAGTATTTTCAGTCGAGAGAACGATAAACGTTGACTAATGATACGCGCGCGCGCGCGCGCGTTTCTTTCAGTCTAAAATAAATATAACCACAAATTAGGAAAAGCATACGGTGCCACGTGTTCCGAAGAAGATATTATTTAAAAATCTAATTGTGGTGCACGCGCTTTCAGTATAAAACCTAACCGATCGCGGCAGGCGTAAGGCTGAGGATTCGCTCCTTTATATTTTAATTAATAGCACCGAAACTCTGTTCAGTGGTTCCCAAACACTTTTTTTTATTCCATTAAGTTGTCACAAGTCACGGCACGCTTTGGATAAATATTATCGACTTTCCAAATACAAATAACGGTTTAGGACCGGCAAACGTAAACGCAGTAAATCAAACGATACGGCACTCCCTTTGGCATGGGCGCGAATCGCAGGGGTGCTGAGGGCTCTTAGCACCCTGAATTTCAATGCTCGCGCCCCGCGAATCCTGTGATTTTTTATTCAAAGTAGGTACGACTACCATAATATTTCCATAAAAATACATCTACTCCGCCCGTGTGCAGTATAACTTTTTATTTATTTTTTTCATTTTTACCCCTTTTACCCCTTTTAACCCACTACTTAGGGGCCGAATTTCGGAAAATCGGGCGACGTGTTGACACTTAAAGGAAGATAATATTTGAAATAACTCTGTGAAAAAAAATTGTAAAAAAGTCGTCGTCGTCGTCGTCGTCGGAGTTCATTTTATTTTATTTCCACGTGCGTCTGCATGATGGAACCTCCGCGGTATAACGAGAGACGACACGGGAAACGATAGTCATTTTTATTCCTTTATTTTTTTTTTTTTTTTTTTCTTTCCACGTCAATATTACGTCCGCGTCGTGTGTGCTGCACTGCCCGCCGCCGCCGCTCGCTAGACGGTCGTATTTTGACATGTGAAAGGATTCCCGCGCGCGCGACGAACGCGCCTGTCAAAAAATACCTTGTTAGCCGGCCATCGCGGGAAACGGCAGCAAATCCTATTTGTCAGCGAGCGCGCGCGTACGTCGTAATTTAGTCGAGCAGTAGTGAAACCACCGTCTCTCTGTGAGAATGCCGTGAAAAAGTTTTCGATAACGACGAATGAAAAAAAAAAAAACGATATTATTATTCAGATGAAAGTGATTAAAATCGACGACGGCGGCGCGGTCCGTATATTATATATATTACTAGCTGAATAACCCGGCTTCGCCCGTGTGCAGTATAACTTTTTTATTTTATCAGTTTTTTTTTCATTTTAACTCCGGTAGGTGTCGAATTTCGAAAAATCCTTTCCAATGGGGTCTCCACTATATAAAACGAAACTGCTGCCCAAATTTCATACTCAAAGCTCCAGCAGATCCAGCCAGGCGAATTTTTCTAGTTTCACCCTTTTTACCCCTTTTAACCCCCTTAGGGGTCGAATTTCGAAAAATCCTTTCCCATGGGGCCTCTGCTATATTAAATGAAACTATTGACAAAATTTAATACCACAAAGCTCCATTGACTCAGGATTTTTTCCATTTTTACCCCTTTTAACCCCCTTGGGGTTAATTTTCTCCATAATTTATGCTATAAACCCGCTCCCCGACATTCTCTATCATTTAAAAAAAATTTGAGCCAAATCGGCCCAGCCGTTCTCAACTGATTCAATTTCCAATTTTTTGTCTCCATTTTTATATAATATATAGATATATAGATTATAATAAAGCGTGCGTACTAAAGTGAAACAACCAAAGTGTTAGAAAACACGTCGAAAACGACGGTGTCAAACTGTAATCACTAAAAAATCAAAGTACATCAATCGCGAAAAAACACGATATTCTTTTATATATTATTGTACTCACATTTCGCAATTATTATTATGAAAAAACACGTGTTATATTATAATTTTTAATTGAAAATGATTCGCCGCCCAAGGTACATAATATAAAACGTTAAATTTTTCTAAATATTCGCGGTGGGCCACCCTTAACACCTAACCATTAACAATTTGTGAATTTAAATCATCCAACCTAACCCAAACGCATACAAAAAAAAATTAATTTTCAAATCGGTCCTGCCGTTTACTAGGAGTTCAGTGACATACACACGCGTGTACACGTACCATATATTATATTATTTTTTATTCGGAACGGGACGAATTATTTTTATATTTTGATTAATCATTAGCAAAATTATGCAGTGTTTTATTTATAAAAGACAAACGTTAATTCGATTTATTTATTACTATAGGGCTCGGATTTAAATGCCCTAAAAATATCAAAAAAATGTATTTACGACCTAAAAACTCTAAAAAATGCCCCAAAAAATTATTGTGGTTAGATCGCGAAGTACTTGAAACATATTATATTTGTAGCTTGGAAAGCATCGCGTAAGATATCCCAAAAAAAAGATGCAAATGCATTGAAATCCGATTAACAATAATAATTGTGCGGAGAAAATTAATTTGCTATATAATTTTCACTCGAACAAATGCACGACTTTATTGACGTTAACCGGACGACGACGGAAGAAACCGAAAACCGAAATGTTTGTGACATTTATTAGTACTTTGTGCGACACATTTGGACTTGCCCGGCGGCGGCACACGAGAAACACCGGACATTGGACGTTTAGAAGAAATGTGAGAAAACGTCTCTACGAGACGCCACCCGCGAAGCACCGCGAGATTTCAGACCGACGACGACGGGGGGGAAAAAATCGACTGGCCCGATACTCGTTATCCGCGAAACTTTTTCGCCGTTTCTCCCCCGATTCGGGCGGCAAATCGCCGCGGATTTGTCGTCGTCGAATTACACGCGCGCCGTTCGGAGAGTTAAAATAATAATAACGAAGCGCGCGCGCGCGCGAAACAACAACACGACACCACCACCGAGGCCGCGTGGCCTCGTATCCCGTCGCTAACAACCCAAGTCTCTCCCCCGCCGGTCGACCGAACTTCGATTTTTGCACGCACCAGGATCATTAAACAGGATTACGTATTACACTAATAACACACGTACCGCGCGCCGCACCACGAGTCCTGCGAGTCACGTGACACACCCTGCCCGCGTACACGGTCGCGCACGCCCTCCGCCGAAATCATATTTTTCAAAAGTAAACGACACAACGAGTATAATATTCATATCGTAGCCGACTCTCCGACACTACCGAAGAAACGACTCGGAGACGATTCGAAAATGACTCGATCGCTTCTCGATCCGGAGGGGGCTACAACGGCCAAGCCCCCTCGGATCGGAGAAGGGTTACTAGCAGAATCGATTTGTTGAATGATAACCAATTCGTTTTTTCGTTTTCTATTCGTTTATTAAGCAATATGCAAATGCAATAAGTCCCGAACCCTATAGATAATCTATTTATCGGTTTGGTCGTATACGTCGTCGTGTGTCGGCCGATTTGGTTTTATTATTTTCGGGCGTTTAGTGTTTTGTCGTGACTGTGCCGATACATTTAATCGGGCTTTCTTCGCTTTCTAGCGTTCTCTGGCCCGCCGGATTTTCACTTTCAAAAAATCTAGTAGCATTTAGCTGCGAGAGCCCTGATACGCGAGCGGCGCGCGTCGGCGTTTCGTACTTTTCTCTAATATCGTATTATTCGCTCGCCGAGCACGATATTTTCCTAACCTATCCGATAACCAACGATATAAATCGTGCGGCGGCGGCGGCTTCTTCGGTGTAGATTTCTAGATTTTCCACGGTAAAACATGTCGAGCGGACGTCGTCGTGCTGCGGGTGGCCGTCACAGGGATCAACAACACGTGCCCGACAGGACTCGCCGCAGCACGCCCGGTCCCCTTGTCAAACGCGGTCGGACGAGACGAAGTATAATAATACATAATATCGTCTCGTTCGGACCGGACGATATTAGCGCCAGCCCGTCGTTTGAGACATCCGACACCGCCGCCGCCGCCGTACACAAATATTATAATAACGTACCTCGGGGGACGTTTCGCCGACCGGTTTTTGTTTTTAAAACGATTTTCGCTCCATCTCTTTCTCCTCGAAAATTCACCGCGATTCGCGCGCGCGCACGTTCCGATTCTTTTGTCTGAGCGTACTACATTTTATAGGTGTAACAAAATACGGTGAAACCTCTGAATACCGGACACCCCAGGTCGGCGAAATTTCGTCCGCTACTTAAAGCACTTAATGCACTTGAAAACCTTAAAAAATGCAATACAATAATTATAGTATAAAATGCACTGAAAATGGTTTTTAATTTACTTATTTTATATTTATATTGACATTATAAGATGTTATACATTAATGAGTACATTACCTAAAAACACATTCGACCGTATTAGGTTTCAGTTATTAGAATTTTTTTCGATTCTCTCGATCGATACTTTACGATAGGGTCGAGCTCTACCCGAGCTCTCGTTTCTCCCGTACAATAGGGTGACCATTTCTAAAAAAATAAAATACAGGACAAACATAATAATATCCGTAATATTTTTAAATTAATAAGTATTTATTACTCGTACATTTTTTTTTTTTCATTTTTAATCGTAAAAAATACAATATTTAACTATTGAGATTGAAATTAAAGACACGAAACTATCTGGCCACCCGAATTTCCCCGAAAAACTCCGTTTTTACACCGAGTGTTTTTGATGAGATATAAATATACTCTGAAATGTAACAATAATAATTATGGTAAAAACAAAAATACAACCGATAAGACGTATAGATTATTATATTATTCTATTCAATAATGTCATATACGAAAATATTAACAATAAAATCAATTTCAAAATTTTATGAATTAACAGTAAGTAGGACGAAAAAAGGATTAATAATAAGGGACCAGACTTGAAATTACGGGATAAAAAGCGTCCCGAGTGACGTTTGTCAGGACAACAGGACACGAAGCCGAAATAAAGGACAATCCTGTGTAAAAACAGGACGTATGGTCTTGTTTTCCGAAAGTCGAAAGTCCGAAAGACGACTAACTCGTCGCGAGAAAATCTGTCGGCCGGTGTTTTTTTTTTTTTTAATCGTTTGGCGAGCAGAATTTTCGTTGCTGCGCGGACACCGCGGCCGAGAGCGTGTGAAGGGAGAAGGGGAGACAGGTGAAAATACGCACTCGAGGAACGCAGCCGCGGAATGAAATTAGTAAATAAAGTTTATTGCTCGTCGTAAAATCCGATGATAACGACGACGACGACGAGTGGCTATCCGCCGCAGAGGGTAAAACATTATATTACGCAATGTCGAGTGGTCGTAAACGTATATTATTATTATATCGTCCGGTCACTATTTTAATGTACGTATGTATTTTACGCGGGTCCTGCGATACGGAGGAGACTTTACTCCGCGCGCACGTCGAGTGGTTATTATTTTACGGCGCGCGCGATAGTACTACTCGTAGTAATAATAATAATAATTCAAAGTAGCGTTTATGTTGCGAGAGAGGAAAAAACCCGCGTCGAAAACGGCGAGTTACTACGGTTTTCCGACGGCAATAACACGACAATAACGAACAAAATACAAAGACGACCGAATCCCGAAAAAGAGAAACGAGATTTTGAAAGTGTGGAATATGCGATTCCACCACGAGATCGTTCTCGTACTTTGAAAACAGTAGCTCGTATTACGTTTCTAACTTATTCGTGCGATTTTCAAAAACGAATTTTGTAAAACCGACTGGAATTATTATAAACCGAATATTAACGAATCGGCGGCGTCGAGCGTCCAACAATTATAATATGTTATGAGTAAAGACCGGATATAATTGCATTAAAAACACTCAAAAATTGCATAATAAAATTGTATAATTGCACCAAAAATCCCATAAAAATTGCAAAATAAATTGCACTCTAAAAATGCAAGTCGTATTTATATATTCATTAATATTATTCATTAATATTACATTAATTACATTTAATATTAATTTTACATTTTTGAATTAAAATTGATGATTAAATACATTTCTAAATTATTTTCATTAAAATTAAATCTTCTATTACTTAAAATATGTTTGTACAACGAGAAACTACGTTCTACGTTAACACTCGTTATTGGTGCATATTTAAAACAATATAATAAAGTAGGCGTTATATCTAAATTAACATTTGCTTTACCTGACATGACTTCATAGTAACACTTTAAAGTTTTATACCCTTCATTTTTTTCAATTACATACATACATTTTTCCTTAATTTTTTCCCCTTCTGGACCAGGAATATTTGTTAAAATATCTTCAATTTTTCTAAAAATATCCATACTTTTCAGTAGTTCACTCCATTCCAGACGAGCGATAAATAACATAGATAATACTCCTTTATACTTCTAAGATCATATTAATCAAACCAATAATAAAAATCCACAATAATGTTATTATTTTTATATTATAAAATTAGTTAAGAAATATTGATTTGTACATTTGATTACGTGAAATATACAAAATTGAAAAAAATTGCAAAAACATTAAAAATTGCAATAAATTGCAACATAAAATTAAACAGAAAGACAGTAATTAATACAAATCGTGTACATATTTGATCAGATTTGATTTATCTTAACTACAAAAAAAGTTGCAATATCAATTAAATCCGGTCTTTAGTTATGAGTTTATGACGTACCTAAAGTAACCTTTTTTTTTTTTTTAAATTAATTTACAATGTTTTTTTGCTAAAAAATAGAAAATAAACAAACAAAAGTAATTATGTATAATATTCATATTCAATACTCATAAATAATAACAAAATATTATTGAATATATAAAAAATTATTGCTCTTTTTTGCACTCTTAATTATTATATAATACTCGAGGCAAGAGACCTTTATTTTATTTCATTTTATTATTGTTTAAATATATTATATTTATTGGTTTGTATTAAAATAATTTTATATATTTAATAATATTTTGCAATGTGTGCTTGAGTCTAGGTAGAAGCGCTTGTTGAAGTCGTTTTGCCTAGATCGTCGTCTAAGGAAAGGTTTGTGACGTACCCGAGGAGCACGTGTAAGTAGCCTTCAGGAGACGGACCGGAAAGCCTGAATCGGTTTGGCAGGACCTGGGTACGATTGTTTTGTTTTTTTTTTAATAAATCAGTGTGGTTTGTTTCGGAGTGATATTTTTGAGGAGCGAGCGGGCGGGGGCGCAGGAGATGCGTCCGATCGTGGAAAAACAAATTTTCGGTGCTCGTCGTGAGTTTTTCGAAACACTCGTGTATATTATAATAATGTTACGTCGTCGGTCGTAAAAAACACGTCGTCGTCTCCGTCGCCCAACAGTCGGGCGCCGCCGCGGCGATATTATTACGATATTATACGTGTTATCGGCGGCGTTAATAGTCGTTGTTATTATTTTTTTATCGCATAAATCACGCCGCCGCCGCCGCCGCGGTCGAGTTTACTCGCTCACGATCTCCCCCCCCCCCCACCACCACCACAGACAGCTGCAGCGAAGGATAATAATAATATAAATATAATTTCGGTCACGTTAAAAAAACCTCTCTCTCGCACGCGGATGATATTGTATATTATTTATTTATACGGCAGTAAGAGTGTATTTACAACGACCACGCGCGCGCAAAGGACTATATGAGTATAATTGGATTTCATAAATTACACATAAATCAGGATGCCGCCGGCGGCGGCGGCGGCGGCGGTGCGTTTTCCGTGATAAACTGTGGGTGCGTGCTTCAAATGTAAATATTGTGTTGTCGTTGTTTCACGTGAAAAAAAAAAAACAATTTCCGAGATAATAAAACCGAACGAGACGTTTTTAAACTTATATATACGTATATATTATGTTCGCGCGGGGTGCAGTACCACGGAGTAAAATGCGAGAGTTCTATATTTCGAGTTTTTTTTGTTTTTTGTTTTGAGTAATTGCCGTACTCGTAGATTTATATTCCGATGGTTTCTAGTCTCGTGACGCGTTAAAAAAATGAAAAACTTGTACCTAAATCGTTTTATTTAATGTTGTTGTAACGCCCCAAAGGGCTAATAGTTTGAGTTACGAAAACGATGTATACATACTACAAGTTTAAAGACGAAAAAAAAGACAAGTATAAAATACGAGATAAAATATTAATCAGTAAATTATTACAATAATGGGGAAAGGACGATTATTTCTTGCGTTGAAGGTTGGAATTTTGACATTTATTTTACTCGTAGGATAGTAAGTTTTAAATAATCTCCCAGATCCTTATAGCGGTCGAAGCTAGACCTAATTCTGAAGCCAATAGTTATCTACGAGAACACGCACTAGATTCTCTATATCGACTTTGGATTTTATCGAGCTTATAAGAGTTTTGAGATTAATAATTCGTTTGGTAATTCCGAATATTACCGAAGCATATTCTGACGAGGACCCGACGACGAGCGAGTCGTAGTGTAGTGTTTTATTCAGACAGTTTTAGAATTTGTCGGATTCGTGTTTTCTTTTCTCGAGTGTGTTTTG
Source organism: Drepanosiphum platanoidis (assembly GCA_948098885.1). Lineage (NCBI taxonomy): Eukaryota > Metazoa > Arthropoda > Insecta > Hemiptera > Aphididae > Drepanosiphum > Drepanosiphum platanoidis. The sequence goes on from OX402534.1 coordinate 18,727,430, forward strand.
GAAATACGATTTTCACAAAAAACCGTCGACGTGTGAAACTCAGGTCGAGTCGTCCAAACGTTTTTTCTTTTTCTTCCGCCAGTCATTATGATTGAACAAACGTTTCGTTTTCTGTTTTAGATATTATTATGTTATCGCGTTGTCCGCGGACGAGTTTTAAGTTCTCCGCGTCGAATCCCACACCTACAACGTCTATAGTTTACGAGAAATGTATCACACCGACGACGTCGCGCTGCTCGAAGGACTTTGAGGAACAAACATAATATAATCGACTCGGTCTCGCCGTCCGTAAAATCCAATCCAATACGTCCGCGACGACTCTTTGGGCGATCGACGGAAAAAAAAATAAAGGACGCGGTGGAATTTTACCGAGAAATCGCCGCGTTTCAGATTAACGAAACACCATTAGCGCGGGGCGGCGGCGGCGTGCCGTGCGAACTACGAGCAATGTGTGGTGTGCGCGCAACGTTTGAAACCATTTCTCCCGAAATAATACAAAAGCTATTTATCATTTTTAAACACGACCGAACGTTACAGCGTCGCTAAGGGACATGTCCTTAACGCGTGCGTCGAGGGGGGTTTTTTTTTTAGATCATTAACGCAATACGACGGGCCATGATTTTTCGCAAACCTCGCACGTGTGACGCACCTGTTTCTCCTCCGCGGCGATTCTTACGGCATCGAAGAAAGCGGCGGCGGCGGCGGATCACACGAATATTGATAAATACGAAATCGCGGTAAACGCTCTCCTCCTTTTGCGCCGCCGCCAATAGTTGGATCGTGACGTCGAAAACGTGTTCCGATCGGAAAAAATCTGTTCTCTCGACAATTATTACGAGTATATATATCGTCTCTAGAGAACAATAGCTGTGGTCAGTGGCGTACTTTAAAATTTGCTCTGGGAGGGGTTTAAAAAAATAACTAACACTAAAACCTTCTCTTTAAAACTACCCATTTTTCATAAACTTCTCCAACGGCAGAATAAAACAGAATGAACGAAAAATTCATAATTTTATACGAAAATGTTTAACATGATCATTTACGATAGTGCTATAAAAATAGAATCCATTTTATCGTATAATTGTTCACACGAACTTTGACGATTATAACGTAATCGGTTTTTTCTCCGTTGTCCGATCGAGTCGGTCGAGATAACGACAATATTAATATGTATTTTTGTCTGCACGCAACTAACTGACTGTATACAATCAAAATTTTATGACATTTAATGCCTATTTTGATTGATATATTATGGCACCCATAATTTCGTTATAAAATCTTTTTTCGTTGTTGGTAAAGTATAGTGTATACTCAATAGTCATATTATTATGACGTATGTTTGTGTATACACGGATAATTAATAATAAAAAATTCATCAATAATATCAATTTTTTTTTGGTCCTGGGGGGGGTTTGAACCCGAAAACCCCCCCCCGTATGTACGCCACTGGCTGTGGTTATTGATTTTTGTGGTGCGCGATGAAAAGCGTTTGCAGGGTTTTGTGTTTTCGTCCAAAAACTAATCTTTTCGCTCGTTTTTCGCAGCGATTATCCAGGAAGTCGCCCCAAACCGACAAACCGGGATTATCAAGTCGATGAGAAAATTCAGATTTTGTGTACGCGCCGCCAAAAACACACACCCACACGTTCGACACGGTAAGAATTTTAGATAGTAAAAATCTCGTTTCGAGAAAACCATCGTTTTATCGCGACGATATTACGTATAGTAGTGTCGATAATAATCGTCGGAATCGCTACAGTTCTGATTATGATTGCGAACACCGTGTTTTGCGGAGTTTACATAACAACAGCAGCTGGTGTTTATAATAATTCTACGCGCGCGTCTCGCTTTTTCCAATCTAAAAACCATCACGCGCTTTTGATATCGAGCGGCTTGTACGTATACTGTACCCGTTAAAAAGTCGTCGCTCCTTAGTCCTTACGTGTATTTGAATCGTTCGTCGCGAACGCGTTCCCATTCTAATCGATTTCGTCGCCGAAAGGAAAATATAAATTCGCCATTATTTTTATTGATTTTTCCTACCGCATCCTCTCACTCGACCGATCGAAGGCTCGGAGGTCCTGTCACGCGGTCTCCCGTGTCTTAGTTTACAATTTTTTTTTTTTATATCAATTCACATAAAATTATACACAAATTACCTATTAGACAGGACGTGTTTAACGTATTCGTTTATTTTTCCTCGTCATATTCATATCCAGTGAGGTATAAAAATGTTTTATGAAAACAAGTAGCGACGAGTGCATAACAACTGCACCTCGGAGACTGTCGGTGAAATCGTAATGTTGGAATATCGCGCGGTTCGAGTGGATATTTATTTTTTTTTTTCGGTTTCTCGAGTTTTATTATCTGCAGGATTTATTTATTTTTTTCGTTTTCAAACGTACCTCGGGCGCGCCTCGAATACTCGAAAGCTCGCGGACGTCGAACGATACATCGTCGCGCTGCTTATTATATTAACCGACGATCGTTATCGCGTGTGCGGGTGAAAGGGTTTGGCGCATCTGACAGCGTCTCCGGACCGTGTCGCCGTGTTTATTACACGTGCGGATATTCATAATAACATGTAACAATACATATTCCCGTTTCGCCGCGCGTTTTCGTTTCGCAACGATGAAAGTAACAATAACAATCATGATTTTCGCGCGAGATTTTCGATAATTTCTATTGTAATAACAGGCTTGTGTGTTTTTCGTTGTTTTTACGATTTGCGCCGAGCGAGCGCATAACACAATATTATTCCTCGACGAAATCAAACGGAAGAAATTAAATCTGCCATCGGCGGAAATATACGTATGTCTCGGTGGTCCCGGAGTCCTTCGACACGATCGCAATAATGTCATAAATAGGGCCCGGATTTAAATGCACTTAAAACCATACAGATATGCTCTAAAAAATAGCCAAAAATGCCTTTAAAAAATGCATTTTACCACAAAAATGCCTTTGAAAAATACAATTTACCACGAAAATGACCTTAAAAATACCATATATTTTTTATTACTGATATACTGATTATTTGTTATTTGACCGAATACGGGTGACGATCTACAGTCAATAATAAATTAAGATGAGATAAAAACTAAATAATGATTTTCTTAAATATCAAGAAAATAATTTATCTTAGATAATTTTTTGAATTGTCCAAGTTTTATATTATCTATATTGAACAAACATGCATTAAAAACCAACAAAATGACCCTAAAAATGCTAAAAATGCTCTAAAAATGAAAAAACGTCGAAATATGCAAAAAAATGCAAAATAAAATTTCTAGCTTTCAAACCCTCGTCACATGAAACGAATTATGTACTTAGAAAGCATTGTGTATGATCAACCAAAAAAATATGCACTTTGCATTGAAATCCGGGCCCTAGACTCATAAAATCACCTCTCGTATTTCAATAGGCAATTACAAAATATAAACAAACAAAGAAACAGACGATTTTTTTTCCAATTTTAAATAACAAACACTATGATGCCATTTCACATGAAAATTAAATAATTTTATTGGTTTTGAACAATACGTGCCCAAAACGGGGGCCGTCGTGTCGTCGTCCTCTTTTTTCACGTCGATCGCGTGGATTTGAAAAAAATATCAAACGAATTAATATCGGTACGTAGATACGTCTTTTTATCTCACGTCGAGTTGAAATACGTAATTAGAGGACTACGACGACGGTTTTTCGAGACGACGACGATTTCGGCTCGTTTATAAATACGTTTACGTGTATATTTCGAGAGTGCTCGTTCGAGCGAAAGAGAAAGTTTTCAAGCATTTGTATTCAAACGATTTTCAACGATATTTGCGATTGCAGGACGTTTTGCAGGACCGCGACGACGACGGTTACACGTTTTACTTATTAATTTGTCGGAAATACGTCATATAATATGACATGAAAAACAAAAAAAACACATTTCGTACAGTTATATTCTTCTTTGAGTTACAAGCGTCGCGTTTCAAGTACATATTATATATAATATGTATTATTAAATGATTATTCATTTTTAATTACGAAATAATTAATTTAAATATTAAAACACGTGTAATAATGGCGCGGTGGTCGTCGTGCGTACGTCGGGCACGTTAATAACAAATTATGTGCACACGATTATTTTATTTATTTCGTTTTTTTTTTTTTTTTTTCTGCACACTGCCGTCCGTAAAACATTTATCAGGTACATCGTTATTGCGAACGGAACATGTCATACGCGCGTATAATATTATATAACGTATATATTAAAGCTAATAAATTTAACATTTTATTACACGTGTTTGTTTGTTGTTTTTTTTTCGCATAATTTTTTTATAATAATAATTACATGGTAATTTTATATGCTACGGAAGTTTAATATTTTCGCATAAAACCGTCGGTGTGTTTAATAATCCATTAATTATAATATACGTATCTGCGAATAATCGAGAAACTCAGCCGTCGAGACATTATATATTTTCTATTCGCTTTCGATTCAAAAACGAAATTAATATCGTTTTTTTTTGATGATATTCTTACGTCTGAAATTTACGTGTTTTCGTCTGCACGGAATTTCTGTCATTCGCGATCGAAAAAATCGTCTCCCCGGTACCGCGTTACTATGAATTCTATAAGTTTTCGATTTTTAAACTCGCCTTCGTCGTCGCTGTGAATCCAGAGCATCGTACAAGAATAGTAAGCGATTCCTTCAACTTCCAGTACTTATAACTAATTGATTACACATAGTACTCGACGACTTGTAGAAAAACGAAAAAAAAAAAGGGTCTCAAATATTATGGGCGGAAACGTCAAAACAACACACGCCGGCGCAGACGAATCCGATTTCGAACCGTCGCGACGGTACTGTTATTGTCATTAGCTGAGCTCGGAAGTCGTAGCGTCACTGAAAATGTTACTTTGTGCACTCGAAAACTCCAAAATACGTATGCGCTATAAACAGAACGAAAAATCGAAAATATGTAATTTTCGGGCTCACAGATGTCGGGGACTGTCTGGATCGGTTAAATCATAAGCTAAATTACTTATAAACACGTTTGTAAAAGTGTACTTATTGTATTTAAATGCTTACACACCGTAAACACGTGCAAAAACCAGCGAAATACGATTTCGCGTATGACGTCAGAGGAAACGTATGTTCGCATCTCACATCGGACGTTCCGACGAGGATGAACCGAGAAAAACATGCGTTTGCTAGAACTTTCGATCATTATAGGTACGAGATCGACGTGGTCGCCATCGTCTTTAGGCGTACGTGTATTGGAGAGCGTCAGAGAGCGTTACTTTTGAGCGTTATTTGTATTTCGAAAAAAATCGTCTCGTTCCGATTGGAAGTTTCCAAACGAATTCTCAAACAACACCAATACACATATTACTACGTATATCATTACACTTCGCATTATTACGATAATAGTTTTGTCGATTTGCGGTTCGTTCCTTGAGCGAATAAAAAATCGTTTTCAGTCGATGTTAACAATCATGATGGCTCCGTTTTGTCACTTTAATCGACTAAGAACTCGAGTCGGCCGCGTAAAAGTGTGAATCCGACTTTTCCGACTACGCAAAACGAGCTCTGCGATTCAGAATAAGTCCTGGCGGTTCGAACGTCATACATATTAATATATTATACGACGACGACGGTCTCTCGTATAATATTCCCACGCGGCGTTTTTTACGACCTTCGGACGGCGCAGAGGAGGAGGAGGAGGAGGAGGAGGAGAAGGATGAAAAAGCAACGCGCGCGCGTCCGGCCGTGGACCGAAATAAAACGCAGCTCGCAGGGGCAAAAAAAAAGAAAAGAAAAAGAAACACATAAATAAATACGCGAGTAGCTTAGTACTTTGAGCGGCTCGTTGTCGTCGCAATAAAACAATTATTATTATTGCGTTCGAAACCGTCTCGCGGTCGTTGTAAAACACTAAAATCGTCGGCCGCCGCAATCGGGCCGACACCTCTGGACAACAACAGCGGTTAGACCCCGTAAAGAGTCTCTTATAAGACATTTCCCCGTTTATTGCGCGACGACTCGAATTCTATATATTATACGCGCGTATATTTGTGTAACCGCGAGCGATGCGGTTTTATTGGACGTGCCGCGCGCGCGCAGACGGTGAAAACCGAAAACGATCGAAAAGGTAAACACGACGACGACGACGTCGAAAATAGCACGGTTTTCGAGAAACGGGCGCGAAAAATAGCACGCGCACCGCGTCGTGCTCGGCTCGAGAAATAGGTTTACGACGTGCAGTGCCGGATCTAGGGGGGGGGGGGCAAGCGGGTATCATTTAGCCTTGGGCGCCGTCAGTAAGAGGGCGCTCTTGAATATTTTATGAAAAATCAAAAACACCGTTCCTACCGTATCTATTAGTCGCTATTATTAATAATACTAATATTCTCTTAGAAAGTTGAAAATATTCTTCCAATATTCTTTTAAAATCATAATAAAATATGCTAAAAATATTATGCTTTTTTATTAATATATACGTATATTCTCAATATGCAACAAAATTAAGCGAGTAATACAAAAACCTGAATTATAAATACTATATAAAATAGGTACACAATAAAAAATACTTTATGTTAAAAAAAAAGTTCGATTAAATTATTAATAATAATATAATTAATATTTAATTATTTTAAATTTAGATAAAATGGACGATGGTATATTGTAAATATATAGTATATATTTTTCAATATCGTATCAGTATCACTATTATCGGACATAATATAATTTAATATATTATTTACGTCACTGCGACCAAAAATATCGAACGTCTTCATTCAAATTAATCGATATATTATTATCTAATATTCTTTATTATACGAATTATTCTTTTATCTTGAAATATTCTTAAATATGCAAAAAATACTTTTGCCATTAATACTTACACCGGTTTCATGATTCGTAAAGATTTCGAACCCCCGTCTGACTGCATAGGCTCAAAAAAAAAATATGCAATAAAGAATATAATTCCGGGCTCTAGTTATAGATATATCTAGCTCTTGTGCATTTATAGCCAATTAAAATAATTAAAATTATTAATATTATAGAAAAAAAAGGTTTATATTAAAATACCCGCTCTTTCCCTCACTGATGGGTCCTCGTAGCTCCACATATGGAGTGCACAGTTAAGGGCGATGCATTTTTACCAGCACCGGGTGTCAAATGTCCTAGATCCTGCACTGAGGACGTGAGTGTATATAATATAATAGTCGAAACGATTGCATATTTAAAAGAATGCGTTTTGTCTAATACGACATATTGCAGTAGAAATGTGTAACAAATATATTAACTCTGGTCGTCTGGTTTGGATTTTTTTCAAACTATCCGATTTGGTGACGGGAAAAAATGATACCGCGTGCCCGGTAAACGTGAATTTTCGAAACGATCGTTTGCGTTCACGCTTTGCGCGATATTACAACGTGTCGGTCTCGATGTTTACAGCTCTCGATTACGTGCCGCCGCCGCCGTTATGTTATTACTAAAACGTGAGATATTTATCGCTTTCGACGGGTGTTTACAGTTCAATTTAAATGCAAAACCGCGTCCCTTGTTTTGTTTTCTGTACGCCACAATATCATATTATTCGTCGTCGTCGTCGTCGAAACACATATTATTACGATATACGCAGGAAAACCAATTATACCCGACGACGCGGACGCCGCCGCGGTTTGAATTCAATCGCGCGCGCGTTTTAAAATAAATAGTTTCGGGCGATATACGTACGTTTCTCCGGACGCGCGCGTGTACCTCTCTACGTGTTTCTCGTATAATATTATTTATGATGTCGTTTTCGTAGGACGGAGCGGCGAGTGTGTGGGGGGGGAAACAACCTCCCAAGACATATATTATTGTGTACACACGCGAGCGCGATGATAATAATATTATTTCGTCCTTTTTCTCGCTCTCACTCGAGTATAATATATCATATGGTAATACCCAATAACACGCATGATTATTACGACCGATCGGAGACTATTGGAAATCGCCGGTGGTGATGATATTATTACGACGACGACGACGACGACGACGTCTCGCGATCGCGCTACACTCTCGTGCGAGAACGTTATACGCACGTGCATGACTGCACATGTTAAAATAATAAATCGTCGTCGGTTTTCGATCGCCGCCGACACGTCGTGTACGGAACGTCCGAATGATATTTTATTAATTATTATTATCGTGCCGGTTTTTGTTATTATATCGAGTATGGAAAGGAAAAAAACCCCGTCGGGCTATTACAGACGCGCGGTACGATATGGTACGATATCCGAGCCTGCGAAACGATTCCAACGCGCGCGCGTTCGACACAATTTCCGTCGAAACTATATTTCGCTGTTGATTTTCGTATTTATGCTGCGATTTATTCGCGCGTTGTTATATTATAGTAAAACGAATCCTAAAGATCTGTTACGACGGACCGCGATTCTCGCTCCTGTGGCGGATTAAGGAATTTGCCGCCGCCGTTTAGTTTTCGACTTTTTTTCAAAATACATACTCGTATATAGAATTAACGTTGTTAGTGAAATTATTCTTTATCATATTAAATCGAATACAATTATTATTGTGAAATATTAAATTTTATTTTCGTTCGGCTTTCGAGGTTGGCGAAACGTATCGATTGGATTCGGTCTGGAAAGTCAATAATAATTGTTGTTGTCGACACTGATTCCGATCCAATGCACACAGGAGAGCCGAATTATTTAACCGATTTTCGCCAATAGTATAGACCTTAAAATACGTTTAGTGTATTCTTAAAGCGATGCTAACGTTCGAAATAATGGTTCTTCTAAAACCAGTTGACAATAACCTAATGGTTGATGTTCATATAAATTATAATTTTAACAAATACAAATTTTTCGATTACTTTGCCTGTTTACCCGACGACGACGACGCCGACTCGATCTAATGCGCGTATTTGACACGAAATATCGGTCTTCTCGTGTTTTCTTCCTCGTTCGATTCGAGTGTTTCGCGAGATCGAAACGAAAAAAATAAAAATAATAATAAGAAAAACCGTGTAAAACTCGAGTCGTCGTCGCAGCGTTCGTCAGATCACCGCGGGACACCCCGCGCTCGCATTAAAATATATTATTATTGTATGAAATTGCTGCGAGAGTAGTAGTCCGTCGTCGGTGCACGTCAGTCAGTCGAAGAAGAAGAAGAAGAAGAAGAAGAAGAAGAAAAAAGAATACAAACGGAAAAACAGGAGAAGAAAAAAAACGAGACGAACCGGCGGCGGCGGCGGCGGGCTCCGGTAATGAAGTCATCAAAAACCTGTCGGGCGAAAACTCGAAATAAATTACCCGAACGATATTTTACCGGGCGATAGAGAGAGAGAGAGAGACTGGCCAGCGAGCGGCCACGATATTACTATTATTATTGACTGACACGGTTCATTTCTCAACTGCACAAGTCGTATTTTTTTATTTATTTGATTTTCTCGCGGTATAATCGCCACAACTACCGACTGCTGCTGTCGTCGTCGTCGTCCTTGTCTCTCGTCTCGCGCATTCGGCCTTCCGTCGCGGTCGTCCCGCGCGCTGCCGGGTGCGATTCAGAAACGACGCGGGTCGTCACACTTGTCGCCCGCGGTGTCCACCGACGGGGAGACCGGCGATATGAAAAATAACCAAAAATAATCGTCCGCGGAGTGGAGAGAAAACGTATTAACCGGCGGCGGCGGCGGCGGCGCGGCCAGTCGGAAAATACGCGCCGACGGCCGTCGTCGTAAAAAACGACAATGATCATAATATATTACGTCCGTGTTTGTTTGTTTGTTTGTTTGTCGACGGACGGTTTTAGAACGAAGAAAAAAATACACACGTGTCGGAGGAAACCGTGACGAACGCGAGACGTACGAGATGACGACGCGGTTTGACCGCGAGTTTTTGCTCTTCTCCATGGGAATTCGGCGCCTAATCGGTCGTCGGACGACCGCGATTATTGCGGTTTAAGCGGAATTTTTTAACCAAACGAACGAAAATAGAGCTTATTTTTCTCTATTCAACAGTAGTCATAACTCAAAATTGATGAATTTTGAGTTGTGGCAGTTTTGTTCTAGGAGTGCGATATGCAGTGTTAGGACCAGATAACAGATAAAAAAATCATCTAGATAAAAAATACAAATAAACGTGTATAAATGAATAATAATTAATCGTAATTAATAAAATATTATACCGTGACGTATAATAATATTATATTGGATTTCATTAATCATCCATTTCATTGGATCGAGATTTACTATTGTTTTCATTCGTATGCGCGCGCCCGAAACAAAGAGATCGAAACGGTTCCGATTATTTAAAAGTTCAATGATCGTTCGAAAATGTTATTTATCCAGATAGGTGACCATTTCTAAAAAAATAAAATACAGGACAAAAATAATATCCATAATATTTTTAAATCAATAAGTATATTTTATTACTCGTACATTTTCTTTTGATTTTTAATCGTAAAAAATACAATATATTTAACTATTAAATTTCCCCGAAAAACTTCGTTTTTACACTGAGTGTTTTTGATATGAGATATAACTATACAATTATAAATATACTATATTAATATATACGCCACCAACAACAATGTGAACAAAAATATTAACAATAAAATCAATTTCAAAATTTTATGAATCGACAGTAAGTAGGACAAAAAAAGGATTGATAAGGGACCAGACTTGAAATTACGGGATGAAAAGCGTCCCGAGTGACGTTTGTCAGGACAACAGGACACGAAGCCGAAATAAAGGACAATCCTGTATAAAACAGTACGTACGGTCACCCTAAGCTAGGTGGAATATTTATTCGAAACGAAAATCCAGATTACTTGTAAAAACGTATCTTGGACAAGATGAAAGATAAATAAATAAATAAATAATCGTCTGATTATAATATTATGGCATATTACGATGCTCTATAACCGAAGACGAGTCGTAAATTTGTCGTTTCTTTCTTCGCGTTCAATAACGTTTTAGTATATTTATTTTCTGCGCGTCATTCGATCCTCACGAGACAACTACGGCGAAATGTCTCTCTATACGACCGATTTCTCGTTGGCGCCGCGCCGCACGACATATTATTATAATAATATTCGTCGTTGTTATTTTTTCTATTCTTACCGCACGTCCGCACGGGTGGACACGCGTATTAAAATATCATAAAAACCCGTTCGCCGCGCACGTGCGGGCGACCAGTGTTTCGAGTAAAAACTATACGAATTTCGTCGACACGCGCGTGTAGAGAAGGACAACGTCTCGCGTCGATGCCGAAAAAGGCTCCTGCGAAATCGGGGGGGGCGGTTGGCCTTTTGACGGCGACTATACGCGGCCCGGAGGACTATTTTCACACGGAAAATCGTATACAAACTGACGTCTTTGAAAACCATTATTGTTTGTTCTACACAGGCTGTATTTACGTAAAATGTTTCGCGTGAATATTATTGCGTTATAAAAAAATTCAAATTCAATCGACATTGTTATGCGTGTAAAATGTATTGTATTACTAAAAATTAAATTAAAAACCATTCCGAGTGCATTTCGCACTATAATTTTTGGCATTTTTTTAACATTTTCAATGCATTTTTCAAGGTTTTTTAGTGCATTCAACAATAGCCGTTTAAAACTCGCGTGGACGCACGTCAAGCGACGGGCAAACGTTTTCGACGACGACGTAAAAACAGAAAACCGTTACAATAAAAGCAAAACAAAATACATCGTCTTCGATTACACCTCTATACGCACAACGCTACCGTCAAACTGGAATATTTAGGTTTGTGCCTTCGGGTCACGTCGTTCAATCTCTCTCCGTACGCCGTCGAATAAACTCGCGTCCGTCGCCCGTTAGGTTAGGCGTATTCGATACGGTCTCGCGCGAGTTATCAATAATACTCACGGGGCTATTAAAACTTGACGTTCGAAAAAAATAAATAAAAAATAACATCAAACCGATTTTTTTTGTTTTTTAAATTCTTTTGAAGGATTTTAAAGATATATCGTACACTGCACGTACTTGTGTACGCTGCTTTTAAAACCTTTTTTTTTCTTTTTAATAACATTTATGTTTTAGCGTAAAAAACGTATAACGACTTCAAACGCGCTCGCCAAAAGTCGAAAATGAAAAAACACTGTCTCTTTTTTTTTTTTTATTAATAATACGGTAAATGTTATTTAACGTTCGGCGCTTAGGGTGGTGATTTTTTTTTTTTTAAGTAACATAATGACGGCCGAGAAGGAAAAAAATCCGATTAGCGACTCCTCGGCGGCGCGGCGGCGGGGGGAAACTGCAACTTGTTTATTGGTTTTTTTTTCTCGAAATAAACCTAGAAAACCGCGTAAACGTACGTACGATATTATGTTATTCTATTCGATTCGTTTATCTATTTTTCCGCGTCCTTTTTCAACCCGTTGTCACGTTATACGGGGGGTCGACTTGCCGTTGTTCTTTACCGATCGCCATCGTGTCTTTTAGAACAATATGTGTGGTCTTGCGCAATTATTATCATCAAACTATATTTTTATCTCGTCGCGAATCGTTTTTTTTCTTTCTCTGACTTCCCCAACAATACTCGAATCAATTCCTCGGAGCTTTTGAAATCCTCTTCGTCCGTCCGCAGCAGTGCCGGGTTAAGCGGAGGGGGGGGGGCAGCCGCCCCGGGGAAAAAATAAAAACAACGATCTTTTCTTTTTTTTCTTACAATCCACTGGACTGTAGTATATTAGTTTTTTATTTAAAACCAATGATCTTTTAAGCGTAAGAAAGAATAATTTATTTTATCAAAAACAAAACCGCGTGGAGAAAGAAAAAAACGTCGTCGTCAGAACAATAGCTGTGTGGACTGCTAGGTAGAATATACTACATATTATAGACTATATAGAGTATAAATGAACTGGCTAAAAAACCGAAAAGACTCGATTTTATTCTTCGAATAAAAGTTTTTCGATTTTGTAATTCGTTTTCTGTAGAGTACATTACCGCGTGCGATAAAAAAAAAAAACAACCATTTTCACAGATTTTCCGTCAGATTCTTTAGCATACTATAAAAAAAAGTATATACGAAGTGCCTGCGATTTAAGACGGATTATTTGAAAGTCACTGTTTATACACGGAAAAAATAAATATACTTTATGGTATTTAACAAAATAATTTATCGGGGCAACAACAATAAAACAATAACTATATCAAAGAATTAAGTAGAAATTAGAGAAGTATTTTGTAATATAGTTACAGAAATGTAAATTATAGTTTTTATGATTTTTTAATGTATTTTAAAAATGCAAAAATTGAAACATAAGTTTTTTTTTAAATATGAAACATTTTTAAGTAAATTTTTATTCTTTTAATTTATATTTATTTAAAACGAATAATGGACCCCACCGAGCATATTATTATATAGTTACAAACGATACTACAAACAGCACCTTACTATTTTGTAGGCTTAACAAAAACAAAATGTTCTATTTGTATAAGAAGAATAATTACTAGTACCTAAACCAAAAATATTGTTTTTATTACAACATTGTTTGGTAAATATTACAAACAAATTAATTGTAAATAATCGACTCTGGTATGGTAACATTTGACACACTTGATTGCATACAATATATTATAACCAAAAATTACGGTAACCAACCACTACTACAAAAGTCAGATAACATAAACTACATCGTAACTTTTACTGAACGTTTTGTTGTCACGGAGGCAACCAAAAACTTTGGTTTCAGTTACGGTATTCCGGTTAAAATGACCGAATATTTTTTTCAGTTTTATATCGTTTTTTAGAACGATTGTGTATACAAAGACGCGAGTACTGCAGCACGACGACATTTCCATAGTTTCCGGCGAGTAATAACTATATTCAAACAAGTCTCGTCGTCGTCGCCCGATAAATCTTGGCGATTTCAAAATATTCCTCGAGAACGTGCAGTGCACATTGAAAGAAATATTTGGTTAGGTCTGACTTTTGTAGTGGTTACCGTGTTGTTTGGTTATATTTATGCATTCGAGTCTGTCAAATGTTACCAAACTAGAGTCGATTGTTTACAAATTCGTTTGTAATATTTACCCAAACAATATTTTCGGTGAGTTTGCGCGTTCTGTTTAGGCGCGTTTACGATTTTCTCGACGCGTCTCCCTCCGTTCGTGGGTCCCCTCTTCCTCTCTCTGACTCGGGAAAGATCCACGTAGACTTTATAGATCTACACGCGTTACTTTGGACGATCGTTATCGGAAACTGCGGGGAAAATTAGTACGATATGTGTGCGTGTAGACATCGAGGAATATTCCCAGCGGCGCGGCATTCCTTCTCGCCGCCGCACAGTGGGATAGAATGGAATTTAGGTGGCCAAAAATAATAATAACATAAAATTTAAAATATTATGATACATTATTATATTATATAGTATTATTTAAATGTTTTGAAGTCAATTTACAGTTAAACATGTTTGTAAGTAAAATTAATTGCTATCGGTATCAGTTTCTGCCTCATAATTATTGTCACTCGTAGAACTTTCATCTCCAATATTATCTTCTTTTAAAACTAATAACGACATCACTTCTGTAGAAAATGACGATTTTTTTTTTGAAGGACAATTTCTTAAGGAAGATATGTAAGGATCTGACGATACAAGTAAGATATGCATGAGGTCTTCGTTTGTATTTACTCTCGAACTTTTGCGAGTGTTATGCTCTCTATATTTTTAAATTCTTTATTTCGAGCTTCCTGCGCTTCTAGTGATAGTTGTCCTATTTCACAGTAATAACATTATTAATTAATGTTAATAATAAAAAATTTTCAACAAGATTTTTTAAAGAATAAGAATACAATATAACAATTACTGATTGGGAGGAGTGAAGTGCGAATAACATCGCCTCCGTGTATTAAAACTTTATGAACGGAAGGTGGCATATAAAACCACGGATAAAGTGAAACGAATAATTTTGCCGTATCAATAGTATAAGTTTCAAACTCGTGGTCTTTAATTTCATATCCACTGGCCATAGCATTCAAAATTGTGCCAAATGTATTGATTAGATTTAAATCTGTTTTAAGCCACTTCTCATTATTTTTTAAGAATTTATTTAAAGACCGATTATTTTTTGTCCATTTTTTTGATAAATTAATGGTAAAGTTTTTTATTTTTGACTTAACTTTTGCTTCATATTCAGAATTCCAATTACTAAATTTGTCATTTTCTTTTAAGATATTAAATAGAAATTGTATTGATTCAACAGATGTAGGTTTTAAACACTCTTTGTTTCGTAATAAATTAAACAACTCATTTACGTATATAAACGAATAGTATTTTTACTACTCGATTCGCCTACAAAAAAAAATCGTAGTAAATAAGGAGGCAGATTGGCGCATGTCAAATTTATATCATTTAAAATATAACATCTTGCTTTATGAATAGTATATTTCATATTTAAGAAACCTTTTGAAACTTAGATGTTATGACCCTTTAAATTTAATAAAACCTTTCAAATCGTCTCGTAATGTATTTATAATTTGCATATTTTATATTAAAATAGACATTTATCTAAATTATGAACTTATCTTCAATTTCCATGTTCATGAAAATAATTTTCATACAACGTTGTAGTTATTTTATTGGATTTTATAAGAAAAATCTGGATATGTTGTACGCGCATAGAACTCGATAAAATGAGTGAAATGCGCGTTTGATAACTTCTTTTAAACTTAAGTACTGATAAACTAACCAATAAAATCTAATCTTTTATTGAATTTATGATATATATGGGTGTATAAATTGTATAAAAGATAATAATTATGATTAAAATTGTTATTTTTAAAAACCATTTTTGGCCACCTAAATTTCATTCTATCCCACTGTGCGCCGGAACACGTTCCTCGCGTCACAACCCTAATTATACAACCGCAACGTTGACATCGTTTTTTACGCTCTTTTTTTTTCTACTTTTATAACTCGTGAATATTAAATCTTCTCTCGGTTTTTTTTTTTTTTTATACGTATATATATTATATAGAAATTTCAACCTTGATCTGTGTAGTAATCTGATTTCACCAGTAGGTAGGTACTGAAGCGCACCACGCACGTGTAAGTACTTACATTTTTTTTTTCTACCTCAAAGTCGACCTATTGTTATAGTATAATATATTATTAAGCTGTTGACCACTTTTTTTTTTCACCGCCGCCGCCGCCGCCGCAGGAGCCTCTACACGTGACCTATTATTCGTTATCTCGTTGGCTTTTAATCGAATCTCTCTCCACTCCTTCAATTACGGGGTTACCGTCGTCGAGTCCGTGTGCTTTTTTTTTTTCCATTATTCATTTTCGTATTGTGCGACACACGCTTTTCGAGCGTTTCCGATTTTTCGCTCTCGTCGAACCGCGGCATTGTTTTCCCGGCCGTTCGAACTACGCGCGCGTAGTGTACGACGACGACGACGACGAGCAGTGCTCGTGGCTTTTTCTCGAAACCGACTCGGGGAAACGCGTTTTTTTTCTCCCGTTCTCGCCCTCATTAGACCAGTTCGTTTTTTATTTCGTTCGCGGGGCGTTCCCGTGAAAATCGACAGAAAAAAGAAAGACCTTTCGTAGGTCGGACTTTTATCTTCTCTATTACACCGACTCGACGATATTCGAAAACGAATCCGTTGAATAGAAACATATATTGTTATTTTTATTGCGAAAAACCGAATTTTCAAAAGTGTTTTCTATGGATTCGTTAAAAACCGAATTTTTTAGTGCTTTCTACGGCTTCGTAAAACCTATTTTTTCAAATTTTCTAGAGTGCTTTCTATGCCTTGTTTAAAAACAGATTTTTTCGAATTTTTTAGTGCTTTCTACAGCTTAGAAAAACCGATTTTTTCGAATTTTCTAGAGTGCTTTCTATGGCTTGTTTAAAAACAGATTTTTTCGAAATTTCCAAGTGCTTTCTACGGCTTCGAAAAACCGATTTTTTCGAAATTTCTAGAGTGCTTTCTATGGCTTGTTTAAAAACAGATTTTTTCGAAATTTCCAAGTGCTTTCTACGGCTTCGAAAAACCGATTTTTTTGAAATTTCTAGAGTGCTTTCTATGGCTTGTTTAAAAACAGATTTTTTCGAAATTTCCAAGTGCTTTCTACGGCTTCGAAAAACCGATTTTTTCGAATTTTCTAGAGTGCTTTCTATGGCTTGTTTAAAAACAGATTTTATCGAAATTTCTAGAGTGTTTTTATGGCTTCGTTAAAACTAAATTTTCGAAAGTGTTTTCTATGGATTCATTAAAAACCGAATTTTTCAGTGCTTTCTACAGCTTCGAAAAACTGATTTTTTCGAAATTTCTAGAGTGCTTTCTATGGCTTGTTTAAAAACAGATTTTTTCGAAATTTCCAAGTGCTTTCTACGGCTTCGAAAAACCGATTTTTTCGAAATTTCTAGAGTGTTTTCCATGGCTTGTTTAAAAACAGATTTTTTCGAATTTTTTAGTGCTTTCTACAGCTTCGAAAAACCGATTTTTTCGAAATTTCTAGAGTGCCTTTCCATGGCTTGTTTAAAAACCTAATTTTTTCGAAATTTCCAGAGTGTTTTCTACGGCTTCGTTAAAAAACCGAATTTCAAACCATTAGGATAATAACTTTTTTGAAGTACGTCCGTATGAATTATGCACGCGATGTTCCCGGAAAAGACCGTATATATAATAACTATACCGTCGTCATACTCTACGTCTAGTCGCGCGCGCGTTTTTTTTTTTAGCGAATATTTACACTGGACTTTTTTACCCCGGGGTCTGTTTTACCAAAGTCTTTATTCCCGGAACACTCGCAGTGGGGGGGGGGGCGAGAGGGGGCCGTCGTCGGAATCGCAACGATGACGTTTTTCTCGGCAAAACATCAAACTCGACGCGAAAACAATATTATCATTATTATTTCAACGCGGTCATTATTATTATTATTATTACAATCGAAATAATAATACGATCTATGCCGCTCGTAATATTCACGGTGCGGAGCGTAGGCGTGTTGTAATATTTTGTTTGCGTAACCTTAGACTCGCGATTATAATATACGTCTTTATAAATAATGTCGAATTCGTTTTTGCTGCGAGAACAGGCCGCGTTCTCGGAATCATTACGACGACGACGATAATAATAATATTACGCGAGACCGTAATAATTTGTATACACAACAATAATAATAATAATCCGCGGGGGTGTGCGAACTTTGTCAGTGGATATTCCGAGAAACAACCGCCGCGCCGCCGGAATAAAAAACAACGCCGAAACGTAAAATATGCATTAAAACCTAAGGATTATTGTTTTTCTTTCCCCCCCCCGCCGATATTTTTCACCTTAATTATTATAAACGACGCTCGCGATGCTCCTTGACCCGCGACGACGACCCGAAGGATCGGAATATCATCAATATATTGAATATTATTATTTCGTTGTTTCGATCGTCGACGTTACGATTACATTAGTCACTCGTCGCGTCCCAGAAATTCGCCATTTCGTCGGTATACTCTATTGGAGAGGCGTGAAATTAATTTCAATTTTAGAACGCCGTCGTCGTCCAGAGAGAACGTTTATTCTCAATTCCATTTTCGTCCACGACAATCGTTGTTAACTGTATAAAATAATACTTTTCTACGTAGTTTATCTTGAATAATAGTTTTTTTTTCAAGATTTCGTTCGATTTCGTAGTGTCTAATAATTTCAACAATCGTTTATATTTATTTCGTATATCTCCAACTGCACGGGCTGCACGAGCTCATGCAGCGGGAGATAGGTCAATCAATTATGTAAATATTATTTCCGTTAAATTAAAATAAAATCGAAAAAAACACGTCGATTTAGCTCGCGAAGAGAAGTTTTTAAAACCGTCTTCTATTCGGGCTCGCGTCCCAAAAAGTTGAAAAAATTGAAAAAACCAAACGTTTATGACGATAATCCAAACGACACGAAAGAATAAACGTCGTAAAAACGTCGTAAAAAAAATATTTAATTTATATAATCCGACAGAGATCTTTATCTTTTTATTACATTCGATATCCGATGTCGACATAATTACCTATATACGATCGTTAATATTATTATAATATACGTATTTGTTGATGAATATTTTGGTAAGAAATTAACGTTTACGAATATCGCGTTGCCGCGATAAGGACGGTAAACGATAAAAATTTAAGTGCGTAAAAACACGCGGAACACGCGCGACGTTTTCTCGACAAACCTTATAGAATTACGAAAACTCGCCGTAAAAATTACCTACCATACGAGTACCAGTCGTTAGATTTGTCGGTTGTTTTTTTTTTTCGACGTGGTCGTCCGATACTTTATGGGATTCGACGGATCGTGCAGTTTATTTTCATATGCGCGACGTTTGCGAAAACGTCGTTAAACGCGGTTTTTAACAACATGGGGTGGGGTGGGGGGGGGGGGGAAAGAAAAGGAAAAAAGGGACCGCCGCCGCCGCCGCCGCAGTGCGTCTGCAGCTCGCGCCGTTCCGGGCGTTACCTGTGATTTACGATCCGTTTACGGACGGCGGCGGCACAGGAAGAGCGCACACAGGACTCGGCGCGACGGGCCGGGAAAGGACGAGCGAGGGGACCCCTCGCATAATGTACGCGATATTATATCGCATGATATAGTCGTCGACAAAGTCGTCGCGACGACGACGGTCCTTTTGCACACCGGTGCACGACCGATGGCGCCCCGTATCGGTTTACACACGTGCACACACGACGACGTAATAATATTCGCGTGCACATAAACGCAGCGGCGGCAGTCTGTACTCGGCGCGCGTGTGTGTGCGTATAACTCCGTGTATTACGCGCACCGCAGAAAGGGTCGGTTTCCGTTTTTAATGATATCTCTCTCGTGTCTAACGATATACCGCCGCCGCCGACTGGTTTACACGCCCACCCGGGTGTGTGTGTGTGACACGTGCATAATACGCGAGTGATTATAACTATACGTACACGACATGACATGTAAACTGTAATTTTTGTCTCGCCTTCAAAAGTGTCGCGTTGGACCGCTAAACGTTTTTTAAAAAAATGTTTTCGAAATCGAACGAATACGAAACAAGAATATCTAGTGCAGGGGTCGCCAACCAGTCGATCGCGATCGACTGGTCGATCTTTCTAGGAATATAGGTCGATCGTTATAAAAATTAATTTTACCACTATCGGTCGATCGCGTAATAAATAATCGGATAATGCGGATTGCTATATTGTATTCTAAGAATTTACCTTCAAGAAACAATAATTAATTATTCTGAAAATATTTATGAGCCTACAAACCACATAAATATAATTCAACATTTACGTTCCGAATTTAAAAGAAGATTCAACGACTTTAAAATACTTGAGCCAGTTGCGCAGTTTATATCAAATCCATTTGCTGGGGATGTTGGGACAAAAGCAAATGAAATTGGAAATTTGTTTAATCTTGATAAAACAGTTTTGGAAATGGAAATAATAACGTTACAAAATGATTCAATACTTAAGATTACCTCGGAGTTTTGGATACACGCAAGTACTCAAAAATACCCAAATCTACGAAGCATTGCCCTTCGTATAACTTCATTTTTTGGTTCAACTTGGTTATGCGAGTCAACATTTTCGAGTATGAAATATTCAAAGAACAAATATCGGTCAAGAATTACAGACAGTAATTTGGATTCAAGTTTAAGAGCAGCTGTTTCTAATTATATACCACAATTCTCAAAACTTGCAGAAAACCAATGCCAGTTATCACATTAATAAAATAAAATAAAATAAAATCACATTAATTAAATAGGTAACAATATCAGATTTATATAAAATTTTTTTTACTTTTTCTCGTGTATTAAAATATTACATTATTATTATTATTATTATTATGAAGAAACAATAAATATTTATTCTTTGGAGCTTAGACCTTTTTTTTTTTGCTCATAAAACAAATCTCTTCCTAAAAACCTAAATTCTCCTGGATGTCGATCACCTGGGACTAAAAAATTCAAATGTAGCTCACTTGTTTGAAAAGGTTGGCGACCCCTGATCTAGTGAGAACCCTCGATACGAATGTTTACAGTTTTCCATTTGAAAACCTCATCATCGATTATCGAATATGCTCTGAAAACAACAAAAAAATCATTAAATATGCAAAAACACGCACTAGGTATATATAAACTCGTGATATTTTATTCGTAGCGATAAATCCAACAAAAGGATGGAAACGCAACGAGCCCTACCTCCGACGACGACGACGTGGTCCGACAATTTAGATTTTTCAAATCTGACAATCGCAACGCAGTCGATTTTCGTTTTAATCTCGCGTTTTTTTTTTGTTTTTTTTTTCATTCTAATCGAATATTCTTTTCCGACACTTTGGTCTGTTATAATCAGGGCTCGAGACTTATAGCATTAAAAATATGAAAATATGCTTTAAAAATTATTTATTTAAAATTTTTATTTAGACATTTATGAATTTATATAATTATTAAAATTTAAAGAAAAATTTTTATACAATTTTACAGTTATAATTTATTCTACAAATAATGACTAAAAGATCTTTTATTATTATGTGTTTCCGAATATTTGAGGATAACAATGAGTTTCATAACGTCCCAAAACTGTCGATCACTGATGAGCGGCCGAAATATTATGTATTTTTGCAGGACTGAGTTTTCGATTTTTACATTATTAATTAGCAATAAATAGCATAAACCTCTAGAATATACAAAAATATGCACTGAAAACTTTTGGTATTGCAGAGTTCATTTTTGTCTGAAATGGATTTTTTGCTTACTCTGCTATCTTATCATAAACTACAAAAAAATATGCAAATGCTACAAGTCTCGAGCCCTGGTTATAATATTATTATTATTATTATTATTATTACGACCCGGCCAAAACCTTTGCGCGTCTCGATCGGCCGAGGTCGTTTCAAATATTATTATGATATTGATATAATTATTGTACATTTTCGATACGTATTGTTTTCCCGGAATTCGTTTTCGTCGCGCGCACATCGTTTGACCGCAGCAACGTATCGGCGCGGCGTTGTGAACCGATAACGACGTCCATAATAAGTCTTGGACGACGTGGCGGACACAGAGAGTGAGAGAGAGAGACGAAAATCCGTCACGTGATTTACCCGCGTTCGTTGAGTTTTTCAACCGTTTTTTGTGATCTATAAAGAAAGAAGAGAGAGAGAAAGGGAATGAAAAAACTAGTTCCATATTATTATTATTATTAAATATTTTTTATAAGTGGTAAAGGAAAAAAAAAACGAGTAACAATACGATAGAAAAGCGGACTTTGTCGTCTCGGATCAAAACGGTTATCGCGCGCAATAACACCACAACACACGAGCGATATAGAAATTGTCGGTCGTTAATTAACGTTTTTGTTGTATTACGAATTCGGATAATAATAAGCTCTTGGAATTTCTCTCTATCTCTCTCTCATATTATATACTCGTATATTATTTCAAAGAAATCCCGTATTGAACTTGAGGCCGAGAGCGTCGTTTTTTTTAATGAATATCATTACGTACGGTTGGTTACGCGCGCGGTGAAAAGTAACACCGAGTTATACTGATTAGATGATTAGACTATTATTATTATTATTATATTTGCGTGATTTTTCTTTTATCCTTCCGACGAAATAACAATAATATATTACTTCAAAATCTAAACATACACAATTTTACGGATCGGAAAACGTGTTAAACGCTAAATAAAATATCATCGTTATTATTTCGGAACGAGTGATTTCGCGCGCGTTTTGACAAAGGACGCGCGCGGAAATCCGAGGACTCTCGGTCCTTGGTGGCCCGCTATCGGCGAAATACAAATTTTGGTTCAAGTCTTACGTACGTTTTCAGACGAAATGTCGTCCCGCGTTCATACTCGACATTTTTTCGACGTACTCGCCCGTACTCACGAGAGTACAAGTAAATAAGCCGGCCTAACGTTATCCTTCCGATTGTTATATATTATAATAATTACCCGTTACGATGCAGTAGAGCTACGGATAAATATTATATTGTGCGTCACGATCGTTGTAAATAAATACACGACTCGCGTGTCGTTTTCTGCGATAAAAGGATCCGTGAATCCGGCCGGCAACGTCGTCGTCGTCGTTACACGTTTTTTATCCCGGAAAATAATACGTCCTATTGTCCTGCCGCCGCCAAAACACGTGTAGTCGCACTGTGCAAAAGGCGAACGTGCTTTACACGCGTCGAACGATAAATCCTGGAAAAAGAAAAAAACACGTGTGTCGATAATACGTAGTACGCTCGGATTCCTTCTGAATCGCCAAAACATCATCATCGCCTCGTAAATTATTGTTATTATAGTAATTATTTCAAACGGATTAATAAAATATTACGTCGTTTAAAACGCGCTCGGTCGTCGGAATAACATCGTTTAAATTCGTTTAAAAACGTACTGGTGTACTACGAGGGCGTATAGTGAAACGAAGTGGACAATCCGATCGGGAGACGATTTTCTAGCACGTGCTCGCGAGAAAGCGCTCCGAAACGAAAACGCCATAAGAGACACACGTCATACCGATTTTTCTTTCGCTTCACATATTTTATAAGAACGTGAAACCATCGAAATCGGTCGTACGTTTTTTTTTTTTTTTTTTTGTACAGAGAAAACGCTCTTGTTTCGAGAGAGCTCTGAAATAACGGCCGGGCGGACGCGTGTTTTACGCATTTTCGGCCGGTTCTTGCGAAACGCAATTGAAACGACGACGACGACGACGACGACGACGAGTGCGCGCGATCGTTTTTTAAGCCGCTTAAAACGTCGTGCTCGCGCAAAAGAGACGGCGGGCGGGCGCGCTTCAGACGAGTAGGCGCCTATTACGCAGTACACAAACGCGCGTAATTAATTCGGATTAGCCGCGATCGAGACGGTCTGACGACGATACTACGCGTGGCAGGACGACGGCGACGGCGGCGACGGACAGAGTGCACCGCAGTACGCGTATTAATATAATATAATATATCATAACTAGGGCTCGGAAGTTGTAGGAGCTAAAAAAGGTAAAACATGCATGCGAATGTGCACGAAAAAATTGCAAAATATGCATTAAAAATGTTAAATATGCAAAAAAATTATTCTGAATTCCAAAAATAAAATACATCAGATGTTGTTAATATACATAAAAACTATTAATAACTAAAAAAAAATTATAACCGGTTGGCATTTTGACATCTTATTGAGCTGAAAATAAAATTAAAAATTATATAAGTATTTATTTTAATTACGAAAAAAATACATGTTTTCTAATAAGTACCTGTTAAGTTATTGCATTGAACCACCAATACTTTCTTAAGATTTTCTATTTCAAATGGACGACGATTATTCGATAGAAGATTTTGGAAAACGATCTTTCAACGTCAGTTGAAGTCATCGGAGCATATTTATAAAATTTTAAAAGTCATTGCCTGCCAACTCATATACAGGTTAAGAAAGAAAAAAAATCAATTTTTTTGGATAAATATGAAATATGCATAATATGCGTTTAAAATCAATGAAATATTCACTTTTTTTGCTAAAATTGGTAAAATATGCAAAATATGCATTTTCAATTTTCAATTTATTAACTCGCAATTGTATACTTCAAATTTCTAGCTAGTTCTGCTATAAATTGAGATCATACAGAACAATATGCAATTCCTACAACTTCCGAGCCCTAATCATAACGAATCAAAGTAAACGCGAAGCGGAGAGTATTTTAAATTTACACGTCCCTAAAGCGGTTAATTTATTTATACGTTTGTCGTTCGTCCGACGACGGAAAATATTTATTAAATAATTACATGTTACGGGTACATGGGTAGGGTATTTACGGGGGGGGCAGGGGAGGCACGGTCTAAAATACTACGTCCCCACCCCTTGAATAATATACGCGTGTCCAAAGTTTTACAACGTGTTTTTAGTTTTTCGATTGTATAGCTATAATACAATACTATAATCAAAACTATAAGTTATAGTTACGTTTTGGAATTTCGACAGTGTTTTTCGTTTGAATTCGTTTCGGATAACTATACGACTCTTTTGGTTTTGGAACTACACTCCGAAGGTAACAATTAAATCAAAAGCGTGTCCCCTCCGAAACAAGATGTATTTCAGGCCCTGGGGGCAGGGGAGATCGAGGGGTTGTGAACATGGGCCGCGTCGTAAAAATATTATCCGACCGAGTATCGCGTAAAATGTTGGAACAAAACGTTTTTTCCATAGTAACGTAACGTTTTTTTATGTCGTCGAGTATATTGAATAATATTTAATATTATTAGGTACCAGGGCTCGAGACTTATAGCACTAAAAAATCATGAAATATGCGCTATTATATATGCACCGAAAAAATATAAAATATGCGCTATAATACGCACTAAAAATATGAAAATATGCTTTAAAAATTAATTATTTAAAATTTTTATTTAGACATTAATGAATTTATAATTATTAAAATTTAAAGAAAAATTTTTTATATAATTTTACAGTTATAATTTATTCTACAAATAATGACTAAAAACTCTTTCCTGTTCTCATTAATTTGTGTGACGTGTCGAATTTTGTCAATCTGTAAAATATAATTATTTCAAATCAATAAATCATTAAAAAGTAACTATTACAGTTTGTACCTTCATAATTGCACTGTATTATTATGTGTTTCCGAATATTTGAGTATAACAATGAGTTTTATAACGTCCCAAAACTGTCGATCACTGATGAGTGGCCGAAAATATGTATTTTTGCAGGACTGAGTTTTCGATTTTTACATTATTAATTAGCAATAAATAGCAAAATAGTCGAAAAAATAGCAAAACCTCTAGAATATGCAAAAATATGCACTTAAAAATTTTTGGTATTGAGTTCATTTTTGTCTGAAATGGATTTATTGCTTACTCTGCTATCTTTTCATATAAACTACAAAAAAATATGCAAATGCTACAAGTCTCGAGCCCCGATTATTACATTATATTTATTAGAGTGTCGAACGATCATTTTGATTGTTACAATCTATGGAAACGCCAAAAAAAAACCTCACTAAATGAATAAAATCGAAAACATCGAAGCCTCATTATTATATTAAGTTTTTATTACGACGGACGTGGTAGCTGGGGTTAGGTATAAAACTAATTCAGCGCTCTCGGATGTTTAACCTAGTAACACGTTTTCTCCGTTTCCTTCGCAGGACCTTCGATGGCGCCTATTTTTTCACTCGTTCAAACTGTTATTTTTTATTTTTTGTCTACCCAAAAGGTTTATACTCTCTCCGCCTTGTCGCGACTATTTTTTTTTTCGTTCGTTCGTTTGTAAAACACACTCCTCGAACAAAAAACCTTTGTGTGTGTAATTTTTCCGTCCGTGACGGGTGCAGTACGATTATCATCATCGGGTCCCGCCGCCGCCGCCGGACGTTAATATTTTACGTCCTTCGACGCGCACATAAATATTTTATCGCGTGAAATTCGCTCTTACGCGCCGAGCAAAGAGCAGATAAAATCCGTCGGCGGCGACAACAATGTAATATAATATAATTATTGTATTGCGAAACGATAAAACGTCCGAACGTATAAATTATTTTTATTTTTTTTTTATAAACCCTCGCGCGATGATGATGATGATCTCGGGGACATTCGAGACGGTCGTGTCGCGTACGACCGCGCGTTTCGTCGTCGGGGGGCGAGCGAGCGAGAGAGGAGAGTCCGGTCAATTATAAATCATACGGAAAAAAAAAATTACAATAATAACGCGCTTGCGCGCGCGTGAAACATATGAAACGTGTCTCCCCCTCGAGAGAGAGAGAGTGAGCGGGAAAAAATCAAACAAAAAACCAGATGAACGACGGCGATAACCGTGAAATACGCAGCAGCAGCAGGTGCGTCGTTATCCTTGGGCCGGCACAACCCCTTCGGAGCGATGATATCGTAATTGATACGGGGGCGCGCGCGCGTCACACCGGTAGCCGCGGAGGGACAGGACACAAAACCGAAAAAAAAAAAAAAAAACAATATGAAATAATAGACCCGTCATTTGTCCTTTTCGCGAAAAGGACGATTATCGTTATTGACGACGACGTTACGATTTTTAACGAACCGGGTGTGTGTGTGTAACCACCGCGTGTAAAAACGCTTGTAACTCTGCGAAATTACATCTGCTCGTATCCGTTCACTTTCGATCGTCACCGTGTTGCGAGTATTTACATTTTTAGAAAACTCGAAAGTCTCGCCGGTTCGTCTGAGATTTACGACGACCGAGTAGATAGCGCCAAGAGCTTGGAATTATTATCGATTTTGCATTAATCGTTGTTCGGCAAAGTTGTGTGTTCAGTCCACTACAACTTTATTCTCAATGTTTGGACGTCAGACGAGTAGGCTGGAATCAAAAGTCACATGTTCCAAAAAATTGGTAAAATCAGTTATCGACACTGTCCAATAGACATTTTGACGGGGAATAAGAATCTATAATTATTAATTATTAGTTGGTTTAAAAACTCACAAGAAACGGTGTAAACACCACTAAGAAACAAAAATGGTAAATGTCAAAACTAACGTGTTCCGTTGGATCATGTAACTAATAATACAATTATGCGTCAGAAACGTAAATAATAATACTACTTTTGTTGTTAAATATATTTAATAAACGATTAGAATCTTATTACTAGGGTTAGGATATTTATGCACTAAAAAATGTATGAATATGTATGCACTTATGCACTAAAAATCAGTTAAATATGCATGAATAATTTGAAAAATATGCATTAAAAAATAAAGAAATTTTTGCATTTTGCATCGAAAACCGTCAAATATGCGCTTAAAAACAGAAAAAAACACAAATTATGCACTTTTTTTAAAAAAATGGTAAAATATGCAATTATATGCAAAATAAAAT
Organism: Drepanosiphum platanoidis; assembly: GCA_948098885.1. NCBI lineage: Eukaryota > Metazoa > Arthropoda > Insecta > Hemiptera > Aphididae > Drepanosiphum > Drepanosiphum platanoidis. The sequence continues at coordinate 18,755,305 of OX402534.1, forward strand.
TTTGATATTTTGAATATAGATATCATGAAACATATTTCTGTATAAGAACGGATGCTATTGGACAACCTAAAAAAAATATGCAAAATCATAAACATCCTAACCCTACTTATTACTGATAAAAAACAAAATGTATGAATCTATAAAACTTTATTCTATTTTATTATTATTATTATTATAAGCTATACCTATGTCAAAACTCACATGTTCCAAACTTCCAACTTAAAATTAATATAGTATTCAAACAACGAAAATCATATTTATTTTTTTTTTTATCAAAGATTTGTGTTTTTAGACATAAATCATACAATAATAACGATGTACTTTGGTTTTATTTAATGTTACGGTAGGAGGTACCTTAGGGTGGATCGAAAATTATGGTGAAAAATAAAAATCGTCTTTTTCTAAATTCTAATAGTACTTAAAAGTTGTGATTAATACTCAAATAAATGTATAAAAAAAAAAATGGAAATGATTCGACCAATTTAAGAGGTGCCGCAAGTCATCATTTCTTTCAAATTACTAAAAAAAATATGACAACATCTTTGAAAAAAAATCATTAAATTAAATTGTAATTGATACATTTGTTGATTGATTATTATATTATTTTATTATTATATTATTGATTATTATATAATTAAGTATATTAGTAAGTATATTATTATTAATTATAAAAAAGTATAAACTCAACCTAATCGAAAATCTTTTTTTGAATGAAAATGAGGCATAATTCTTCGAGATTCAATTCTTGACCTTATAAAACCGTCTCTTCTAGTTTGTCCACGTACAGCTCCAGATGCTTCAGTCACAAGTTTCACGCTTCTTTCGACAGCTTCAGTATGACAAGGACAATTGAAAATGTCATTGTTGTTGTCCTTTTTTGGATTTTCAATAATCTAATACATAATATTATAGTAAAGTCAAAGGTACCCATGGTACCTCTCTTCTAGTTTTTGTCGTTTTCTGAAAAAAGTGATTTTAACCTACTCGACTCTAACGAAGCACATTTCCAACTTTTGATGGTTTTATTGAATAAGCAAAATCGTCGTTATTCATTGGCCACCTGGATCACGTGATTTATCAGTACGTCAGACTTCTTTTCTAGAAATCTATGCACAGAAACCTCGAAATATTGATAAACTAAAAAAACAATAGCAAAGAAGAAATCGCCAGTACGCCTTTGGAAGTAAGTAGTGGAAAATATATAACGAAGTAGGCTAGAAGAGTGTTGTTTGGCCATCGTCTTGAGGACGTGATAATTTTTAAAAAATAAATGGCAAGCCATACAGCGTTATTGGCAAATATACTTTGTTATAATAACAAATTTTCATTAGGTTTTTTTGTTTTATAATTCGGCCATTTTACAATACTATAATGTCGTGTACAAAGTCAAACAACAGAAACAGACGTCGCGCGTCGTTTTCGAACGAAAAATGGCCAACTCTAACGCTAGCGAATTCGGTTTTTATAACACCCATCATATTGTATTATTCTAAACGCGGACGAGTGAACTTTTCAAACGTCGCGCTGGACAGGTGGTTACGTACGACTCGAAGAATCGAAAGCCGCCATCTGAAATCCGCGCTTTATTAACGATATAATAATATCGTATGCTATCCGCGCTTCCGGTCGTCCGACCGACGACGAGTGCTCTCCGCGTGGGGTCGACGAGTGAATAAAATATTTATTCGCGCGTATAATATATCTCCTAAAACCGTTGACAATGCCGGCCAAGTGTAATCCGGCGTGTTGAATTGGGTTAAATCGCGCCGTCGTCGAGGAAACAATTACCGAGGCGGCGTGTTGCGCGCGTTACCGGACGTTCGGGCGACGGACACTTGCACGAGATTAAGTCGTGAGGACGACGACGACGACGCGGCGCCCGACGGATGACTCACCGCACTTTTATCGTGCGCTTTCGCGAATAATAATCATATGGTCCCCGCGTCACGGCTCTCCGGTCCCTCGTACGTCGGCCACCGTGCCGATTTTAAACGCTACTTAACGTCGAATTATTAACAATGCGACCGACGGGACGGGACGAGACCCTATTGTATCGCAATAATAATCCGATGGCGCGGAGCAGAGCGACTGTGGAAAAATAATAACAATTACAACGCGATATAGACATCAAATCACCTGCGTCGTAGAAAGGTTGGGGTTTCGCGCGTCCGTTTTCAAATTTTTGCGAGAGGAAGCACGGCGAGTTCTGTTTTTCGCGACAGACTCACCGCTAGGTTATCGGCAGCAAAACACAGTAATGCGCGGTTCTTTTTTCGTATATTTCACTCGTTTTCTTACGATATTTTCGAAAACGACGACTTACGCTATGTCCTAACTGGATCCGTGCGATGCGTGCGTTGCGTGCGTTACGGGCGATGCGTGCACGCAAATAAAACAAACTGCAACAAAGTACGGACATGTCCTAACTGGTCCTGCGATGCGTGCGGTGCGTTTTATCGCACCGCACAAATTAGAACATGTTTTATTTTTCAACGCAACGCGCTGCGGGCAACTACTGCGAGCATATCAAAATTAAAATTTTTTTTCTAAAAAAATGGATCAATTAATTTCGGAAATTCAAAAAAGGACCGTTCTTTGGAACAAATGCGACCCAAAATTTAAAGAAATTGGAAATTGAAATTGGTTGTGATGTGATAACATTCATGTTCTATAGCCTTTTTTATGTAATCAAATGTACTTATTGTCATACTCGTGTACGTGTGGAATAATTTTTCATTGGAACGTAACTCACAATACAAATGATGGAATTCGCCAAATTCAAACCTATCTTTAAATATTTGATTTATCGAATTCCTTTTGCGCTTTTTTTTTAACATATAAAATTTAACAGCCAGACTTTCGCTAAGTAGCATTCTACGCTGTGCACTGGACAGCTCCATTTTTGCGACTACCTTTATCTCACGGCCTCTCGCTCGTCAATTTTGCGTGAACGCAACGCACGGATTCAATTAGGACATTCTTTTCATTTGCGTGCACGCATCGCCCGCATCGCCCGTAACGCACGCAACGCACGCATCGCACGGATCCAGTTAGGACATAGCGTTATGCGTACGAAAATCACGTTACACGAGAGCTTTCGGTCTCTCGTTATGCCCCTCGCGGTCGCGACGTCCGTATGAATTATTATAATCAGGGCTCGGGACTTAAAGCACTTAAAATCGTTAAAACAAGCGCTTAAAAACATCATTATAGGCACTCGAATAAGCATTTAAAATACTTGAATTTAAGCAAAACTATTATTATTAATAAAAAATAAATCTTTATCTTTGTATTATAAAAAAATTAAACTTCATTTTCAAGACTGAAGATTTGACGGACTACGCGACAACGTAGAGATAAGATAAGAATTATTTTTAATTTTAAAATTCAATCGAAAACAACTTTGCACAGGAGAAAATCATAAACAAGTATAAAACTGGTCAGAAAAGCAATAATAATTATCGGAAAAACTGGAAATGAGTATTTTTTTTTTGAAAAATCACTAAAAAAAAGCACTCTCAAATTTCAAAATTGAACGTGTTGTAACATGACGTACACTTCTATAGCACTCTGCTACATTTTAAGTCAATCCATAAAAATAAGCAAATGCTCTAAGTCCCGAGCCCTGATTATAATATATATCCGTGTGTTTGCGTTGTGTACCGTTTTGTAGACACGTCACATTGTTGCGCGAAAATTGATCTGTACGGCACTCCGAGTAACGGGACGGCGCGCGCAAACATACAGGGTGTCCCAACGCGGACGATTAGATTTTTATCAAGTTTGTCTGTTCTGAGGCTTTCAAAATAGTAACTACGTATTATATACACTTTTGCGGCGCCACGCAAACAAACCACGTGTTTTCGACTCGGAAAAGGCACCGTCGAAACTGCCGTTCGGGAGGAGAAAAGGAAATTTAATTCATTCGTTTTTCTTCGTGGGTCGAACGATCTTTCGTGTAGAAATTTAAAAAAAATATATAAAATACTACGATAATGACCGTGCGTGCACGTCGAAGACGAGACGAGACGGCGCGAACCGTTTACAAACACAAACGAGAGAAAAGTAACGCGTGCGTTTCGTCTTCGGACACCCTGTACTTATATATTTATTCATATTATCGTTTTGTGCGTGTGTACCGGACGACGAGTGTTGTATAATAATACGATTATTACTATCGCGTTGGTTTTAGAATTCTCAAATCGATGTTATTATTAACGCCGCGCCGTCGAGTCGGCTCCGATAACCGCTGCGGAATAAGGAACAGGTCAAACGGTATACATAAAAAAGGAAAAAACGTTTCTATGACGTGCGCGCCGCGTTATTATCATCGTCGTATATATTATTATGTTAAATTTTCGCTCGCAGTACTAGTAGTAGTAGTAGTAGTAGCCACGGTTATTCCGCCGCCATAAATGGGCAGAGAGAGGAAAAGAAAGAAATAACAAAAACGCGTCCGCTCACGTCGTTGTATTATTTTATCGACAGGGTGAGAACGCCGACCGCGCGGGAATTTCTTGTCGGGTTCGACCGCGTGAGACGACACGTTTTCTGTTCGACGAAATGAACGGCTGAAAATGGAAGAATGGAATAATATTCCAAAAGTACACTGAAATAGCAATTTTGTAGCTGAAAGGTAAAAATTATAATAATATTATGATCGTATAAAACAGCGTTTCCCAAAGTTTTTTTATCTTTACCGCCCACTTCCAAAAAAAAAAAAAATCCGACAAACGCCCCCTTGAAAAAAATATTGTTACAAAAGTATGCAATGAAAAATGAAATGTATTGTTTATAAATATTTATATAATGTGAATAAATATCTTAATGAGATGGATGTGGTCGGTGTCTTCGATTCAGCCATGATGTGAAAAACGTTTAAAATTTCAATAAAATAATACACAACAAATTACGTTTTTCAACAAATTTAGATCACTGTCACCGCCCCCTTTTTGTAATGAAATGCCCCCCGATTAAGCTTGTAACTTCCATTGCCCCCCTGGATAGCTCTAGGCGATATCACCCACTTTGGGAAACACTGGTATAAAAGATGATAATATTCCATTAGGTCTAAATACTAGGTAACGTATAAAGACGAGTTTTTGATCCGAGTAAAAATTAAGGAAACAAACAGTTTTTTTTTCATTTTCCGTTCGAATACAATACATCATAGCCGATAATAGTAAATCTACTCGATCCGACGGGTCTCGATATTGTCGAACGCCGCGGCGATCGTGGTCTTTCGTACTTTTTTTTATCTGGTCAAAGATTCGAATGTGTTGCAGACGTTGTTAAAGTTCTAACCGCGATGTTCTCCTGCAATCGAATATCGAGCCCCCCCTTGCATATTAAAAAGAAACTGCGGAAACCGCGACTTACAACTATAAGAAAAAAATAGAAAAAAGTGTTACTATATTATACTCTCCTGTAGACATTAAAATAATATCACTCTCGGGCATTAGTGATGGGTAGAGCTAGGATTTTAATGACCTTAAAAATGCAATAAAATGCATTTAACACAAAAAATGCAAAATAAAAATTACATATTCTACATTGTTATAATATCACGAAACAAATTTAGTTTTCGGTTAGAATTGTATAGCACTCGAAGAAAAAAAAATGCAAAAGTCACCAAAATCAGCTAGCTCCAGTGATGGGGTATTATACCGACGGGTGACTTCCATCAATTCCGAGCGACTCGTTAAAGACTTAACGTACGATTGTCTTTACGTGTATAGATATTGTCCATATCTGTAAATTAATAAAAAAAATAATATTATTTCCTTCTTTTCGTTGCGCGTTCGAAACGACGACGACGACGCGTACACCCTGTATGTACATGGCACGTACATACGCGACGAGACGCGTTCGCGCGGTTTTATCGCCATTTTAAGCGCGACAATTACGTCGTCGTCGTCGTCGAGACACAATGTTATCACGGCCGCGCAGCTGCTCGGTGACGAGAGACAAATAGGCGACGTTTTATGGTCGGGCGGACGTGCGCGAGACGATAATTAAGTCGGCGCGTACGACGTGTGCCCGTTGTGTGCGTAGGTACACTCGTCGGACAATATAATATAAATAAATAAATAAATGTACACCTGCGCGCCGTAATATGTCGACCCGCGATCGACATCGAGGACAAGACGATTTTTTTCGAAATCCGCGACGGCCGCGTGACGCGTCACACGAACGAACGTTACGCGAATTGTGCACGTCGCGCGTCGGCTGTAACGTCGTCGTAGCGATTCCCGCGGCGATTGGACAATTCGAAAAGGATTTTTTTTTCGGGACGGGGAGAGAAGAATAAGCAAGCATTCGCCTCGGAATGTGAAACACATAAATTTCTCGCGGCCGACATCATCGCGTCGCGCGTATACATCATATCGAGCCGCTATAACGAAATCGGTTTCCTCCTCCGGGACGACTAATGAGAGACACCGCGAGGGGGGAGAAAAAAAAAAAAAAAACCGAAAAAACTTTTAGGTATCACGTTTCGCTATACGTCGCGTCGTCGTCGGCGGTATCAATAATTCAGCGCGTATCCACTCCACTCCTCGGCAGACGGCTTGCGTCGGACGGACGCGGAGAACTCGATGTTTTTACACCCTCGCCCGCCGCCGCCGCCGGCGCGTCTCTTGCGGGGTCAGACTTCCTGTCTGCGAGCGTAACGCATTCGTTTGCGCTTAATTAGGTGTGGTCCGCTCGTCGTATATTTTATACACGTGTAGTACATATAATATGTGTGATGTAAGCGCGCGAGAGACGCCATGTGCTACTAATTATTATTTTTGGACACTAAAAACCGCAGTGCGCCGGGGCCGCGGTTATTTTTTCGGTTGAAAATCGACACTGCGAACGCGGGCGTCGCGTCGTCGTCATAAATCAATATGCGTTCAATTATCATAACGAGTGGGCCGACGCGGTGTGTTCGAGACAACTCGCCTTTCCGGCACGCCGCCGCCGCCCGCGACGGTTTTCGTTCTGTTTGGACCGTCAGACTGAAAAACAGAGCACCGAAATCAACTCGAATCACTTCTCTCTGTTGCATACAAGTCGTCGACACTTTGTACGTTTCGACGCATTGCTCTCAGCTGGTCTTTGGCGATTACATGAATTCATCGAGCGTCCTTATTTAGGGGTCCCGTTGACCGATGATTTTTTTTTGATTTTTTTAATCGTCTCCGCTCAGTCAGGTGCTTTCAAAACGATCCCGGTCGTTTGTCGTTCTCGACAAACATAAACGTGTTTCTCGGTCGAAGGTTCTGAATCGTTACTCATCGTCCGAACGTCACTCGTTTGTGCCAGTGCCGCAACAATTGGGTGTGCAAGGTGTGCGATGCACACGGGCCCCTCCGGTTCTTAGGAGCCTCCCAAACCATAAGTTAAAAATTGAAGATTGTCCGTCGTTTCAAAATGAATTTAGCCGAAAGTTTTTTGATTTTTTTGTAATTGTTTTCAATGAATTTATTATTAGCATAAGTAGATGATAATTAATATCATGCTTCATTGGATCTGTAAATAATTCGGTTTTATAGTAAAACGTACAAATTATTATAGGAATAAAATTACGAAAATGATATTATAAAGTATGACTCTCTGTTATTGCGAAATATTTCAAATAATTATTGTATGGATACTAGACTTGGATCACTGAATTAAGTTGTTCGTTATTTTTTTGATTATTCGTTATACTAATTTATAGAGGAGGTATTTAGAAGCTCAAATTTTTATAAATTTACATAATTTATTCTTCTGATCGGTTCAAATATTTAAGTTATAGTACTAAAAAATACTAAAAAATGTCCGTAGTAATACAAAGATCAAGTAATAAATATATATTATTAATTTGGGGCCTCTAAATAAATCCTTGCACACGGGCCTCAGAATTCATAATTGCGGCACTGCGTTCACATCGGTTTTCATCGACGACGGCCACGATTCGACCGCGGCTCTGTCCACGGCGATATCAATTTCGATTTAATCATCACGACCGTTCCTTCGCGACTTTTATTTATTTCATGCTCGCCGTATAGGTTTACTCTCGAATACTCAAAGCGACCATTCCGAACCGGCGAAAAGATTCGCATACTATGATGCTTTTGCCGGCGTGGTTTTCTACTGACGCGATGAATATACGCGCGCGCGTGTGTTATTGTTTTAAGGAACGCGAGTTGAAAGTGATAATATCGTCGAAGAGATAAAAAAAAAACAAAGGAGATTAACACTAACGAGCGGAATGCCGCGCGGTCGGTCGGTCGAACGCTCGTTTCTGATTTCCAAAGTTCGAACGACCTTCGCTGATAAACTTGAAATATTCATCGCGTCGAACAAAAAGAAAAAAAATGTGTTCCACGTTTCCGCGAACGCGTGCGTTCGTAAACACAATATTACATTATTGTATATTATTATATTATATTGTGTGTATAACGCGTAAGGACGAGTGTGTGTGTGTGTGCGATAACACCGCGCGACCTCGGGCCGAATCGAAATCGATTCCGACGCCGCGCCGCGCCGCCGCCGCGCGCGTCTCCGTTTACGCGAACGTTTTCGATCGATTTTACCGGCGAGATGACCGGGGGGACGCGGCGACAGCAGGGTCCCCCGCGAGACGGATCGATGAGACTTTTTTCCATCCGTCCGAAGACGGGCACGGTCCGACGGCAGTCAAACGAACAAGTCCGCAAAATATGACGCAAAGAAATGACAAAACCTTCGCCGCAGTCTTTTGTTTTACACGACCGAGTCCTTTTTCCTAGTTGTAAGCACGCGTAATCGAAAAACGACTCGGTAAGTCCGAGTGAGTTCAACGCGTTTATTGGAGAAAATGTACTCGCCATAAACGCGTTTAAAAAATTAATCAAAAAGTCAATAAAAGTCGACTTGCTTTATTCTTTTTGTTCAAAACATCGTTTATTCTTTTACTACGGTTTTGTGGTAATCCTGATGGATCCTGATCGTGACGGATAATCGATCGTAATTAGTATCTAATATATGAAACAGTAGCATAACAATATTTACAAGTAGTTTATGGTCGTCGTTTTTAACTCTAAAAACAGAGTGTTTTACAATAATAGTATAATTACCGACGAGTGAACGTAGAGACGTAGAGACGTGTTCTGAGAGTTTTTTTTTAGATAGTCCCTCCAAGAATTGTTAAATCAAGTTGGATCCTTCTTAAACACCGCGTGGTCGGCACGTCCTAGACGAAAATCGCGAAAACGTCGTCGTAAAACGCGCGATCGCTAGCTATAATGATTTATCGATTTCCGACGCTCGGGGACCTCCGTAGACGATGTCCTCAGACCGCTGCCGCGCCGTCGCCCCGCACGCGTGTTACATAATATTATCAATAATATTATTGTCGACTATTTCCACACGACTATTGTGTTTTCGTGTATCCATCTCGTTCTCCCATTGTATTGTTGCGGACGACGAACGACAACGAGCAGCCGGTCGTCTCGTGTGATTTGTACATTTGCTCTACTACAGGATCAAGGTGATCCTGTTCGAGAGATTCTTTAGGTCTCGAAAATTCATAGATTCGAATCGAAGATTAACAAAAAAAAACAAAAAAAAAAAACCGAGGCGTACGTCGTCGTCGTAATAATATATTATAAGGCGTTTGAAAAACAGAGAGAAAAAACTATTCGGCAGCGCGCATTATTATTATTTCATCGCGCCCATTTAAATTTTCATCATTTTTACTTCACTTTCCGAAAGAAATCGCCGACAATTTGAAATCATTTTTCACTTGTTATTTGTAATATTAGATCGTAATTGACTAAGCGCTGTGTGCTAAAGACAGCTGGAAATCGCTTCGAAATGTATAATGGCCCGCACAAACGTGGTTGATTTTCGTGTTTTATTTTCGTTCGATAACATTTTCCATAATATGATTTTCAATCATCACTCGATTCTTTTTCCTTTATAAATATAATCTGATCGAGACTCTACTATATAGTTATAATATTATTATATAGTCGGTTTAATCTGTAAAATTATTATTATTATTATAAGCTGGCTAATAGTCGGAGTCGAAAAATCGACTCGATAAACTGCAGGCGGCCGGCAGAAATCGCATTGATTTCCACATTTATACAATAATTTTCGTTGTTCGATTAAAATTTTTTCCAGTCAAATTTTCATCTTTCATACACTCACGTTTCCGTGTGAAATAATCAAACATCAAATAGCAATACAATTATTATTAGCGTGTTACATAATGTGTACAATTTTTTTTTTTTTTTCATTAATGTGGCGACAATTTACTAAATAATTATTAGATTCGAAGTCGAATCGCTGGCCTTTTAACCTTTAATTACGTATCCAGGGGTGTTCAGAACACCCCACTGCTATAAAAGTGATAATAAATAATATTTTAAGTTAGCTACACTGTTTAGCCCCGTGGTACCTCCCTAAAATATAGTATAATATACTATTCTATCACGAAAACAACAATATTGATACCATAATATGAATTATAATAACATTATTATCAGCTTGGGGTGCTATGAATACCCCACATACGTACTTATAAATTTTAATAATTATCAAGATTATTTGTATGTTATAAGTAGAGCTAGGATTTTGGTGACTTTTGCATTTTTTTCTTCAAGTGCTATACAATTCTAATCAAAAACTAAATTTGTTTCGTGATATAACAATGTAGAATATGTAATTTTTATTTTGAATTTTTTTGCATTTTTTGTGTTAAATGCATTTTATTGCAATTTTTAGGTCATTTTTACGTAATATTACAAATATTACGTTCATTTTGTGTATTTTAACTAATTTTTGTTTATTTTAAGCTTTTTTTAAGTTCATTTTTTAGAGTTTTTAGGTCATTTTTGCATTTTTTTTAGTGCATTTTTGTGTATTTTTTAGGTCATTAAAATCCTAGCTCTAGTTATAAGATTATAAAATTATTTTATTTTGTTGAAAGAAGACAGAACGTAACGCGTAACGCGTATCCAGTGCGCGCGCTGCTTTACTATTTTATAATAAATTTTACTGAAAAGAGTTAATATTAATTGTAATTTATTTCATTATAGTATTTTTGGTATTATAGATTCAGAGTTATTAATTTTGCAGTTCAGTCCTTAATAAGTGATATACGTACATTTAAATTAATAAAAAATGATTGAAATTGCGTAATCAAGACAAGTCACTTACTTTACTGGCTTGTCTACATGTTATTCAACTAGTTTGGGAGGAGTCAAGTTCTTGAAATGTCTCTTAAATAATCTAAATTACAATAAAGAATGAAAACACCCCACATACCTAGTTAGTTAGGTAAATTTTTATCACATGCGTATAATTAAAGGTTAACGTACAGCGTTAAATTGTTTCGTCGGTCTGTTGTTGTTGAATTATCAGCTCCCATTCGGTCTGTCGTTTTCGTCGATAGACGTGCCCTAGTATGTAATAATGAAAATAATCGTTTGTCCGCGTCGCGTTTATTGTTTCGTTGCACTTGCACACGTACGCTTGCAACGGTCGCCGCCGAGGCCGCCTGCGGCTCGCCGCCGTGCTCCCGTTTCGCAGGAACACACATAATAACTGCAGCGGATAATATAGCGCACGCGAGTATAGTAATAACACACAACAAACGTTTTCTGTATTTGGCGCCGGCGTTTCGTTTTGATCGTCGCCGTCGCGGCTTCCACACACACGCGCGCGCGCGCGCACTGCGAAACAACGATTCGATATTATTATTATTTATCGCGCGGGTAAATTCATAATATAATACTCTCCGGGCGGCGCGGCGGCGCGGACTTGTCGCACTGCTAGAACAAGACTGCCACAACTCAAAATTTATAGTTTTGAGAAATATGGCTCTCTTGCATTGAAAATTAACTAACATTTAAATAATTCAATACTCACACGTCTCTATAGTGGCTAAATGAAAAATGATATTGAATGTGGCGTCATTGCATTTTAAAGAGCTTATTTTTCTCTATTCAACAGTATATTCATAACTCAAAACTGATGAATTTTCAGTTGTGGCAGTTTTGTTCTAGGAGTGCGTTATCGAGATGAATTTTCCTTGTCTTTCGTCTTTCTAGGATGCGTTTTTACGAGTTTTCTAAATATTTTTATTTCAGACAATACGTACGTATATTTCTAGTGTATAAAAACTAACAAACTTATTGATGATGACGGCCGCCTATGGAAATACGAGTATAACAAAACGCGCTGCCACTATTCGTTTATACAAAAAAAAAAAAAAAAAATGTATTTATCAAATTGTTGTTTTCCATTCAACCGCGTCCAGACCAAGAGACATTTGTCAGAAACATGTGTCGGTGACAAAAATTAGAAATGTTTCTGAAAAATGTTTCTGGAAAAATGCGACAATGTTTATAAACATAGTCACTGACAAATGTATTGACACGTCCAGACCGGTAAAATTTTGTCGATAAACATTTATAAAGTGTTTGTCGTCTGATTGATTTATATATTTATGAAAAACAAATATTACGGGACCATGCTCGACCCGAGTACAAAAATAAATTTAAAAAAAATGATGCGCGGCGTGAAATTTCAAAATTAGAAGTGGAAAACTGAAAAATGAAAAACTCGATTGGTCGATTTTATCGGGGAATGTAAAACTAATTCACATGACGCGTTAATTCACAAATGTTTAGCAAATATGTTACTTTGGTGTGGACGCGGCTGTTTTTAAATTTTGTCGGCGACATTTTGTCTCGGTCTGAACGCAGAAAAAATCGATCCTTTCCTGCGCGTTCGGAATCGTAAAAACCTATTTTTCCGGTTTATTTTCTTCAAAAAAAAAAAACATTGTTTGCGCGCGCGCGCACAATATTATATTATTAGAGCAGCCGTCGGCGACACTACGGAAATAATACACAATAATAATAACGATCGCGCGCGCGAACCGATGCCGCCGCCGCCGCAGGTACTCCGCCCAAATTTGATTCGTACGCCCGTTTTCCAAACGAAGCTCATCATCTCGCTCTCTCCCCCCCGCGCGACGACTGGTAGTGTACGTATACTAACCGTATGTTATTTTATTTTCTATCGCGTCTCCTCTGGCGATTTCACGCGAAAATTCCACTCTCAAAACTGCAACGTATTGTTCCTCCCGCACGTGCCGCCGCCGCCGCCGCGGAGATCCACAATTCTATTTCGATTGATTTATCCTTTTTTTCGTTCTTCAAATTTTTTTTTTAATGCATATGGCACGGTATTGGTGTACAACAAAAGTTAATAACAGAATAAAATAAAATAAAAGTGATAACAGATAAATATAAATAAATAACTAAAATAAACTAGATAAATTAAATAAACTAACTACAAAGTAACAACTATTAAGTGCTATAAGCGCAGGGACGAACCAAAGGGGGGTCATGAGGGGGTGTCACACCTCCCCACTCGGCAAAATCGAATTTATTTTCACCTGATTAAACCTTTTTTTTTTAAGACGAGGAAAGGAAAATTAAATACATTGTTAATATTGATTTGACTCAATATTTTCGTAATGGGTTATGGAGCGAATTCGCAAAAGTATAGCAAGACTGCGAGAATCGGCAGTCGGCATAAGATAATAACCTATATAATATATATATATATATAACACGCATACTAGGGTGTTCCTTAATTTTTGATTTTAAAATATGTTTGATCTCACCCCCTAATATTGTGCCTATATGTATAAAAACGAACTACAAAAAGTTTCGGTTCGATCAGATAAGGTTGACCCGTGCCGACTTGTGATTTAAGTTTGAACTTACTACATTTTTCAATATTTACGAACATTTTCGACATTTTCGTAAATATTTCGTTAACCTTTAGAAATATCGATATTTTTAATACTACATATTTTAAAGTAAATTAATTTTTCTATAACTTTTATTTTATTACATTTTTTCATATCTCTAACGGTTCGTGAATTATATTGATTTTACTCTAAAAAAACACGATATCTTTGGAAATACGAGCATCGACTGCTCCTGTTAAGAATTGAAACATAAGGTATAATAAATAAATTATAAATTTACAGAATGTAACTAAAAACAACTTAATAGTTAACGAAAATTTTGAATTTCAATTTCTAGTCGGCAATTTTGAAGATTACACCCCCCCATGATTTTTTTTTGTGATCGTCCCTGTATGTAAGCGTATGGTAAGATTACACGGCCAATCTAGTGCTTCCTTATCGCCATTGTGTAGACCTGATGTTCCTCCACCGAACTTAGTTTCCGGACATTCCTCAACAACGTGCCTAATAGTTTGGACCTGGCCACAGTTACAGAGCGGAGAGTCCACCATACCCCATTTGTGCATCAAATAATTGCACTTTCCCTGTTAAGGGCAGTCCATGCCGTACGGGGGAATTTGAAACCTGGAACTAATTGGGTCGGATCACTTATGAGGTGGTTATTTGGTGCTACTCCGTCTTTCCAATGTAAATTCCATAAGTCCCTCTCTGTGATTGTACTGTTTTTTACCGTCCATATAGGATTTCTAGATTTCAGTCTTTTGTTTGGAGCGTTATACAAGTCATGATATATTGGAAGGCTTGGAGAGTTTTGTATTTTCTCTTGTATATGTTCTTCAAATAATAATTATCAAGGCCCGAGGATTCGTGACTATGCAAACGCACGTGTTTTGGGCGAGAGATTCGTTTCGAACGATTTGCAATAAAACGATGAGCCCACGTGTTTTTACACGTTTCTTACAGATTCCGTCGACTACATTAAATACTACGAAATTCTATATCGAAATCGTCACGCAAAACGCGAGCTTACGACTACTATACGCGATTTTCGTATAGTAAACAACGCGTTCAAACGTTCAAACGTTTTTCGTGTATATTTCATAAAAACCAAAACGAACCTTCGAGAAATTCGAAAACGGTGAAAGTTTGAAATACGTAACAATACGTATTATTTCCTCCGTTTCTTTCCCATACGAAACGGAATATTATTATATTCTTCCGAGTCCGCTCGTATAAGGACATTATCGATTGTACGTCGTCGTCATTATTATAAAATAGTTTCATTAAACCGATAAACAATACTCGCGAACGCGCAAACAGTATGCAATATCGTATTATCATTAATTTTTCCGAGCCGTCAATAATATCGTTGCCCTTGATTCCGGTCGATAACCCGGAAGCCGAGGCCTTTTTTTTAGATAAAAAAAAAATAAAAATACTCAATAGAGAAATGGCGCGGGGAGGGGGGCAATACGTCCTACTGTATTTTATTATTATAAAGTCGATTGCAATATATTTTGTAAGTTATATTAGAGCCGACGAGTGTTATAACTAGAGCCCGTTCTAGGTTCATATCACACCGAATTTAAACAGCAAATTTTATATTGCATATTTCGAGGGTTATTGCATAATAATTATTGTTCATAAATGCACATAAAATGCATATTCAATTGGTCGTTAATAAATTATCTATTTGAATATTTACAATCGATTTAGTAATTACCTTACTGTAATGAGATCGGAGCACGAATAGAATATATGATAGGTATACTATATTGTATTGATAACAAAAAATCACATAATATTTTAATTTTAAGTGTTGTTCTGACAAATTTTAAAAATATTTAGATTGTGTAAATGTTTAAAATATTTATACAAGGCTTGTTATTTTGATAAGTTTTCTAAACGAATTAGATTGATTTAAATGATTTGCAATGTAATATAGCAGTGGATATAATAATTTGATGTAAAAGTGTGGTTTAAAAAAAAAAAAAACACAATTTTTTAAGTGTAACATAATAATGCATGTAATTGCATATTTAACCACTTTTTCTTTGCATATTTGCATCATATTTGACACTTTTTAAATGCATATAAATCCGCGGGCTCTAGTTATAACTCATAATCGCGGGCGACGGATTTATAACGAATTTATAATAATATGCAAACTCATATATTCGTTAGACTAAACGCGGTTATGAAATCTGCAGACGGGACGAAATGTGTACTCTGTTTAGTATTCACAAGAATATTCTTATTGAAATAGTTTAGGGCATAAACTTTAGGCGATTTTTCGTCACTTTTTGCGCACATTTAACGCGTGATTTTTTCATTTTTACAGTGTACGTTTTATTGTACGTTTATATGATAATATTATGTACGTTTTCGATATAATTATGACAAGGTCGACGTATATTGGCGTTTCGCAATAAAACGCCAATTCCGAAAACGGCGAACAACAACTTCTCACAATGGTCACAAAGGTACAATGATAAAACGACGACCGTTCACGATATAAATACGTATATCGAGATAAACTCGTATACGACTTGAGTCGTCGTTATCGAATCGGAACGTTACGAGCTAATTACAACGATATTAAACTTGGATGCAAATTCGCGAGACTTATCGAACTTTATTCGCCTATTTCGCGCATAATCTCTCGCGCGCGCGCGCGTGTGTGCACATGTTTTATCGTTGTTTCGCAACGTATCGTTTTATAATAAATAATTTTTAAAAGCATAATGTTTTTTTGAGTTTTTAAAGTCATTTTTGCATTTTTTTAAGGGCATTTTTTGAAGTTTTTTAGGGCATTAAAATCCCAGCCCTAATTATATCATATTATTATGATATGACGCCACTGAACAAAAATATTTGTTATAGGTAATTTAGAAATCATAGTTGCATATTCATTAGTTAACAGTGTTTCCGTTTCATGTAAGGAACGTTGCGAAACGTTTTTCATTTTTGTGCTATCATAGATACGATGGCGATTGACTGATAACAACTATAAACATCATGAAATAAGATTATATGGATAAGATTATATCTAAAGGTACTCAATCTTATATTTTAAAACATCAACCTACATATGTGCACTGCTATAGTCACTGCTTAAATTTAGTTTTAATTAAATCGTGTTCAATACAACCAGTACGAAACACGATTGGCATAGTTGAAGAAGTTACAAACTTCATTAGATAGATTCGTATATAATTTGAATTTTTTGTTTGTGCCCCCCCCCCCCATAAGGCATTTCTAAATACGCCCCTGTTCAACTCCTACGCCTACGCCGCCGCGAGTATGTATTATTGTAATCGGAAAACAAATTGCGAAAACGTCACCGATTATTCGAAATACGGCGCGGCGTTCGCTCTCTTGCCCGAAAAGAAAACGGTACATTTTGCGCGCATCTAAAATCTGATTTCGATAAAATAACGAAATCGACCGCGGGCGAGTAATAATAATAATTATTAGACAATATTATTTCAGTCGTATTTTATTGAATTCGCGCGGGACCGCGACGATCGTATTCCCAAAATATTATTTTTCTCTCCGCGATAACAACATCGTCGTTAAGGTGCGATTCCTATGCACGCGTCTAGAGACGCGCGGCCGACGCGGCGCGATTTAATTTTAGTCGCGCAGGTACTATACTTTACTTGTTTTTAAATATAACCGATTCCTATGACCGCGGACGACCGCTCCGAGGGCAATCAAATCGCACGAGCCGCGCGGCTATTTCTAATTTTGATGCTTGGGTTGGTTTTTATGTCTTCCTCAACTAGGTTCAATACATAATTAAATTGATCCCAACTTAATCTAAAAAATTCCCTGAATTTGGTTTCGTCTCGCCATAAATGTTTTTCAATCAGGACACTGAAAAATCCCTCAGCTTCCCTGGCTAAGTACATTTCATGCACTTCATTTTTATTTTTTTGATACAACGTATTTTATGATAGCTTGTTCTTCTTCTATTTGTTGTAAAAGAAGTAGTTTTAAGATTAATTTTTGTTTTTTCGTTAAGGACATGGTTAAACTAGTAAAATGGTAATATTTTAAAACACGTTTTTATGAGTATACAAGTACAACCGTTTCGAATAGAGGACTTGACACAACTACGTGTACGTGCGTAATTCTAGTCCCGTAGTGTTCTAGCCGCGCGTCTCCTGACGCGTACATAGGAATTAATATTAGATCGCGCGGCCAAAATTCAAATCGCGCCGCATCAGCCGCGCGTCTCTAGACGCGTGCATAGGAATCGCACCTTTATTATACAACGCGCGCGCGCGCGCGTATATTATGCACACGAAATTATATAATATTTTTCGATTTAGATAATATTACAATATTATTATTATAACGCGTTCACACGTGTGTGGTGGAGCGCCATCAGACCGCTATTATAGCTATATTATTATAACACACCGCAGCGTTCGTAATGAAATCGTTAAATTCGTTCCGGGCGATAAAAAAAAAAAAAAAAAAATGAAAACGGATCGACTCGTTTGAATAATAATATAATAAACCGATGAAATTATTTCTTGGGAAAATCGTACGGAAAAAATTCTCATTGTTGTATAATATTATTCTATTTTATCGCGCCGAAAGCGCGTGGCGGGTACACACGCTTCCATCATACGGGACGCTCTGCGTTTGCCGTGAGAAAGCGATCGTTTCGCACGTGTGAGTGGGTTAAAGCCGTCCGTCCGTCCGCAGCGGTGTAAGTCGTATTTTATTTTATTTTTTTTTTGTAAAAATGAGTTATACGTCATTGCGGGCCATAATCTTTGAAAGGCAAAGTGAAGCAAGTCGTAACCAATGGCTCATAACTTATAGCTCTAAAAAAGGTTGTTATACGCGCTTATAAATATGCTCTAAAAAGTATTCATATAAGCGCTTAAATTATTATTATTTATTATTATATTGTTTTATTATTTTAGCTTTAAATAAAAAAAATTGAATGTAATATTACATCGGAGTTATTGTACTTTATTGTATCGTGAAAAGTGAAAAGAAAAATTAATTAACACGAATTAATTACTAATATGAATAATTAATATGACTATAATTACTTGTTAATTTCAAGAAAAAATGTTTGTATGTGTGCGTAGCTTCTTGGTTATCTGAAACAAATGTATAGCTCACATAAGTACCTCTAGGATCTCTCAACAAAAAAAGTATGCAAATTCTAAAAGTTATGAGCCTACTAAAACTAATATGAATAATTAATATGACTATAATTACTTGTTAATTTCAAGAAAAAATGTTTGTATGTGTGCGTAGCTTCTTGGTTATCTGAAACAAATGTATAGCTCACATAAGTACCTCTAGGACCTCTCAAAAAAAAAATATGCAAATTCTAAAAGTTATGAGCCCTGGTCATAACTTATAAACTCCTATGACTAGGGCTCGGAAGTTGTAGGAGCTGAAAAAGGTAAAATATGCATGCGAATATGCACGAAAAAATTGCAAAATATGCATTAAAAATGTTAAATATGCAAAAAAATTATTCTGAATTCCAAAAATAAAATACATCAGATGTTGTTAATATACATAAAAACTATTAATAACTAAAAAAAAATTATAACCGGTTGGCATTTTGACATCTTATTGAGCTGAAAATAAAATTAAAAATTATATAAGTATTTATTTTAATTACGAAAAAAATACATGTTTTCTAATAAGTACCTGTTAAGTTATTGCATTGAACCGCCAATACTTTCTTAAGATTTTCTATTTCAAATGGACGACGATTATTCGATAGAAGATTTTGGAAAACGATCTTTCAACGTCAGTTGAAGTCATCGGAGCATATTTATAAAATTTTAAAAATCATTGCCTGCCAACTCATATTATACAGGTTAAGAAAGAAAAAAATCAATTTTTTTGGAAAAATATGAAATATGCATAATATGCGTATAAAATCAATGAAATATGCACTTTTTTAGCTAAAATTGGTAAAATATGCAAAAAATGCATTTTCAATTTTCAATTTATTAACTCGCAATTGTATACTTCAAATTTCTAGCTACTTCTGTTATAAATTGATATCATACAGAACAATATGCAATTCCTACAACTTCCGAGCCCTACCTATGACAAATGCTCGATTTGACGTTCCGAATTTATTTTTGAGTTTTTAATAAACCTTTTTTGTTTCTCCGATTAAGGTTTATGTGACCGAAGTTTATACTGAAGTTTATACTTACACCGCTATAACCCACTCATATATATATATATACGTATATAAAGTATTTTTTATACGGTTTTTCGTTCGGGTGAAAAACCATACGCGCGCGTTGGGGTCGATGACCGATCTCAGAAACGGTTTTTTGTGTCATTCTCTCAAATACAGCAAATATCAAGTACAGTAAAACCCCTCTATAACGGACCCTTTATTCTTCTCGTAACGAAAAACGACGGAAAACACTTCACGACCGGGAAAAATCCGAGCGATGCCGTTATACAGAGGCTTTTATCAGAGGCTTTTATTTTATTTATTCTATTTAGTTTTATTGTATTGTATTCATATTAATTACTTTAAACGATTAGAAACTCGAATTTCACCGACGACGAGAGGTGAATCGCGGGCCAAACGTGTTCAAATCGATTTATTAATAATTCTTTATTATTATCGTATAAATATTGTGCTAATTAATGTCGTAATAATATTTTATTTATTTCGGCCGATAAACTATATCTCCTCCTCTCTCTCTCTATATCTTTACCTATTTATATCGTTTTTTTTTTTTTTTTTAGTAAATCGTTAAAAAACCAACTACGGTTATTCCGAAGCGGGAACGAAACCGGCGGCGACGATGAAAAAATAAAATAATATTTATGTGTAAAGAGAGAAAAAATCGCGCACGGCAAAAAGTGGACGATCGTCCTTATTATAATGTATAAGTAATAGCAGGTCTTCCGCGTGGTAATCGCGTTTTTTTTTTTCTCCGGCTAAATCGCGTTCGTCTCTCCTTCGATTCCTTCGCGAAACGGACGCCGCGCCGCTGGAAACGCGTAATAATATTAATTATATATTATATTATTATTTTACGCACACCGTTTACACGTGGTGATGCGCGCGCGCGATTTATAATCGTTATTACATAATATCATACGCTCGGCGTGATTATTATCGTAGTCGTCGTTTTATTATTATTATTATAATATTGTTTGTTTTATTAATAAAACAATTATTTACAATAAACGCGGCAGGTCGCCCCGGCCCGCGTGTAATAAACATCGCGCTGAAAAATGATTCATTGGCATCGGACGAGAATATTTTGTAATTACGAGCGCGTGCAGTTGGCTCGCATCCGGGCGAATCCATAAATTACAGCCGATGCAGCAGACATATACTTGCGCGCACACACACGCGCGCAAACACCGGCAACGGTATTAAACATAAAAATATTGTAAATAGTGAAAAATAGCCGCTCGGCCGCCGCCGAGTCTTCTCGTTTATGCGTTTAATACTCGTTATAAATTATATTTGCCGTAAAGTTTTCGCGGATTTCCGCAGACGTCTCTCGCGGCGGCGTTTATATTTTATTTTTCATCGTTACGCGAGCGAGACGATGTACGCGACGTGTACGTTATTATTACAATGTTTTCGCTATAGCGGTGTGTCGCGTGTCGAATCGAACAAACGCACAGAAATTAATCAAACACTTAAAATAACCGTATAAGCTTCATAGTCGACAAGTCCCTTTTATTTGCACGTCCTCGTTCCTTTTATAAACTTCTACGCTGAGATTTTCGTATGTTTTGAAAATGTCTATTGCCCCGTTACAATTTAAGCGGAAACCAATATAGTGTCATAATCTCTCCGCACAGACGTTACAATGATAAATATTATACGTATACGAGTACGTCTACCGTCGCGTCGAGTTCGTTCGGCGGCGGCGGCGGCGCTTCGCGTGTTCAATCTCGGGGCTTGTTAATATTATAACAAATGACCCGAAGAAAATAAATAAAAACCTTTTATTTCTCTCTTTATAAATATCATTTATATTATGTGATTATTATTTATATTTAAATGGTTTTGGTTTTTTTTTTCTTCTTCTGCTTCTCGGCCCCGGGCGCAGCGCAGCCAGTTTAAAAAGCCATTCGATTTATTACGTACACTGTACAAACATGTTTATAAATCATTTGATTACACGTCATAATTAATTGTTTCGAATACGCGCGCGCTCGCAGGTACACACACACACGCGCGCGCACTTTTACTCTGCCGAGGAAATTTTAAATATTGTTTTCGAAAAACATCAAACGCGTCGTCGTGTTCGGACGTCGAAAACTACTCGTTACACTCTGCGCACTACTCTCCTTTTCAAAGACTTTTGGCTCGTCTCAAAGGACGCGATCGTATCGAAAACGTCCTTCGACTCGTATACGGTACAATAGTTATATCCTTCTCTCGCGAGTGTTTCAGTAGAACGGCGCCGTCGCCGCCGCCGCGGAACTCGCTCATTTAAATATAATTAAAATAATTACGGTTTTTTTTTTTTTTTTTAATAGTTTTCACGTCGTCGGTTTTAATACGATATTACGAGTTTTTTTTTTATTTTATTGAGGAAACAATAACAATTATTATTTTCGGGTCGTGGAAAAGGGGAATTAAATGTGAATTAAAAACGAGACTTTTTCGTTGTGCTTTCCCGAAAACGTGCTTCCGCAAAACACGACGAATCCAAACACGACGATTTTCAGCCTTTTTCCCCGTCATTTCGAGTCTTTTAAATATTATAATTTTACATTATTACGAGCGTTTGAAAGTTTGATAATAATTCTTTTTTGTAAAAAAATAATGTGTGTCGTCGCGTTCATATTGTAATTATTATATCATCGTTTGAAAAGAGTTGATAATAAGAAGAAAATCTTTTACGTTTTTCCATTCTTTTTCGGCTCGTCTTCTTTGCGTCGTAATAATAATAATAATAAAAACGAATCGCCGACTGCAGGCCGTCTTATTTTAATAGGTGCACGCGTGCACGCGTGTAAAAACTACTAATTGAAACGCATACATAATTAATTAATAATTAACGACAATCGAATAAAATACGCGTGTAATAAATAATTTAATACCGACGACGACGCGAGCAGCACACGAGTACAATAATTATCATCGTAGCTTTACCGTGAACGCGCCGACAGAACCTTAATGAATTCATCCGGGGATAAACACTCGATCGAGTCGACGCGCGACGTTTTGATTGATAAAAAATTATCGTACTCGAGTACAAAAGCGTTAAAAAAAAAAAAAATCAACCCCCGCCGTCGTCGTAGTCGATTACAGCAGTATTATTTCGGGTAAATATTGATTGCGCTTTATTAAAGACCACGAGTGCGCTAAAATACCCGAAAAATCGAGAAAACACGAACGAATCGACGAGTTTTGCGCCCTTCGAATAAGATGTAAATTATAAGTAGAGCCCGTCTATGGGGGTTTAAAATGTCCCCGCGGTTCATATCACATAAATTGCACATAAATGCACATAAAATGCATATTTAATTGGTCGTTTATAAATTATCTATTTGAATATTTACAATCAATTTAGTACGAATTGATATGATAGGTATATATTATTGTATTAATAACAAAAAATCACATAATATTTTAATTTTAAGTGTCGTTCTGACAAATTTTTAAATTTAGATTGTGTAAATGTTTAAAATATTTATACAAGGCTTGTTATTTTCATAAGTTTTCTAAACGAATTAGATTGATTTAAATGATTTGCAATATATTATAGCAGTGGATATAATAATTTGATTAAGTGTAACATAATAATGCATATTTAACCACTTTTTCTTTGCATATTTGCATCATATTTGACACTTTTTAAATGCATATAAATCCGGGCTCTAATTATATTATTTCCGACGATAAGTCCCGCCGAACCCTACGTGTTATTATTAATTTATCGCGCCGATTATTATTAATAGCGGCGCGCGCGCGCCGGTGTCGAGTGCGTATTTTTGGATTCTCGCACCCAGTGTATACAACAAATAAGCCGTGTAAGCCGCCTTTTGTCGGAAGGGTGTGGCGGCAAATCCCCGGTGTTCGACACGCGATCGTCGCCGGTCGTTTCGGGTTTATTATCGAGACTGTTTGGATGAAAAAAAAAAAAGCAAGCCGATCGCAATATTCAGATTACGACGAAAACAAATCGTTTTTTATGCTCGCAAGCACATGACCGTGTACATTGTACATTGTACATTATTATAAATATATTTAAACAATGATGATAAAAAAATTAAGGACTTGCCTCGAGTATTATTATTGTTATTAACCCTTCGTTAGGCGCGTGGTCTACACTTGTAGACCATTTTAATTTCTGATTATTTTAGTTAATTTTTGATACTTTTGTTTATTTTAAAAATGTAAAATATTCATACACACGTAAGGAACCATATTAATACTGAAATATTCAAAATAATCCATAAATATTTGAAAAAATACAATATTATCCATCGTCAGTGGTGAAATTTTGATTATTTTTTTCATAGCATTTTTATTTTCAGAACTACTTACTCAATTATCTTCTGATTGGTCTGAAATTAAAAATATCTTGAATTGACATGTTTACGAATGACCCAAAACAAATTGAAAACGTATATTTATATTTTCTTGGGAGTTATCTTCGAATGAAAATGGATATAAATTACCTACCATATGCACATCAAAAATTGATAAAAAATCTATAAACACATAAAATGATTTCATATTTATTTTTACTTACTGTTTATAATTCGTTTAAATTCAATGAATTAAAAACATAGATAGTTATAATGAAAATAATTTTGAAAATTTACAAAAAAAATAGGAATACGGTTAGTCGCGGTTAGTCGCGTGGTCTACAATAATTGTAGACCAGTAGTAATATTTTTGATTTGTTCAATCACACAACGCTCATCAACAGTCACGGTGGTACTGATTACAAAGTAATAAACATAAACAACAGCTACCCAAAAGTACAAGACACTTTAAGTTATTGTTTAAGACTTAAATTGATAATATTTATTGCTGGTCTACAACTGTAGACCACGCGCCTAACGAAGGGTTAAGTGTGCGAAAAAAGTCACGACCGGTTTCGATTGAAAATCAATGTCGGTTGTTGTGAATACAATAATATCGAAAACGAATTTTCCATTGAGAGACAAAATATTTTTTGTAAAAGAGATTGAATTTTTTCTTTTTCGCACGCTTAATCAATAATACTCGAGGCAATAGTCCTTTATTTTTTATTTTATTATCGTTTAAATATATTTAATAATATTTCGTTATTATTTACGAGAGTATTAACCATTAAACATTAATATAATTATTACTTTGTTTATTTATTTTATATTTTGTATACAATATAAATATAAAATAATAATATCGCGTCGATCGTGATTTATATTTTTCAAAAATACAAAAAAAAACGAACGATTTTAGCAGCGAGAGCGAAAAACTTATTATTTTTTTTTTTAAAATAATTTTCATACTCTGTAGAGTTTTATATTGAAAATCAAAATGATTTATTTAATATTTCAATGAAAAAAAAAACCATTCCTTTTCGGTTAGCGATCGGTCGAAATAATATTCTTACTTTTAATCGGTCGACGTTTGTCGTTTTTTTTTATTTCAATATTTATACCAATTTATAGGTACTATTATGACTACACGCAGACATAAATTGTAAATCGTTTTCATAAACTTACCTAAACTATTTTGAGTACCTAATCAGGAATATGATTTTAGATATTGTATTGACAAATTGAGACGAGTTTCTTGTATTCTTTAAAGAGTCCTTTTTGGCCAGAAATACTTGGCCTCTATCCTTATGATGGGTTTCCTGAAAAAAAAAAGAGAAATAGTTATACGAAACATTATTACGATTGTTATTTTTTAACAGACACTTAAAAAAAAAAATGTCATATTTGAAATATAGCGCTTTCTTTAATAATAACTGATATAATAATTAATTAATTATGGCGTTTCTGTGACAAAACGATCGCACTGCTGTCTCCCGACAACAGGTGACGCGAAGGATATTTCTTCGACACAGTGCGACGGTTTTTTTTCCCCTCCCCTCGCGAGTCCTGCGTTAAGCGCCTCCGCGTTACCAACCACCCCCTCCCCCCCCCCCGGTCGGTGGTGGTTTTTTCGAGTCTACACGCTCCGATGCGCGTATTCTCCTTTGCGGGGCAATTAAAGAAGAAAAATAATCGTCGGCCCCCGAGTCTCGCTGCTGCTGTTTAGAGGAGAGACGGGAGAGAAGAAGAAGAAGAAAAAAATCGGGTTTTTTTTTTGTTTTTTTACGAGTCGTATTGTTGTTGTCACAGACATGCGGTTGCTTTCACGACCCATTACGTCTTTCCTTTATGTCGTACGCGTATAATAATATATACTACGCGACGGCGGCGTCTGTCGGTACATTTATGCCTATTAATCGTATAGAGAGACGGAGAGATATGGTTATTTATTTTTTTTTCCCGACGAAAATGATTTTTACAACGCGTCTGCGGCGGCGATCGTTTTTATTTTCGTTCCTGGATCGGATCCAACCGATTTTCGAAATAATTAATATTATTAATACGAGCGCGCGCGCCGAGACGAATAACAATATACGACTCGGAACGAGTGTCGAACGTATTTATTTTTTTTTTTTAAGTAGCGGAACGGTTGTATCGTTGTTTTTATGCCGGTTGTTGTTAACCGCGAGCCTTTGACGATGCGAATTCGAGCGGAAACGCGACGGGAAAACGTGTTTTGTATAAAGAAACGTTAAATATCGTACGAAATTATACGATTTTTACGTCCAGAACGACGACGGTCACCTTCAAAGGACATCTTCTTTTTAAAACACATTCGAACCGGTCGAAATAGTCACACAACGGATTAGTGAAACATCTCCAAAAGCCGATTTAAGCGATTCAAAAGTCACTACAGTACTCCCTCGTTAACACGAATTATTGGATAACGCGAAACTCGAACAAATTTTAGGAACCATATTATTGTCGTTTTGTTGATTAACACGAACAGATTTTTCGTTTATTTATCGTTTATCAGATCGTTCGATCTATTTTCGTTTTATCCACTCGTATGCATGTACATAATTTAATCTTTATTGCAGCTAAGCAGTTTTATCGATATCTTATCCCTCTAATTCTCCATGTATGTGTGCAATCTGGTTTAGTGGTCTCGCTCTCGTTCAAATCAATATTGTTCTATCGAGTGTATCGATCAGTTTCGAGTTGACTTGGTCGGTGATTTGTTGTGTATATCAGCTGTCCGTCTGTGTCGACCGAAATGAGTTTAAAAAGGAAGCAAACGTCTATCGATCTAAAAACTAAACAGCATCGATTTAGTAGTGGAAGTAGAAAAATGTACACTATCTAAAAGAAAAATTGCGGAGAAATTTGGCATTCCCAAATCAACTTTGTCAACAAAATTATAAAAAATAAAATAGAATCGTACTAGACTAAATGTATTTCGACTTTTTATTTTCGTTTTGTTTATTTTGCCGCCCCGAGGGCGACATTATAACCAGTGTAATTTTACGCGTAATAGTGTGATCGATTTAATAGAAATTCAAAATACAAAATTTTTTAAATATTAAATACATTTTCAAAACGGTATATCGGACCTTGCAGATAGAGTGTCGTAAAGGACGCATTTAGAAAGCTTTTAAAATCGTAATATTCCTGCGGCAGAAACGCGATCGAACGAGAACGATTGAGAATATAATATTTTTATGGAAAACATATTGTTATGAGAAATCGTGAAATTCGTACCTCAAAAACGACGAGTTTAGCAATCGTTTATTGTTTCGATGATTTTCCGCGGCGAGACGAGCGCTTTCGCGGTTCGTCTGATTCGTTCGGTGACTTTTTTCGCGCGATTTTTCGTTTTCGCGTCCTCGAGAGTTCTGCAGGACAATAACGAGGACAGCAACGGGAGCGCGAGGAGCCTATAGCTGTCGGGTTTATTATTTTGCGCGCATACCGCAGACGCAATAAAAAGAGGAAAACATTGATCCTTTTAAGCGAGTATAAAAACGCGAGCGCGCGCGCGCACACTCGTCGTTAAGTCTGGCGCTCGCGTAAAAAATAAAAATAAAGAAACGCTTTTCGTCCTGGGCGAAAAAAAAACGCGCGCGCGCGCGCGCGTCTGCAAACGGGATGGGGGGGGGGGGAAAGGATGAAAAATATAATATAATATAATAATATCGTCGTCCTAGCGCTCCCCCGACGTAAATATTTTTCTCGGTCGTCGTTTACTCGAATGTCGTAGTAAAAAAAAAAAAAAAACACGACCGGGTATTTTTATCACCCCGTACGGGCTTCTGCCGCGGCGGCGGCGGCGAAGCGATTTTTATGCGCGCGTGTGCGGCGCGCGTTATTGAATCGTCAGGCTCGTTAAAAAACGACCGTAAGGAGATAAAAAGAGGATGTGTTGTAGTAATACGCGCGCGTCTAAAAAAATCGAGTAAAAAAATCTCGTCATTGCGTTTGGTGGCCACTGCTGACGTATTACAGTCTAAATAAAAGTTAACAGCCCGCCGCCGGAATCTCGTTTCCCCCCCTTTCCTTCGCGTCTCGGCCGCTGTCGGCGCTACCGCCCGCGCGCCGCGTCCTTCGTCCTTCGTCGTCTCCTGCCGCCCCGCGCTGCCGTGTCGATAATCATCTTCGCGCGTTTTTATTACACCTCGTCGTCGTCGTCGTCGTCATAATATTATAGGTGGTCGCCGTGTCGTTCGGGGCAACCGTATTTACATAAACACGCTCGCGCGCGCCGTGTGCGACGCGTTGTTTTTTTTTTTTTTTTTTGTTCCAACTGCACACGACGAACGGGCGGGCGCGCAGAGATTAATGTTTAAAAATCGTAAACGAATTCACGCCGCCGAACCAGTCACGGAGACTTAAATAAAATTCGAAAAAGAAGAAGAAAAAAAAAAAAAATGTAAAACAAACGTGTTTTTACCACCAGCCCTTTCACCGTGTGCGCGTCCGGCGGTTTTCTCATTCACTCTCGGCCACGTGAAATTGATTTTTTCGTTCGTTTCCTATCCGCACTGTTCAATTCGAGATAATATAAAAAATATGATTAATGCGATGTAGACTGCAGAAGATGCTTACGTTTAATTTCACGTAATTATTGTCATTGACCAGGGTTCGGATTTTATAGCAGTGAAAATTCTAAAATATGCGCTCTAATATGACCAGAAAAACCGTAAAACACGCTCATTATAAATATGCCCTAAAAACATCGAAAATAGCAAAAATAATAAATAAATACAAATCAAAATTACAGTCGACGGTATATTGTAGAATCTACAATCATACGGAACAATAAGAGATGAGAAGGTATAAATGAAAAAATATATTCGAATTTAAAAAGAGATTATGACGTCGTGTTAAATAATATCATATTATTTATCAATTTTCAATATGAAACGAAAATGTGGGCGCATTTTTCTTATGGATTCGCGAGAATTAATACTATTATTGTCATTCAATATAAACGAGATTTATGAAAAATACAAAACGAAGCGTAGAATTAAGAATATTAGCGAAAAATAGCACTAAAAATCTAAAAATCTTCAAATGTGCAAAAAATAATAGCAAAATTAAATTTCATATTTAGAGTCCCTGATGCGCAAAACAAATGTATAGCCCACTCTGCTATTTTTATCTCTATAAAATCCGAACCCTGGTCATGACACTACCGAGTATTTTTAAAAAAAAAAAAACAGGACAACTTGGCGTCCCGAAAACTTTTCTATCGGGACGGCGAGACTTTTGCAATACCGTACAACTCTGGGACGACGTCTGGCAACTACAAGACGTATAGACGAGTAGCCGTCTTTGTGTTCGGGGAATACAATCGAAATTAATTTCCATATTATGTTAGCGACTGCGAAACGGAATGTCTTATGGCAGAAAGACGATTTAAGGGAATGTCTTTGCCTCCTTCCGGTACAGTAATCGCGCTTTGGAAAACAATTCCCAGTACGCCGCTGCAGACGCACGCCACTCGACTGCAGTGGACAGGACGGTCGTGTATAATAATTACAATATCATCGTACACCCCGCAATACCGCATGGCCGAGACTAATTGCCGGGTAATTGGTCCGAGTGCAACTGCACTATGTTATATAACAAATTGTAACTCTCAGGCGCGTGCGCGCGTGTACGAACTCGCTCTCTCTGAAAACAATTTGTTCGTAAATAATAATTGTACGCGGTAATCGCGACCGTCCTCCGCCACTCGTCCGCCGCGTGTTGCACCTTGCACTCGCCGCGGTGCACGCGGTGCACGCGCGCGCGCTCACTGCACCCGCCGCTCACGTATACATGCACGAAAATGCAACAACACAACAAATTATTGTGCAACGCTGGACGAGTCGACGATGATATTTTTAACTCGAGTCGAGTTCGCGTTTTCTAAACGCGCGCGATTAAAACACGTCGATTCGCCTAGGCATCGATCCACACCCGGTTGAATTTTTTTTTTTTTTTATGTATGGTTTTTTCATTTCTTTGGGCCCCTATCCCTCTTAGTTACGCCACTTCGATATCGTTGCAACTACTATACCGATTACTATCTTTAGAGTACTCTACCTATACTATTCCTGACTGTTTACATTATGCTAGAAACGGTAGAGTACTCACTCTACCGTCGTACTATACCAAATACTCTACCAATGTAAAGCCGGCTTTAAGCATAGAATGTAACGAATGTTACAGTATCGCGGTTACGACGAAAAACCCGATCGAATAAAACGGATTTTCGAACGCGCGCCGCTCCCTGGCCCTATCAAAAGCACTAGTAAACACTTTTCGACTCGACGTAAAACGTGGAAAAGTATTTATGACGTGACGCGTAGTCGAAGTACGCCGTCGGAGAAAAACGTATATGACATATCGAATCAGTGGCGTAACTTCAAAATTTGGGCCCGGGAGCGAAATTTTCAACGGGCCCCCCATCGTCCCAGCTGGTATATTAAGAAGATCCGGGGGAGTGTATTCACCTTATTGAAATTAACTATATCAGTAGGATACTATATATTGTGCAAATGATCGCCATATTTTTACTTAACAATATAACATCACAATCATCGGTATTGTTAATATTTTGACAAATCGATCGGTAACGTTATTTTTTTCGGAGTTTTCATGTGGTATTTCAAAAACAGATGTAGTTATAGTAGGATTTTCCGAAGTAGATTCAACCGTCTTTTTTAAAAAACTGTCTAATTTGGGCAGTTTAGCATCTTTAAATTTTTGTTCTATTATTTTTTTGCGCTTTTGTGCTCCACTCATAGGTTATTGCTTATTTTAAAATGCAAATTTCAAAAAAAATTATACACTTGAATAACAAATATTCAATTAATAATTAATAGAAAAAATTTTTTATTTCTTTGGGCCCCTATACGAACGGGCCCGGGTGCGACCGCACCCTCTGATCCCTCTTAGTTACGCCACTGTATCGAATGGAATCAAAAACGAACGCTAGTTATTACACGGCGCGGCGGCGGCGCGGCGGTTGGCGATTAATATATTTTTATTACGCGTGGAACGAGTCGAAAAAACATGGCAACACGAACCGCGGCGTACGGTAAAAATCGCAATAAAAAAAAACCAGGTTTTCGCGAAGCGGTCGTCGCCGCCGCCGTCGCGCGTTTCGCAAAACCCCGATCGATTAATTAATATGACGTGCGACGACATATTATTATTATTATTATCGTCGATGTAATCGCGATTGATATTCTATACGACGCGACGACGACGGTGTACACGAGTAATCCTTTTTCGACTCGTGTCGCGTACTACGTATATTTACCAATATAGTAATATTATTATCATCATAGTACGCATTATGATTTATGAAGTTCGGACGAGAAAAACCGCACAGCGTATGCGATATTATTATATAAAGTGCATTTGCACTCGACCGCGGCCGACGATGATTTACTTTTAACCGTCGCGGTCGCGTCGTGTCAACATATCATCTCGTTACGTTAAATAATGCGCGCGCGCGCGCGCGTGCAATAAAAAATATGGAATAAAAACGTCACGTGTTACGAGATTTCCCGTCCGAACCTTTTCTCCGTCGGGTATTCCATCGACTTCCCACAACATCGTACGGGAAACAACAAGTACGAGTACAATTTTGGTTTGGCGAGGAGAGTATGCGGTTAATATATCGCACTCCTAGAACAAAACTGCCACAACTCAAAATTGATGAATTTTGAGTTGTGACTACTGTTGAATAGAGAAAAATAAGCTCTATAAAATGCAATAACGCCACATTCAATATCATTTTTCACTTAGCCACTATAGAGATGTGTCAGTATTGGATTATTTAAAAATGTTAGTTAATTTTCAATGCAAGAGAGCCATATTTACTGCCGTGGCTGTATACTTATTTTAATTTATCCAAATTATCACTGAAGTCAAAATTCAAGACTGCCTTATTTCGACTTGTGGCGTTCTTGCACTGAATAATAAAAACTAATTATCGTGTGATATGTTGAGTGCAAAACAGCGATATTTAGAGTTGTGGCAGTATTGCATTTTATAATTTGTGATAGTGCAGCCACAACACGAAATATATGACTATAAAGTGGCCATCTAAAAATCAATTTCTGTATGCAATACAGTCACATCTGAAAATATGGCAGTCTTGCATTTACTTGAAAAATTGTAAATGGCCACAAGTCTAAATTATTGGGTTTAAGAGTGAATTTCATAATATTTGAAAAAATAATATTGTAAAGTATGATTGTAAGTATTTAAGTGTTAAATTTCAAACGCATAAGTAAAAAACTCATCAAAATATCCTAGGTGCAAACTTCAAATCGATTTTTCTCAAAACTATAAATTTTGAGTTGTGGCAGTCTTGTTCTAGCAGTGCGATATTATAGCGCCCGTTTTCACGATACTGCAGATATCGTCAGTGGCGTAACTTCAAAATTTGGGCCCGGGAGCGAAATTTTCAACGGGCCCCCCATCGTTTGTTAAATCATTTTCATAATTGTTTACCAAAGAGGTAGTTAAACGTTTAAGTTCATTTTCATTCATTGAACATAATATATTAATTGCAGGTAATATTGAAGAAAAACGTTTTATTACTCGGTTCATACCATTAAAACGGTGTTTTATTTGAGTTTTTTGATAATAATTATGTCCAGAGTACGATAGTAAATTTGTGTTTTAAAATATTGTTCAGCATCACGGAGACGTTCATCGTTACGTCTTAATTCATCAAAATATTTAGTTGTTTTTGTTTTTCTTATTTTAGTGAACGTTATTGGCTCAACTCCCCACGAAATTGCCATATTTTGTTTAGCTTCCTCGAACACTTCTTCAAATTTATCACGCATTTCTTTTATTTTATTTAAGGCTGTTTGAAGCAGTTCGAAAGCTTTAAGTAACTCTATATCCGATTTTTGTAGCAATAGTGATACAATTTGTAATGAGTTGAGAATGTTGGATTCGATTCGACAATTATTATTAAAATTACATCAGACTTTTGAAAATAGTTTTGAACACCTGCTGACGCTTTTTCCTTTTTCATCTTTCATTCTACCCATAAGTGAAATATATGCTAAAATAATGTAATACGTTGATATAATAATATTCATACCCATATCGCCTACCGCAGCGAAAAAGGTCGTATCTAACAATTTTGAATTAATAAAAAAAAAATGATTTGTTTAATAGTATATTATAATAGAAAAATATAGGTAGTTTTGAATTTTTATTAATAATTAATAGAAAATGTTTTTTATTTCTTTGGGCCCCTATACCAGTGGTTCCCAACCTTTTTTATTCTACGCCCCCCTTTGTATATTTTCGAAACTCTCGCGCCCCCCCCCCCACCTTCTATAACGTCAAAAATATATCACTTTTTTGTGTACTTTACGAAGAAATTATCAAATATCCGGGATGAATTCAATTTTATTGATGATAATAATTATAATTTTTCATATTTTCCCTACATTTTAAAATAAAAAAAAATTTAATCAATAAAAATTGTATTTCGTAATAACTGCTTGCGCCTCCCCAGCAATGTGTACACGCCCCCCAGTTTGGGAACCAGTGCCCTATACTGGCCCGGGTGCACCCTCTGATCCCTCTTAGTTACGCCACTGGATATCGTTGCCCTCTCGTCGGAAACCAATCGTAAAAACCCCGTTTCGGTTTTTGAAATCGTCGATCGTCCGTTCTCGACGACGCGCGCGCGACGCTGAAAACTCCGACGGTTTCCGTGAACGTTACTTTTGAAAAAAAAAGTCCTCTTTAACGAGCCTCGTCCGATGAATTATTAATAGCGCGTCGTATCATACGCCTACGCGTTTGGCCCGCACGAGATGATATTACGTACGAGAGATATACCACCGTACGACGATCGGTCGTTTTCTAACGTCCGGTCGTCTCCGCGCCCGCAACTATTGTTTCGCGGAAAATTCGAAAACATATATTTTACCACCGTGTTGCGGTTCTCGCGGCGCGGCGTGTGAATATCCGACGGTCAGGTTTCCATTCGTCCGTCCGTTCGTTCGTTCGTTCTTCCGTCGGCGAAGAGACGTGTGAAAAATTAAAAAAAATCCGCTATATTCGAGAAATCGCGCTCGTAACGTTTTCCGTCGTTCTCCACTACTACCACTATAATAATAACAGAAATATAACGTTTCAGACGCACCAATGAGTTATTACGACGACGGGGCAACATGCCGAATTTGGACATGTGCGGACGGTGAAAGTTATAATGACCATTTACGGGTCGAAAAACGCGCGCGCGCGCGCGCGTGCTCGCGCAATGATTTTTTGCCGAGAGATTATAAATGGAAAAAAATAATTTATACGACCAACAATACAAATCGCGAGCGCAATAGAAATAGTAATATTATACGCGCGGTGCAACACAATAACGATGGTGCAGTTCTCGGCGTGCACTTTTAGACGATATCGAACACTTTGTCGAGTAGTTTTATCATCTTCGAACACGAGAATTCCGGACGTTTTCGCGTAATAAATATTATAACATGGCGTTAATATTCATTTTTCGGTTCTCGTTTTCGGATTGTCGATACGCTCGCGCGTTCGCGGCCGTTACGTTGTTAATTTTCAAACGAAAAAACGTAAACTTTACACGTACACATCGCGTTGTAGACGTGCAATCTGATTTGCACACCGTCATGCGATAGTTTAGTTTATCTCTTAACATCCCTAAATGTAAAGTTATGACCTTCTATCGCTCTAAGGCAATGATATCTTTTGACTATAGACTTGATGGTATATCTATTCAACGTGTTAGCCAGGTCCATGATTTAGGCATTTTATTTGTACCCTCCCTTAATTTTAGCCCTCAGATTGATTATATGACCAGCAAAGCTTTTCGTGTTTTGGGATTCATAAGACGTCACTCAACCAATTTTAGTTCTGCCAATTGCCTTCTAGCTCTCTATAATGCATTAGTCCGTTCGGTCATTGAATATGGGTCTATTGTTTGGTCACCATATACCGCAGTTGAAATTTGTCGGATTGATCGTGTACAAAACAGTTTTATGCGTTTCGCCGGTTATTGCCTCAACATACCTCATCCACCACACATGATTATGGGCCAGTAAGTCAAGCTCTGAGACTATAGTTCCCCTTTCTGTTAGGCGTGATAATTTTGATATCACTTTTATTCAGCGTCTGATTGAAGGCCAAGTTGATGCGCCAAGGCTACTTGGAGAACTTAATTTTCGTATTCCTAGTAACACTAGGCTTCTGTGTAATTTTTACTTACCCACCAATAAATCGAACTTTTCCAGGAATGCCCCACTTTCAAGGATGATGCTCAATGCAAATAATCATATAGACTATTAAAATATAAAGTACGAAGGCTCACATCATTTTTCACATGAATTACACCATGTTGTTGTTTTTTATTTCCTTACTATTTCTTTTTCCTCTCTCTAATATTAAGTTAGTATAAGCTATGATTGTTACTTACTGTTATCTATGCACTTCCTGCCTGTTAATTTTGTAAAAGCCGGCCGGCGTTGATTATAATAATAAATAAAAAAAATAAAAATCATGCAGTTCTCGGCGTGCACTTTTAGACGATATCGAACACTTAAAATGTTTTCCTTCGCGCGCGCGCGCCTCGTCGTCGTCGTCGAGTAGTTTTATCATCTTCGAACACGAGAATTCCGGACGTTTTCGCGTAATAAATATTATAACATGGCGTTAATATTCATTTTTCGGTTCTCGTTTTCGGATTGTCGATACGCTCGCGCGTTCGCGGCCGTTACGTTGTTAATTTTCAAACGAAAAAACGTAAACTTTACACGTACACATCGCGTTGTAGACGTGCAATCTGATTTGCACACCGTCATGCGCGTGTGGCGTTGTGATAGATTAAAAATATTAGGAAAACTCACGAAAACCGAAACATACGCCCTCCGTATACGGTTCGGTTGGCTCGGCCGCGGCGCGGCGGCGGCGTTATGACGTGTGCGATGCGCTGTCGTTTTCGGATCGTCGGACGCGATAATATTATTTCGTTCAAAAAAAAAAAAAAAACCACGTCGAAATGAAATGAAAATCCCGCCGCCGCCGCCGCAGTCGAGACGGTGCTCGGAAAGGAAACACTTTTCTCCCTTGAACTCGCGTCCGTATTTTACCGTGTGCGGCGAAACACGAGATTAAACTCGATCGGTCGTCGCGACATTGTATCGTGTTCGGAGCAAACGTTTTGTTTTTTCAACCCGTTCGATTCGACTTGATCAAATCCTTCCGGACTTTATTCGATCCTGTTACTGCGTGAGCTTTACTTCCTTAAAGACAACAACAGTACAATATTTATCTAAGATAAAAAATACAAATAAATGTGTATAGAAAAATTAATAAATCATAATTAATAAAAAATGTACTGTTACGTTATACAGGGTGTTTGAAAATGATTCATTCGATTATTGTAGTAGACTATAAATATTGTTCCTGTAATTCGAGGTAAACGAAGCGCCGACCATCTGAAAGGTGAGGTTATCGAGTTTTTATCGGTTGCTAATAAGTCGCGATAATGTGCAATTTAGTCATGTGACGTAACTTAATTAGTTGTTATCGAATTTGTCCATCGCCGGATCTTACAATCTGTGATTTTTTTCTCGAGGGTTACATAAAAAGCATTTTTTTATCTACCTCCCAAAGATCTCGACGAATTGAAAAGTCGCATTACAGACGCCATCAGCTTGGTTACAGTCGACTGTGCTTCAACAGTTTATGAGGAATTTGAATATCGCTTAGATAAAATTTATTTCAACATTATTAATCAAATTTTACAATAAATATGATTTTTTGAAATCGTATGAATCGTTCTGGAACACCCTGTAGTATCCGTTTTATTGGATTTACTATTATTTTATTCATATGCGCGCCTGAAACGAAGAGATCGAAAGTTGAAAATTGAAACGGTTCCGATTGTTTTTATCAATGCTAAAAATTATCAAACGATCATTCGAAAATTTATCAAAATTGATCTAGGCGCAATAAAAATGTAGATAGTTGGGATAATTTATCTAGACAAGTCCTAACACTGCCTGTAAACAGTCTGTACGATACACACACATACTCCGCAACGAGTAACAATATTATTTATCGTCGTCGTCGCGAATTATTACGTGTCGTATTATCATAGGTATTCGTCGGCGCGTGATTTATATCGAATTAAACTCGTATTTTGATTTATTCAATTAATTAACAACCGATAAAGATTAATGGACGCCTTTTAAATAGCTTTACTTACATATATATGTGTACATGTTACTCGTTTTACAATTATTATTGTTTAATTACCATCCGTACGCGAACACACGTTCGGTTTAATGGGTTTACGTGCGCGCGCGTGTAGATCGTAAATCTCCGGCAGCTCGATCTCGGCAATCGGATAAAACGAAAATCACTCCTCTCTCCCGCTGGCCCGGCAGATTGAGTTCTCGAAATCGCCATCGAGATTTCCACGCCTCGAACGAGAACGATATTTCGACAAACGGGTTCGCTGTTATTGCGCACAACGCGACTAATACGACTATAATAACTGTCTCGACGACAGTTTGTCGTCTTATAGTTACGAAGCGACGAGTTGGCCGATTTTAACCCTTTCACTACCCTTGTTCATTACAATGGACATGACTTTATAATTTTTTTCCACACTTACTGTTTACCAATTTTGGTAATGTTTAATATTGATAGCAATCTATAAGTTCTGTAGAACATTATAAAAATATTTTCATTCCGTTAACTATTATCAATTCTTGTCAATAAATAATTAAAAAAAAAAAACATCGTGTATTACAGCATGTCAAAAATATCGAAATATTTTCTCATTTTATAGCTAAATTATTAGTGTTGGCTATACTGCGTATTTTTTTCTATATCATAAATATTATCAAGAACCTTATGCCGCCAATAGAATTCACCTTTAGCAATTATTTTGTTAGTTATACGTGATAATACGTATGTCCATTGTAATGGGCACTGGTAGTTCCTGCGCTACCCAACGACCGTTTTCGACGGCACAAACATTTCTTGCCTCTTGGTATTAGAAATCAAAAACAATGATACAATAGACATATACTTATTGTTTCTTTTGTATATTAAGCGTCATTATGATAAATATATCCCTATGATTCCTATTTACAGTGGGAGGTTCAGGTACTTTTGATTGGGATTATTATTTTATTACATTATTCCGATCACAACGTATTTGTATTTTGACGATGTATGAGCGATTTTGAGCTGTTGTGTTGTGTTGTTTGTGTTTTGATTTTATTATGGCACCAAATTTTAAACCTTTTGGGAGAGGGAGATATAAGGGATTTATGTAGTTCGTCCATAACATCCGAGGATGAACTAGAGTTTCTTCTACAAGAATTTGAGAACAACGATTATTCGGGGATAGTTGAAAATGAATATTTAGTATTGAAAGATGCAGATATATACGACGAATCTGATAATCTAATCGAGCAAACCCAAGAGCCAGTGGCCGAAGTCCCTAAAAATCAAATATTAGGTCAATACAATACCATTTATTAAAAAAAAAGAAATCGAATGGATAAGAATATTTTTTCCTGAATTCCCAGTGTCCATAGTAATGGACATATGTGTAACTTTTTTAATAATGTTCCAAAAAAAAAAAAAAAAATTGGAATATTATACTGTTAGATCACTGATTACGAATATGCAAAAAAATAATTTTTTTGACCAATATTTTTAATTCGGTAGTGAAAGGGTTAAAACGCTTGTTCGATGCCCCCCCCCCCCCCGGGGGGTCGTTT
This sequence comes from Drepanosiphum platanoidis, assembly GCA_948098885.1. Taxonomy (NCBI): domain Eukaryota; kingdom Metazoa; phylum Arthropoda; class Insecta; order Hemiptera; family Aphididae; genus Drepanosiphum; species Drepanosiphum platanoidis. The sequence goes on from OX402534.1 coordinate 18,794,377, forward strand.
ATATCATTTTGAAACGTTTTCGTCGCGACGACGTGAGTCACACGGTTTGAAATTTGACCTTTTTTTTTTTTCGGTACTTCTTTAGGTCTTCGACTACGTATCTCTCTTCGTATCGCACTGAGTATATTACACGCGAGCGTAGGAGGTGTCCGTCGTCGTGTAGTTTTTCCGTCGACTATTTCGAAAATAGTATAATATTCACCGAGATCGCGCGATAGAGCAGTGCCCCCCCCCACCAAAATAATTGAGAGGGGGGCGTGAAATACTTAAATTTACACGTAATCGATTATATTATTTCGTTCGTTTTCTGATGCCTACGGACGAGTAATCAATCGTTCGTATTGTGAAAATCAAAACGCGACGATATTTCGACAAACGGGTTCGCTGTTATTGCGCACAACGCGACACTTACTCGAATATTATATTATGTAATAACTGTCTCGACGACAGTTTGTCGTCTTATGGTTACGAAGCGACGAGTTGGCCGATTTTAAAACGCTGGTTCGATGCCCCCCCGGGGGGTCGTTTATATCATTTTGAAATGTTTTCGTCGCGACGACGACGACGTGAGCATATTTCGACGTTTTTTCATTTTTAGAGCATTTTTACCATTATTATTGGGTCATTTTGTTGGTTTTTAATGCATATTTGTTCAATATAGATATAAAACTTGGACCGTTCAAAAAATTATCTTAAGATAAATTATTTTCTTGATATTTAAGAAGGTTTATCGGGTTTTTCCATACACATTGTCAATTTTTTTTTCCGAACAAATAATCAGTCAGTACAAAAAATATAATATGGCATTTTTAAGGTCATTTTTGTGGTAAATTGTATTTTTTAAGGGCATTTCTAAGGTCATTTTTGTGGTAAAATGCATCCTTTAAAGAAAGAAAAATATTTTAAACAGCGCCGCCGCAGTATAATATCGCGTACGCGTTCTCCACTAACGCGCGCGCGCGCGCGCGGTTGTAAATAATTACGTTTTATTCGACTCTAAACGGATTTTTTTTTTTCAAAGGAAAATCAAAACGCTCCGCGCGATCGTTGCGTATCACACGAGCCGCCGCCGTTGTAATAAACGTAGTAAATATTATGCGCATATTATTATTAATAATATATTATAACGTCGTCGTCGTCGTATCGGACCACCACCGCGCCGGCGCGAACATTATCGGCGATCGATATAAATCAATTCGGACGGCGCGGCGGCGTAAAAAGCGAACGCGTTTATTATAATAACGTGGAAAAAAAGAAAAGACTACGCGCGCGTTTACTTCTTTCTTTTTTTACGCGCACAAATACACATAATAAGAGGAGCGTATTATTAACCGTTGTTTTGGCGCACTGAGTTTTAGCCGTTTACGAATCGAACGAAATCGAGTTTTTGAAGCGAAAAAATCAAACGGTTTTAGACGGCTAAACACTTGGAGACGATTCGATTTGATCGACGACGCCCTTTTATTACGAAACGTTCCGACTCGATACTATTAGGAGGAATAGACGTTAAATACTTAAACGCTGTCCGCGACTTGCTCCGTTTTCAAATAGATTCGTTTCTTTTTTGATTATTTTAATCAAATCGGTTTCTTTTTGTGTTCGAGGATCAATAATATTGTTCTTTGACTTTTTCCCATTTCAAGCTCCAACTTTTCTTGTTTGAGCGAGTGTAATATAGATTCACTTTCTTTTTGTTCAAAACAGCTTTGTCCTTCTCCATTATTAGGACCAATAGGATTGTGTATACTTTCGATTAATTTCATTATTTGTTTTCTAATAAAATCGTTTTTAGCGATTGAAAATACATCTTTCAAATATGCGATTCAAATAATCAAATACGCCAGATAACTCTGGACGTCTTCGGTTTTTTATACGACCACTCGGGCGCGTCCTGCCCGGCATCCCGGGATTGTAATCTCTAATTACGACGTTCTATCGCGTCCGACTCTGCAGTTCTCGTTCTCAACTCTGTTATATTATTATGGTGCGGAAACTCGGACTCTAACCAAAGCCACTTCGAATAAGTTAGAAGCATTCGAACTACTGTATGGTTGTACAGAAGAATTTTGAAAATATCATGGACTGAGAAAATTACCAATATTGAAAGTACCGCGTAGAATGGGAAAGGAGAAAGAATTAATGATAACAGTCAAATGCAGAAAACTCCAGTACTGAAAAAAGTTCAATATAGAACTATTCCGGAGCGCAACTAATAGAACTCGTATATCAATGACGATCGCCAACGTCCGAAACGGATCCGGCACACTAAGAATAGAAGAATCGCGTCCGACAAATTTTAGAATCCCCTAGCGGGGAGGAATCGGTCCTCGCCCCCCCCCCTTTTGGATACCACTATTTTTAATACAGTACAACAGAGACTTTTCCAAACGATATAGAACCCACTGAACTCGGAGACGCATTGTAATAACACGTCGTATAGGTGCGCGCATACCCGCGACGACGACGACGACGGTGCAGTTTCTTTCGTGACAGCGGCCACATTATAACCGGCCATATTGAATTTTTACACACACACACTCGCTATACATCCGCAGTGATGCGATAATACATTATAAGTTTGTTGGCATGTGTTGCACATGTGCTCTGTTGTCGGTGGTACATAATATATGATATATATATATATATAGTATGTATAGTAAATACGTCGAGCATAAGTACACAAACACACATATCACACGCACGAGGACCCCACAACGACGACGTCGACGGTCGAAAATCCCCTTCGTGACGGGTGAACGGAATCCGAGGCCCTTCTATACGAGCGCGTACACACTCGCGTATACACGCACATTGGCAGAACGCGACAGCGGCACCAGTCGAACTTCCCACAAATCTCGTCTTCATTACACCGTGACCGTTGCCATTACCCTCCATTACGATATAAATATACGTATATTATTATCATTATTATTACCGTTACGTCCTGCGCCCACGTCGTACCGCGAGCAAAATCGGTATACCGGAAATCGGAGAGCACCGTCCCCGTCCCCGCTCCGCGATCGCCTTGTTGTTTTGATTGCAATGTTTTCATTTTCATGTTTGAACACACTCGTCGACATCGGTTATTCAAACATGAGTTCACCAAAGCAATAACTCATCATCAGGGCTAGTAGGATTTGTATGCAACAGCATGTTTTTTTTTGCGACTTGTGATTATTGTCAGTAATGTCCACGAATCACCTAATGATGAGATAAACGGCGGTGTTTTTATTTCGCATGTTTTTGCATATTTTGGATGAAATGCATATTAATGCATAATATATTGAATAAAATGAATATTATTGCATATTTAGATTATAAGAATGCGAAAAACGCATGTTTTATAGTATATTTCGACATCATGTGACGTTTAACGGAGCTTCAGTCAATACAAAGCCATTATACTATACGATCCAATCGCCGATAATTCGTTTTCGAAAATTTAAAATAATATTATGTGGTCGTAGCATGTAACACACGTGGTGAACGTGAATTATAAATTTTATTTTATTTCTCAATTATATTAAGACGAAAAGCCAACCACTGATGTATTTCAATAGATAAATATTTATTTTTTTAACTATATTTTTGTGTTTATTTTATAAAAATTTTAATGCATATTTTCGCATATTTTGGTGAGTAAATTGCATATTTTACAATTTTTTATTGCATACAAATCCTAGCCCTGCTCATCATCTTCTTCTTCTTCTCCTTCTAGCAAAATAATTTTTAAGATTTCTTAATCGACTGTAACCGTTATGATAATTTTTAAAAACGAATAGTACTCCTGCACCGTGAACTTGGCACTTCAAAATATCGAATACGACTGACGGACGACTGTTGAAATATAATAATTATAAATCTTTCGGTCGCAATCGTCTATAGAGCAAACCAATATGACGCGAACGCGATCTTAATTCGTAGTTCGCGTTCGCGTTCTCTTTAGAGAGTATAGCGATTTCCGTCCTCCAAAACAACATCCAGATCGAAGGACAGGCGGCGAATCTGCAGATACGGCGTGGAGTCCGACCGGAAAGCTTGTCGAGAACGTTGTTTGATGAAATTTCTAGAAAAAGAAAATAATACATCGATGCTGCTCGAACCTGGCCAAAATTAGAAATTTCAAAATGCATTTAGAGCGATAATAATTAATTGTTGATAGTTTATCTAATAGAGATAATATATCAATGCAATATTCCTTTATATTTATAACGTCCATAGAAATTCACGAGATCAAGGCACGAGAGCTTTATTTTAATATAATATTTAATAGTTTGTATCAAAATGATTTTATATATTTAAATAACTATTTTGTTATTATTTATTTTCTACTTTTTATATATTATAATATTTAATTTTTTCTCGTCCGCGCGCGAACCGAATATCACGTCTCTTCGGAGACGGTTTTTCCACGGCAGAAAGGTCCTTTTTGTTTTTTTTTTCCTTTATTAGTCAAAGAGGATATTTATTTTTTTCTAAAAGCTTTCCCCCTCTCGGGACAGAGAAAAAAAAAACGACCCACGCGATCCCGTGGATCGTGTAGTTGTTATTGTTACGTCATAATTTATACTATATGCCACCGGTTCTTCGAACTGACTTGTAACTCGGACTGACGCGGTGACAGTTACGACGATACGGTTTAACGGACGCGCATTAAAATCTTCAGGAATTTATCGGCCAATAAAATAATAAATCCTTTTATATAATACGTACGTATAATATTTAATCGCCGTATTTATTATCGCTGGGTCAAAAGAGCCGCGCGCGTTATTCTGTTTTTTTTTTTACATTTTACGTATCGAATCGTATATAGGTACTTTTCGTACGTTATCGCGTCGTTGCGAAAGTATACGCTAAAAAAGTGTTTCCCCCGGAGAACGCACGTCAAACGCAACACGACTGCAGTCCTGTTCTATTTCTATTTTTGTTTTTCGCGCATATTTCTAAACGAATTTTAACTCGAAATTTCAAACGTGAAATCTCGCACGCAGAATTTCTAAAGAAAAATTCGAAAAATATCCAAATGTGACCACCCGTTTTTTTTTTTTCAGTACAATTCTGAAGAAAACACGTTTAAATCGAATACCTAGTCGTTATAGCCGTCGGTATCGAGACGATTTTTGAACGTTTTTGTTAATATTCGAATATTTTTCTTGCTAATGTTACACCATCGTAATCGATCGCGCGTCGCGCTCGCCGCCGAAGAAATGATAAAAATCGAAATTTTCATCGACTTCAAAAAACGATAATATAATATAAACTTTATTATGACTCAAATAAAATCGTCTGCAAAAAGCCCTTTTTCGCGGTCAGAGGTGACGAAAAATGCTAGCACTAAAACTAGCTCTAAAACTAGCTCTAAAACGACAAACGAAACGAAAAATCATCGTGGCGTCTCCGTGGGACATCCTGTACAACGACGCGAGGCCGGTTAGTTGATATTCCGTCGACGTTATTTTACACCGGTGCAATAAATCAAACCAGATTGAAATGTAAATATTATTACGAGATTTATATATATATATTATATGACGATCTCCCGTCTATGATATTCTGTCGCAACGAAACGGAACGTCACTAAAACGAGAAAAGATCTTTAAAAAAGAGAAGAAAAAAAAATGAAAATCGATTTACATATTTAAACGATATATTATTTATACAATGATACCGTTTATTTATCTATGTTTTTTTTTTTTTTATTAAACCACACTAGTTTTATTCTGAAAAGCGTATCACATTCGATTTCTAATAATGTCAACGGTCGGGTACTGGCGCAGGATCGAAGAAAAGGTAGCGGTGTGACGGGAAAACAAACAGGACACCGAGACGCCGGAAAATACAGGACGTTTGAAAAACGGCAGCCGGCCGCTGTTTATCGGGAAGGACGTTCAAAGGTGCGTCGGCGTTTCAAATTCGAAGGACACGATTCATTTACCGAAACACGAGTTCGTTTACCGGCGACGACGGGAATAAAACGACGACGGTCGAAAAGTGCATAAATATATTTATATAATATTATATACGAGGCGATTCGTTTGAACCACCACTTTGAGACGCACTTCCGGCGGCGGTGGCGATATCGGCGCGAATGCTAATCGAGCCTCGCGGAGAGAGAGAAAAAACGCCGTTTACACGTTTCCGTTTCGACGGGACTATAACTTAATAATAACCGAGACCGCGTCCGCACGTGAAAACCCAATAGAAATCGACCGTGTTTATTTTATTTTTACGCACTCGTACGAGTACGAGTACCATTTGGATTTTTCTAGAATTCGAAAATCGCTTTCGAAAAAGCCTTAAAAGTCAAATTTCAAATCGTTTCCCCCCCCCCTCTTGCGGCTGAAGCGGATTTTCGTGCAGTACGTTCTCGTTTGGAATGTTTTCAATGCTCACGAGCTTTGAAAACGGCGTCATCGGCGTGATTGAAATATTATATAAATCTCTCGAGCAGTGTCGTTCCGAATCGGAGAACGCGGTGAACACTCATCATACTCATCATTATCGATAATGGAAACATATTTATAGTTTAATATTTTATCGTAGTATTTCTGAATTATGAATACGTATGGACGATTGTTTTTTTTTTATCAGTCTCGAACGACGATTAATTATTATAATATATTCTCAAAACGCGCTCAATCTACTCGCACAAAAAAAGCATACTCGCTAGCGCCGTCGACATGTGTTGAAAATACGAACGGCCCCCCCCCCCCCTCGCCCAAGTCTTTTCGAAACATAATAAGAAAACGGTCGAATTAATCGTTCGAAATTCGTACGACGACGAGGCAACGTGCATTATCGGTGAACGCGTTGTGGTAATGTTTTTTATTTTATTTTTTTCACCGACGACGGACGGCCGTCGCGGTCACCTTGAATAACATTCAAACCGCGAGCGTACAACGTCGCGGCGGCGGCGCTTTAAAAATATTATAATAATAATTGTAATCGAAAACGGACTTTGCACGAAAAATGTAAATAAAAACCAACGGCGGACGCGCGCGATTAGATGCATTATTACGATACTCGCGACGATAATAATTCGACGAGGTGCGCCGACCACCGAGTACACGATTTCAATCCTGTGCACGTTTTCTGTATTTATTATTTTTTATATAAACATCATAAAATTTACATTATTAAAAATCCTACATTATGTAAATCGGTCTCTCTCCAGGGCCTGTTGTCACCCGAAATTATAAAGTGTGTACTACACAAACGGTTGATTTTTAGCAATGAATATTCCAATGCTCAAAATTTGAAAATAATATATTTTCTTGACATTATTTTATCTGTTCAAGAACGAATTGCGGTTTGCTATGAGTTTTTTTTTTATCGGTTTGTAAGTTATCAGTAGGGCTCGGAAGTTGATGCATTTTCCATCTGAATAACTGATTTTTATTTTGCATTTTTAGGTCATTTTCCCACATTTTAAGTCATTTTTACTGATTTCACACTATAGTTTACAATGCAATGATTTTGGTTTTTGAAATTTATAATACTTATTTATAATATTAAATTTGTAATTTTTTTTATTTAATTATTTATTTAATATATTTCATTTCATTTTTAAGGGCATTTTTTGTCATTTCTATGTCATATTTTGATATAATATTGGTAAGTTTTGATAAATGAATATAGAATTTTATGGTAAAATATTTAAAAAAAATTGTATTTTTGTTAATTTAAAACAAATATTTGTAATTTTTTAGGTCATCAACTTCACAGCCCTAGTTATCAGTAAGTAATCGCAATGATCAAAGAAATTATACAAGTTGCCCAGCGACTCGAGTCGCAAAACGTGATTTCTAGGTCTCGGAAGCCGAAACGGGTAAAAAAGCAAAAGTATAAAACGTGTGGGAAAACAAATTTTAAATTTCAATGTATCGATTTTTTCAAATTCACCGAAAATAGCACGAAATCGCCCACAATAATTTGAAAATATAGGTGATTTTTAATCTCATCTAATAAAATATGTTAAAATACTCGCGAAAATGTCTAAAACCCGGCCAAAACAGTGTTTCCCGTGGTTTTTTATCATAAATCTATCGATGTGCATATTAAATTCACCGAAAATAGCACGAAATCGCCCACAATAATTTGAAAATATTGGTGATTTTCAATCTCATCTAATGAAATATGTTAGAATACTCGCGAAAATGTCTAAAACCCGGCCCAAACCGTGTTTTTCGTGTTTTTCATCATAAATCTATCGATTTGCATATTAAATTCATCGAAAATAGCACGAAATCGCCTACAATAATTTGAAAATATAAGTAATTTTCAATCTCATCTAATGAAATATGTTAGATTCGAGTCGCAAAACGTGATTTCTAGGTCTCTAAAGCCGAAACGGGAAAAAAAGCAAAGTATAAAACGCGTGTAGAAACACAAAACACTTTTAAATTTAAATCTATCGATGTGCAAATTTACCGAAAACATCACGAAATCGCCCACGGCAATTCGAAAATATAAATGATTTTTAATCTTATCTAATGAAATATGTTAGACTCGAGTCGCAAAACGTGGTTTCTAGGTCTCGAAAGCCGAAACGGGAAAAAAAGCAAAAGTATAAAACGTGTGGGAAAACAAATTTTAAATTTCAATGTATCGATTTTTTCAAATTCACCGAAAACATCACGAAATCGCCCACGGATATTCGAAAATATAGGTAATTTTCAATTTCATCTAATGAAATATGTTAGAATACTCGCGAAAATGTCTAAAACCCGGCCCAAACCGTGTTTCTCATGTTTTTTATCATAAATCTATCGATGTGCATATTAAATTCACCGAAAACACGTCACGAAATCGCCCACGGCAATTCGAAAATATAGGTGATTTTCAATCTCATCTAATGAAATATGTTAGAATACTCGCGAAAATGTCTAAAACCTGGCCCAAACCGTGTTTCTCATGTTTTTCATCATAAATCTATCGATTTGCATATTAAATTCATCGAAAATAGCACGAAATCGCCTACAATAATTTGAAAATATAGATGATTTTTAATCTCATCTAATGAAATATGTTAGACTCGAGTCGCAAAACGTGATATCTAGGTCTCGAAAGCCGAAACGGGAAAAAAAGCAAAAGTATAAAACGTGTGGGAAAACAAATTTTAAATTTCAATGTATCGATTTTTTCAAATTCACCGAAAATAGCACGAAATCGCCCACAATAATTCGAAAATATAGATGATTTTTAATCTCGTCTAGTAAAAAATATGTTGGAATACTCGCGAAAATGTCTAAAACCCGGCCCAAACCGTGTTTTTCGTGTTTTTTATCATAAATCTATCGATGTGCATATTAAATTCACCGAAAATTGCACGAAATCGCCCATTGTAATTCGAAAATATAGGTGATTTTCAATCTCATCTAATGAAATATGTTAGATTCGAGTCGCAAAACGTGATTACTAGGTCTCGAAAGCCGAAACGGGAAAAAAAGCAAAAGTATAAAACGCGTGTAGAAAAACAAATCACTTTTATACTTAAACGTATCGATGTGCAAATTAAATTCACCGGAAATAGCACGAAATCGCCCACTGTAATTCGAAAATATAGATGATTTTTAATCTCGTCTAATAAAAAATATGTTGGAATACTCGCGAAAATGTCTAAAACGCGGCCAACACAATGTTTCCCGTGGTTTTTTTTATCACATCGTCGTCGTTATTGTTATTTTTTTACGGTGACAGAGCTGATATTATGATACGTCGACCGTACGATCGAAACGCACGCGCGCATATACACATTACACTTTAATGACCGTAATCCCGGGGAACGGCGGAACAGTGGACGTGACCAGAAACGGATCGTAGCGTGCCCGCGTCGGCGGTGGTGTGCTTTGTCGTCGATTCTTTTTGTACGCGCTGCGGCGCTCGGCACGCGCGTGTGACAATAATAATAATAATAATACGAAAAGAGAGACGGGGGGGGAGAAAGAAAAAAGTAAAAAAAAGATGGGCGGGTGTAAAAGCCGTCTCGTACGGCCCCCACCCCATCCCTCTCTGGTGCAGAAGCCTTTACGCCACCGTCGTCGTCGTCGTCGTCGACAATTGTCATGTCCGTCTCTCTCTCTCTCTCCGATATAAAACACTGCAGTATATATATACGTACGGTGTACTATATACCGGCAACAGCGAGGGAATAAAAGAGAGAGGAGAAAAAGTTTTGAAAATTAACGAGAGTAGTCATGGCGACGGCGAAACCAACGAGACTCCTCGCCGCCCCCGAAAAGATTTTTCTTCTTTATTATTATTTTTTTTTTTTTTGCCCCTTTTCCCGGCGGACGACTCGCTCAGGCGAATCCCACGGCACATCATTAACTTGACAAAATCCTCGCCAACAGCTTTTTTTCTCCCCCCCCCCTACTCCTCGGCTTTCTCTCGTATACGCACACACAAATACGTACGTATATATACGTGTGCTTATACAAAAGGACGCATTGTGTTTGATTTTTATCCGAAGGGGTTTACAGATGACGTCCTGCGTTCCCCGTTTCTCTCCTTTTACCGCGGCGGCGGCGGCGGCGGCGTCCTCGAAAAAGCGGATAAACGTTGCTCTTATTATCATTATTATTAATAGTTTTTTTTTTTTTTTCCTGCGCGCGCGCGGAAAGAAGAAATAATAAAAAAAGAAAACGCACCGACAAAACTGCACGCCGCCGCGCCGCGCCGTTTGCGTTTTATTTTCATTATAACGACCAACGTTTGTAAAAATATACGCTTATTATAATATTATGATTATTATTACGTAGGTGGACGCGAACCTCCCACGAGCGCGTCTCCTTCTCGTCGCCAGTGTATAGTTTACACACGTCATATTATTTAAACCGCCGCGCCGGAGCGAAAACGTTATACAGTATAGTCACTCGATAATTCGAAAAACTCCATAAATCGAACTAAACGCAAAGTCCCCTGAGAAAACCTCTATGATTAGAAAAAAAACTAGCCGAATAACCCGGCTTCGCCCGTGTGCAGTATAACTTTTTATTTTATCAGGATTTTTTCCATTTTTACCCCTTTTAACCCCCTTAGGGGTCGAATTTCGAAAAATCCTTTCCCATGGGGCCTCTGCTATATTAAATGAAACTATTGACAAAATTTAACACCACAAAGCTCCATTGACTCAGGATTTTTTCCATTTTTACCCCTTTTAACCCCCTTAGGTTGAATTTTCTCCATAATTTATGCTATAAACCCGCTCCCCGACATTCTCTATCATTTAAAAAAAATTTCAGCCAAATCGGCCCAGCCGTTCTCAACTGATTAAGTTTCCAATTTTTTGTCTCCATTTTTATATACTCGTATATAGATACATGTATTCCGGTCTCCTCGATAATTCGAAATGTCTGTGGGTATTAGGCACACTCTACAATTCGAATTTTTTTTTCGCGAATCTCTACAATTCGAATTTCTTTAAACACGAATAATCGTGGGAATAATAAAAAATTTTAAAACGACGTATCGGAAGGAAATCGTTGTTCGATAAGTGTTGGCGTGCACGGGTGATGTTCCATGTAAAATTTCTATACTCACTGCTATGGAAATAGTACACAAAGCATGGGAAAATGTTAGCGCACAAACCATCGCGAATTTGCTTCGGAACTTGTGGTTTTATTAAGGACGGACAGACAATATTATTGGTGAAGGTATTCCTGTTCAATGTGAGGAGGTTGAAAGCACACGGAACAGACTAGAAGTTCCTGTATCGTTTGAAGAATTTGTTCGCTTTGACGATAATGTCGCAACTGCCTGGTACTTTTACTGACGAATTAATTTTTTTCCCCTCGATTATTCGAACACTCGGTAAGTCGAAAACCTCTATGAATCGAATTTTTAACTCGGTCCCCTGAATTTCGAATTATCGAGTGACTACTGTATTATTATTATTATTATTGTTTATACGATCGAGCGGTAAATATTATTTTTTTTCGCCTTCTGATCGGGAAACCCAACGGTAATGCGAATTCGAATCGCAGTCAGAACTCGTAGTATTTGCGCATTTGACCGAATAGTGTTTGTGTAAAGAGAGCAAACACAATTATTGTGAAATATTAGTTTAAAATTAACCCGTTTAATAATTTGAACGCAGTTACTCGCGCGTAGAGAGATTCGCTCACCTTGTATATTTTATGATAAATGTAATATTTTAAGAACAAATAATTAATAAATCATAAAATAAACTAATTTTCAATGTTTTTTTTTATAAATATATTGAAAAAAATGAAAATAATTATATGAAAAATTATTGGAAAAATGTAATTTTATGAACTCAATATTTCTTCAATATTTATCATCACTACACGAATCATTTAGTGATTCTATTTAGTGATTCTATATCTTTATTCAACCACGAAATAATTGCCTCACTCATACTACTTTTGAAAAATCAAAATAAACGGCAAAAAAAAAGGTAAAATATTGAATAAAAAATGACAACAAGTAAAAACGAAAATACGAACGCGAAATTCAAACGCTATAAATACTCGCGCGTAGAGGAAATCGCTCACAAAACACGACTAGCTGATTTCAGAATGCAATAGGTTTCCTCGTCGGAACGATTAATAAGTACCCCTCAAATGATAAATCTATTTTTAAATCAATTTTTAAATATTTCGTCATAAGGTACTATGAATTTGGGAAAAATATTACAACAAACAAGCCAGTGGTTACCAACTTAAAAACAATGTGAGGGAAATTCGCTCACACGCGAGCAATGACGGGTTAAAAAACAATACGCTATTGAAAATAGAGAGGGTAATAGTTTTAACATTAATTCTCGACAGATTAAATCGTTCGTCGTATCGGATATTAGAACGGATTAATTTAATTCGTATTGTATTTTTAAGCGTGCTTGTATAAACCAACACTGTTTTGTAAACTGTAGTATATTATGTTGGGCTTGGCCCGTTTAAAATTTCGAAAAAAGGAAACGCGGATCGAAAACTACCTCTAAACCTCGTGGCATTTTACACGGAGAAATAAACAATATCGTTGCCGGGGAGCGTTGTTTCCGGATTTTTCCGTCTAGGACGCGAAGGATTTTCACGGCGAGGATATCCGAGTGTGGGAAACGAGCGATCGGGGCGATGTTCAGAGGCCACGACGACGACGCGGTATGCGGTAGAGAAACCGAAAGCGAAACGTTTTTCAGACCGAAACGGACGACGACGACGACGGTGTTTATAATAATTATTGTTATGCGGCGAGACGAGCTCCTTGTTTTTTTTTTTTAAATTTATGCGTAAAAATCAAAGTCTAACGCGTTATAAACGCATTGTCGTCCAGTGATCGCGCAATAGTTTTCGAGGACGAACTTTAGAGGACCCGGCGGCGGAAAGGATCTTTTTCGAGACAAACGCGATATATCGTCATCATCATATTATTATTCGTTGATATTTTTAAACAGATATTGAAATAACAGCGATGTTATATAATATAATATGCCGAAATAAAAAAAAAAACACTCTCGGTGCTAACGAAAAGTTAATTTTCGAAATTACGTATTAAATAATTCGAGGTCGAAAAATTCGGCCTACTTTCGATTTTTGTTTTCGTTGTAAATTAAAAACATTTTATTAATTCAAACAGACGAGTGATAAAACGTTACTATCGTCAACGGCACTATCGGTTACCGTGAAAACCATTTGAACCAAACATTTAAGGCGGTCGGGAAAAACTATACTGGGGTAGCAGTAAATATCGTAGTCACAAAAAAACCTCCGGAAACAAACGAATCGCGTGTTTTCAATCGAACAAGCGATGTAATATTATATACTTTAAAACTATAACTATTGTATATAACTAACTGGTCAATCATAGGTGGCTATAGTTATAGCCAAATAATTAATAAAACAATAAAAACCGTACGGGTACGTATTTTCGATTTGATTTAATTCGATTGACGGATATTTTTTTATTTTAATAAAAACGAGTTTGACCAACGAATTATTACGACGGCGGCGGCGATGGAAAAAATATCATCTTATATCGTTACGATAAAGTAGGTGAACACCTATTGTAATAATTACTGATCTGTTAGATTGTTTATAAGTTTTCGGTGATGGAAAAATAATTTAAAATATCGCTCACTATCGTTTCGACAACGTAGTCGTATCTCGAAAGGTCGATTTTTCAGGGAAAACCATTTTGAAGTTGGAAAGTTTAGAACGAAATACTGAAATATGTATTATATTTATAAAATGCAAAAACGACACTGAACGGCTCAATTATCGAGACAAAGATATAATTATGACGGTTTTGCTGGGAAATATTACTTTACTCTTTGAGGGCTTTCTAAAAATTGCCAAAACGCGAAATAGTCGATTTTTGTGATATGATGTGAAAAAATCGTGAAAAAAGGCGGGGGTCGCTAGTTCGCTACCCTTCGCCATCCCCTATCGGCGCCTACGTCTAGGGCATAGGTCCTTAACCTTTTCCGGGCCAAGGACCCCTTTTAAAGTATAAAATATAATCACGGATTCCGGTGATAAAAAAAAAATATGATTTTTATTTAAAATTATACGAGACTATATATATTATTATGAATTAATTTCAAAAAAAAAAAATTTATTTTTCGATTATTTAAAAAAAAAACTCACAGCCACCCCGTGGACCCCCCCGAGTAACTGTCTACGGACCCCCCCCAGGGGTTAAGAACCTTATGGTCTAGGGTATCGCCCGGTCAAGTCTACTAACGCCAAGTGTAAATAAATATAATCGGTACCACTTACCTGGTCTGGTCGCCGTGTCGTCGAGAGCTCCGGTGTTCGCGTTGGCTTGTGTAAAATAAAGTAAGTAAGTAAGTAAGTAAGTATAAGCACACCGAACTGAGACACCACACAAAAGTCGCGTTTTCGAAATTAAACACTTTCAAAAGTCGAACAAAGTCGAGTTGAATTACGATCGGCGACATTATAACGGACTATATATTTATAAGGAGAAACGTTTATAAAAACTTCGACGGAGAAGAACCCTCCCGAACCGCGGTCGACACTAAACTGATCCGTCTTGCGTCGACGTCATAGCTCCGTCGTGATTTCGAGCGTCGTCGGTTGCGCGCGCAGTTCGGCCGTCGTTGGTCGTACGTCATTGGCCGTGTCGCCCGCGCCCGGTATTATATAACTTTCACGACAACACAATTATCATTATCATAGTGTTACGTAACTATTCAAAACCGTCTTGCATCGTAATAATTACGTAATACCGATCTATTCCGGTGCGAAAATCGCGATTTTTCCACGGCGAAAATATGATTTCGCTACCCCGCGAGGTAACTACCCCCCCGTCGGCGCCCACGATCGAAGGGAGACGATAATTATTTCAATGTTCAATCTTAACCGTCCCCTCGTACCCCCGGTGTCCCCCCGATTCCTGTCGTTTATCGCGGAGGGCAGTGTCCTTTTTCAATCGGTAGACGAGAAGAAAAAAAAAACAAATATAGCTTCGTGTTATAGCTTCGGGCTAGACCCGTCGTCGTCGTCGTTGAAATGTTATATTATAATACTCTCGGCGCTATGGAAAATACTCTTAAAATAAGACGTATCGCTCGAGTGGCCGCTACTTGAGTATTTAAAATACATAATATTATATAATAATAGTCTCTCGGAAACGTATATAATATTGGAACGTAAGACGCGAATAATACATTTTGAAATTGTGTCGCGCGTTTTCATCGAATTAGTTATTATTATTGCATCGTTTTCTCGTTATCTATATAAAGGACGCGAGTATGAAATTGATCGGAGCGAATGAGAAGAAAACGTGCAGGATTCGATGCGGCGAATCGTAACCGAAAACACTCGGTCGGATGCACTCGAGAAATAATGCGTTTGAAGTATAATAATATATAACTTGCGTTTAAATTCCGCGCCGTATCGCTGCGGATAACACCTTGATGATATTTCATTATTCGAGCTGTGAATAATTTGTAGCAAAAAACACACGTCTCTCTATCGGCACACAGTAGTTATATTTTACTCAGACCATCGTCCATCGTCCTTATTTCATTGCGTTTTACGGTGTTTGTTTCCAATTCGTTTTTTTGATTCCAATCCATTCGTTTTTATAAACGTTTCATAACGATTTTAATTTACGTCGGAGATTAGTCGGATTTTTCATCGTAAGAATACCAACTATTACGACGTAATCTTATAATAAAAATACATAATTTTTTTACAATAAATATCTACCTCCTGTGAGCGTTGTTGTCATGGAGGTAGAGAATTACGTTAAATATTCGTTAAAATATGTTATAATATGACAAAATTATAATAATATATCAGATTAATACGTATTGATGACCGACCGACAGTTATTATTTTTATGCGCGTACTCGTAATTTTTTTATTTTTCTAAATGCGTTAAATTATTCGATATCATTATCGCCACCATCACGCGACGCGAAACGTTCTGTTCCATATACCGACGACGACGTTTGCGCATAATTATTGGCTAAACCCGAACGCGGTAGCGTGTGCGATAGAATATATTACGTACGTATATTTATCAAATAGAACGTTTAGTCAACATTATTATAATATAATTTCTGGCCGGTCGGGCGGAAATGTCGATTATTTCAGCGAAATCCGGCGAACAAACAGCGGAAAACTCGCGGGAGGCGATTATACGATACGGCGGCGCTCGGTCGAGATATCCGTTTGCGCAGCAAACACGAGCGAGCGAGAGACAAAACTTACGCCGCCCGTCGGATTCGACTCCGAAGCCGCTTTGTAAGGATATTCGTCTACAAACACGACGTGTCCTTCCGTCCCTCTCCTGCCGCGGCGGCGGCGGCGGCCCCCGGACGACGTTGTTCGGCAAACGCAATCAATTCTGCCGCCGCTCGTCGTTATAATAATATAATACATCGCGTTATACCTACAGTCGCTACAGGATTAAGTTTTATCATTATAAACGTCACCGAGCCCTCCTCTGTCCGCCCAATCCTTTCGTCCCCTAAGCCGTAGGATTCGCGGGACGTTTCGAAATTTATCAGACTCACGGCGGCGGCGGCTCTAGCCGATGTCAAACAAACGCGCGCGAATTATAATAAAACACCGTACTTGAATAATATCGATTGAAATGTAGGTAATTGAAGGAATAAAAACTACCAAAACTATGATTTATAAAAAGACGACTCTACGAGATAATATTACATAATTATGTATTTGTAAGTTTCGGCGGGCCGCTGCGCCGAGCGGTCGAATATTTTTCGAGCTTTGCGTTCGTAGTAGTAATTAAGTCGGCGATCGCGGGTTTGATTTATCTCCGTTTTCCAACGGTCGGACGAATAAATATGTTTCTAACTGTTTGATTTCGATAAATCGGGAGCGCGACGATAAATTTTAATTACCGACGAGATAACCTCGTGCGATAAGAACGAATAGCGCGTTTCGAAAGCGATCGAAAAAAAACTCGCGCAATCGAAATACAATAATAATAACTATTATAATCTCGGGAAAACGTTACGTCACTTTTAAGTCGACGGACGGCCGGGGAACGAGTAAAAACGGAAACCGAGCGACAGGACATGTCGCCAGGTGTCGCGTTCGCGGGGTTTCGACCTGAAGGCGACCGGGTCAGCCGCAGTGGCGTATATAGGATTTAATTTCGGAGGGGGCCGATTATGTATTTAGAGTTTGGGGAGAAATGACGGAGGAGGCACAGTGACAAATATTGCTAAATATACGCTAAAAGACCTTTGGACTATTTGGACTATCATCATTATTACTTCACCGGAGAAAAAATAAACTCATTTTTTTATTTTTTATCAAATGTAATGTAAAAAAATGTATAAAAACTCTTCTTCATTGCAGTAAACAATTTTTTTACTACAGTCACTCAAAATTAATTACATATTTTCTTCCAAGAATAAACGAATATTATACATATGATAATAGCTATATATATATAAAAATGGAGACAAAAAATTGGAAATTGAATCAGTTGAGAACGGCTGGGCCGATTAGGCTGAAATTTTTTTTAAATGATAGAGAATGTCGGGGAGCGGGTTTATAGCATAAATTATGGAGAAAATTAACCCTAAGGGGGTTAAAAGAGGTAAAAATGGAAAAAATCCTGAGTCAATGGAGCTTTGTGGTATTAAATTTTGTCATTAGTTTCATTTAATGTAGCAGAGGCCCCATGGGAAAGGATTTTTCGAAATTCGACCCCTAAGGGGGTTAAAAGGGGTAAAAAGGGTGAAACTAGAAAAATTCGCCTGGCTGGAACTGCTGGAGCTTTGAGTATGAAATTTGGGCAGCAGTTTCGTTTTATATAGTGGAGACCCCATTGGAAAGGATTTTTCGAAATTCGACACCTACCGGAGTTAAAAGGGGTAAAAGGGGTAAAAATGAAAAAAAAAACTGATAAAATAAAAAGTTATACTGCACACGGGCGAAGCCGGGTTATTCAGCTAGTATATGTATATATATTTATATGATAATAATCGGTGTCGTAACAAATTTTCGGAATTACTCCTCAGCCATAAGTTATTTTATTCATGTCCAAAATATAAAATGTTTTAATAATTTTGTTTTTCATTTCGGGGGGGGGGGCCCGGGCCCCATCGGTCCCCCCCATATACACGCCCCTGGGGTCAGGTATGATCTCTGAAAAATATATAGAAATAATCGCTCGCAAACACGCTGAGATTTGACGAACGGCGGCGGCGGCGGCGGCGCGGCGTTTCGACTCGTTCGGAGCACGTACGAAAACGTATCCGCCACTCGAAGCCGATATTATACGTCATGTTATAAAATGGAACAATGGAGTGTACGTTACGAAAACGTGTGACGCGTTGCACAACGATCGATTTTCGTAACTCGTAAATATCACATCATAATATAATATCGTTATATTTTGTGTTGCGAGTCGGTTTGAAAAATCCGCCTGCGTAAACGACACGTGTGAGCGAGCAGCGGCATGATAATAATAATAATATACCGTCGGCTGCTCTCTATGTAGAGCACTCCGAACACGTGTACGAATCGACGCGAACGTGAAATTAAAGAATATAAATAAATATTATTTATATTTCGTGTGTTAATTACTGTTTTCACGGACGCGTTCGGTATTTCTTTTGCGCGTCCACACGTTACACAACGCTGTTTTATGATATCGTTATGTGCATCATGTTGTGTACGCACTCGTTTTCGTATTGTACGCGTGTACACACATCACCAAAGGACACCGACGACCTGAAAAATTGTAAAAAATTACATTATTAAAAAACACAAACGAACAGTGCGAGATTTCAAATTCTTTTTTGAAAAAAAAACAAACCGTAAGGACGAAAAGCTTTATAGGAATCGGACGAGACCTCGTATATTATATAAAAATAAAAATATCTTTAAAGGTTATATAATTAAGGCTCGGATTTCAACGCATTTGCATCTTTTTTTTTTTTGGGATATCTTACGCGATGCTTTCCGAGCTACAAATATGTTTCAATTACTTCGCGATCTAACCACAATTAATTTTTTGGGCCATTTTTTGACCTATTTGTCGTATTATGACTAAAAAAATTGACCTCATTGAAATATAAGTACTACATAGTAGTATAGTAAGTACTATGTAATAAAAATTATTTTTTACAATTTTAATTTTTTTTTTCTACATTGTAATATAATTTATAATTTTTATTAGAATTTTATTTGTTCCTCGTTTTTCAATAATAATTTAATTTGAATTTATTTAATAAATAATGCGTTTTTTGAAACGTCATTTTTTGATATTTTTAGGGCATTTAAATCCGAGCCCTAGTCATAATGCTCATATCAGCGGCGGAACTACTGAATTCTCGGAGGCTTTTTATTATATTATTAAACCGATTGTAAAATTAGGACATTGATTCAATCGAAACAGAATTACATTTTCAATTCTACACCCGGTGAAAATCGTATTTTCGTACGCATTTCGAGTTGAAAATTCGACTTGAATGAGACTTTATCGAGTGAAATAACTTAATATTTTATAACTAAAAATAAACGAGGTTT
Organism: Drepanosiphum platanoidis; assembly: GCA_948098885.1. Lineage (NCBI taxonomy): Eukaryota > Metazoa > Arthropoda > Insecta > Hemiptera > Aphididae > Drepanosiphum > Drepanosiphum platanoidis. Next base: position 18,814,380 of record OX402534.1, read on the forward strand.
TTAGTTAAATCGTCGGAGGCCCCTCACGAGGCCCGTGTGAAATTAAAAAAAAAAACAAAATAAAAAATAGGTCTCGCCCGGAGTATTATGTAAAAGAATAAAAGTGTATGTATATTTTATCGATCGGAACGGATCGAAAGAAAAAATTAAAACTCAAAAGGTTAATCGGCCGGTCACATTTTGTTTGATAATAATATTATTATAATATTATATACCTATTATAATATCAGTGGCGGAACTATACTGAATTCTCGGAGGCTTTTTATAATATTATTAAACCGATTGTAAAATTAGGATATTGATTCAATCGAAACGGAATTACATTTTCAATTCTACACCCGGTGAAAATCGTATTTTCATACGCATTACGAGTTGAAAATTCGACTCGAATGAGACTTTATCGAGTGAAATAAACGAGGTTTTTGGTTTGATTGCAATTTTCCAAGTTGAATCGTCGGAGGCCCCTCATGAGGCCCGTGTGAAATTACAAAAAAACAAAATAAAAAATAGGTCTCGCCCGGAGTATTATGTAAAAGAATAAAAGTGTACACATGTATCACTCGTATATCGAACGATACGCAAACGGATCGGAAAAAAAAAATTAAAAAGGTTAATCGGCCGGTCTCATCACATTTTGTTTGATAATATTTATAATATTTTTTCGTCGCGTCGTCGTCGTCGTCGTAGGCCGCACCTCCGCGATGGAAACGCGATTGTCCGTCGTGCGCGTTTGTATATTATATGAAGAAAAGAAGAAAGAGAAAAAAAAAAAAAAGGAAGAAAATATCGCGTAATAATATGCGCGTGTCGTCGTCGTCGTCGTCCAATCGGCCGGGGGCCATCTCTCGTGCTCCGGGCGGCGCCCCTCGATATTATCGCCGCACATACACACAATAACTTGGTATAATTTAATATTATTATCATTTATATAAATAATATACTGCTGCGGTGTCCCGCGTGTTCTCACGACCGCCGCAACGGGCTTGTAAACGTGTGATAACCTGCGGAACTTTATGCACTTGCATCTTTCTCAGGAAACTGCACATTTCAAATCTGATTTCATACAATTAATATTGGACCATACAAAATTGAAATACAAAAATTTCCATTTGCATTTTATGTATTGTAAAAAAAAAAAATTTAAGTACCAGTCGTTTGAATGCTTTCGTATCCGAGTTCGGTAAAAATGTTTTTATTTTTAGTATTGACACTATAGGGTGTTATTTTGCAAATATTACGGTCGATTCTGAAAGAAGATCCGGTGTATAGTATACAGCACTTGAAAACAGAAAAACATTTGCGTTCTGTTGAACGTAAAGAAGATCAAAAGAGAGACCGAGTGCCAACCACTGTTGTTAACCGACGATTTATCGTCTAAAAATCCAAGTTCAACCGGGATTTGCTAATATATACCGCTTGATAAATTATAATAATTATTATAATATTATACTTAAAAACGTATCTTTTTTACAAAATAATAAATGCATATTTGAGTTTTTTTTTAGTATACTATTTTCTTTTTCCGAACGAAAATTGTGTGGAAAACAAAAAAAACAAACGCATATTAAAAAGGAGATGTTTATTTATTTTCATATTATTTTTGAAAACCCGTTTTCCAAGAGTCGGCCCTCGAAACGGAGTGATTCTGGTCACGGCTTTGGTATTTTCTAACCGTAATCTGCGTCGTAAACAATGTACGAGTAGTAATTAAAAAATAACGTTTGTTTTCGCGCCGCCGCGGAACAAAATAATAAATCGACTCGGATGAGATTGTAATAATTGTAACGAATAGATCGCGGCCGAGTCTGTTCGGTCGGTTGTTCCGTTATTGGCGATTGTTATGTAACCGCCGACTTGATGATTTTTATTATTCGAGCTGTGTGAAAAACACAATTAATTAATTCGTCGATTTCGTCGATTTTACTCAGGCTTTCCATCGTCCTTATTTTATTGCGTTTGACACGGCGGTGTTTGTTTCAACGATTTCCGTTTTGTTTTTCAAAAAGCCAAATCGATAAAAGCGCCTCTCTGCCGAAATCCGAAAAATCATCGACGCGTCGCTCGCTGTCGGAAAACGTATAATTTCGTATTATTATCATCGCGTATGAAATTGATCGGAGGAAAAAAAACGTGCAGGATTCGACGCGGCTTGGTCGGACGCACTCGAGAAATAAAGCGTTCAAAGGACATAATATAATATATGTCACTTTGTTGTGTGTTTAAATTCCGCGCCGTATCGCTGCAAGTCGTTAGACTTGATGATTTTTATTATTCGAGCTGTGTGAAAAACACAATTAATTAATTCGTCGATTTCGTCGATTTTACTCAGGCTTTCCATCGTCCTTATTTTATTGCGTTTGACACGGCGGTGTATGTTTTCAAAAAGACAAATCGATAAAAGCGCCTCTCTGCCGAAATCCGAAAAATCATCGACGCTATCGGAAAATCTAGAAAAAAAAAACACACATTCGGAAACAATATCGTTTGGGAAAAGAGTCACGGCTAGACGGTGTCGGTATACGTACGAGTATATTATGTAATTTCGTATCATCGCGTATGAAATTGATCGGAGCGAATGAAAAAAAACGTGCAGGATTCGACGCGGCTTGGTCGGACGCACTCGAGAAATAAAGCGTTCAAAGGACATAATATAATATATGTCACTTTGTTGTGTGTTTAAATTCCGCGCCGTATCGCTGCAAGTCGTTAGACTTGATGATTTTTACTATTCGAGCTGTGTGAAAAACACGATTAATTAATTCGTCGATTTTACTCAGGCTTTCCATCGTCCTTATTTTATTGCGTTTGACACGGCGGTGTTTGTTTCAACGATTTCCGTTTTGTTTTCAAAAAAACTAATCGATAAAAGCGCCTCTCTGCCGAAATCCGAAAAATCATCGACGCTATCGGAAAATCTAGAAAAAAAAACACACATTCGGAAACAATATCGTTATTGGGAAAAGAGTCACGGCTAGACGGTGTCGTCGGTATAATAATTTCGTATTACAATTTATCATCGCGATAACGGGGCGAAGTGAAATAATATATAATAACGACGACGAAAAAGCGCAAGCGGCGAAGAGAAGACTGCTGTTGTATACATGCATATTACACAACAATAGCGGAAAACAATGGCGACGCCGCCGCGAACTGCACACGCGGCCCCTTTTGCTCGTCGTCGTCGTCGTCGTATAAACAACAATAACGAATATTATAATGCACACGCGGCGCGTATCTATATATATATATAATATGAGCGTATAGAAAAGGATAAAAAAAACAACACAACGGCGTGCTTACGAGTATATATATATATTATAATCGTGTGCGGATATCATCTGCGGCCATTCGTTGTTGTCACACAAACGCTGTCGTCGTCGTCGTCGTCGTCCTGCAGCGCCCGGTCTCTTCTTTTTTTTTCTTCTTCTTCTTATTTTTCCGCGCTCGGTCTCTATCCTCGTCCTCGGTATATTATAATACGGTATATACGTATATATATATATATAGGAATTTCCCATTGTCGGAGGAGGCTCGTATATTTTTTATTTTTTTCTATACGCGCGTGTTTGTACTGCCGTACTCGCAGTCGGCGGAGGTCGTGAACGCCACTCTCTGCTGCTGCTGCTGCTGCGCCGTCGCCGTTGGTCCACATTTGCATAGAATGTGTCGTGTGTTCCTTCGGCGGGGGCGGGGGGAAACGTGCGAGCCCGTACGTTACCCGGTATACCATATTATAATAATACGTCGTATACGTTGTAGCCGGTTATAGCTGCAGCCGTTCGGGTTGGCCCCACCATCGCGCGCGCGTATATTCGAGTCGTTCAAGTCTCCGGGGGAGTCTTTGTGCGCCGCCCGCCGTCCGATCATATCGTTATCGAATGGTTATTTAACGCGCGCTCGGAAAAAAAATATAAAAAATAGCTCCTAAAAAATCCTCGACGCGATGCGAAACGGTACTGCAGAAAAAAAAAAGAAAAATGGTATAGTGGCCGTTCGACGAAAGTCCGCGACGAGTGTTTTTTTTTTACGACTTTGAAAGACGCCTCTGAAACCTCGCTCGAAATGCTCTATCGCGCGTGCTCCGTCTTTGGCAGAGTTTTTCGCGCGAATTTTCCAATCGATTTCATCATACACGATCGTGTTACATACGTAACATTTATAACGTTTAAATCTATAAATTACGAGAAAATTAAAACTCGTCGCGATATAAATCCCTCTGTAAATAATAATTGAAAAAAAAAAAAAAGGTGATGAGATACTTGACTCGTACTGGGGTGGGGAGGTTCGGGCGAATTCGATTTACCGTCGCTCTGGAAAAATTCGATCACTCGAAAGCTAATAGGAAAAGAAAGAAAAGTCGTGAACGCCGCCGTATCGTCTGAAAGTAAATAATCGTCCTCTTATTATTCGCCTTCGGCGACCGCCCGTCGACGGCAAGGAAACGTTTCGCGATTCCACTCGCTTGCCACATTAATATCTCTCGAGTTGTCTATTGTGTTCGTTATTTCTCTCTCTCTCTCTATCTCTTAATATAATAATATTTCAAGTACGTTCTGACGGGAGTAGTAACCGAATCGGTTCCCGTTTGTGTACAGGTAATTTTTAATTTGGTACAAATTATAAATTAGACCTACACGGCTACACTCTATAATCTATAGTATAATATACAATAAGATGGCAATATATTTATATATTGGAAGTTTAGCAAATTATCGGTGATATCCCGATCAATTAAGATAACGATTGAGATATATTATGTACTTTTATAGCTGTATGGTATATCATCGTCTATATCATCCTATGCACGAATGACAATAATGTTGGTGAGCAGTGAGCACTGTACATAGGGACGATCACAAAAAAAAATCATGGGGGGGTGTAATCTTCAAAATTGCCGACTAGAAATTGAAATTGAAAATTTTTGTTTTATTTATCTTATGCCGACTGCCGATTCTCGCAGTCTCGCTATACTTTTGCGAATCCGCTCCATAACCCATTACGAAAATATTGAGTCAAATCAATATTAACAATGTATTTAATTTTCCTTTCCTCGTCTTAAAAAAAAAAGGTTTAATTATGTGAAAATAAATTCGATTTTGCCGACTGAAAATCAAATATTGCCGAGTGGGGGGGTGTGACACCCCCTCAGGTTCGTCCCTGACTGTACAGTCTTGAATAACACATCGTGTAAATTTGTAACTTGTATTTCGTATTTTTAATTTATACGTTTTGTTGAATTATTAACATAATATATTCATATTATGTTTAGTTGACAGTCCTGAGCCTGTGAAATCGGGAAGGAAAATGTGCGTAAATAAACGGGAACCAATTCAGCTCAACTTAATAAAATACTTTTTTTAAACGGGAACCAATTCAGCTTACCTTAATAAAAAAACCTTTTTCAAACGGGAACCGATTCGGCATGCGAGGCTAGAGCTCGGGAACCAATTCGGTACCAGCCGTTCTGACCTGTGTAAACGAATAAATAAATAAACACTTACATAATGGGTATATATATACAAAATATGTATTACCTATACTTATAAAAAATAACTTTAATTTGAAGTTGAATAAATTAATAACATTTTGTAATAACTATTTGTGTTTTTAATATGGAAAAATAAAATTATAATTAATTATTATTAATTGAGGCAATAACTATAAATAGCAATATTAAAACATTTTTGTTGATGATGTATATTTCAATTTTATAGATGGAGTTTTATGATATTATAACCTGGCTAATAATTATATAAAATAATAATTAGAACTGGAATGTAAAAATAAAGTATTACTGGAATATAAATAAAATACATTACTGGAATAGCATTTAAAATTGTAAACAATTATCTGTGGAATAGTTTTTTGGAATGTTATCAGAATGTTTCAACAAAATATTTAGGGAACATTCCTATTTTATAGTTCAATAATGTATAACATCTAGTTACAAAAAACACGGCAAAGACGTTTCTGGTATGTTTTTGGAACTCCTAGGTAAGTTCCATAGAAACGTTTCAATGTTTCTATGGAACGTTTTTTTTATATTACAGGAACAATATTTTGCACGGTGGGATCGTATTCAAAAACCATTTCGAGTGGCGTGCGATTCCGTATAACACCGCGTGTTATTTGTGCCCGAGAGTTTACTGTTTTTTTTTTTTTCGCGCGATCTGCAGAGCTCGGCTGAAAATTTCACCTCGTCGTCGTCGCCGCGAACGGATCGTTATTATTTATTATGATAACGTTTTCGCAATACAGTTGGGCGCGCGCGTTTTCTAACCGTATTACCTACGGTCGCGTGCAGACGATGCGCCCAGATTGAAATAACAAACACGCGACCACATAATACGTATATTATTGTTATTATTTCACAACGACAATATAAATTTCGCCCGTGCGAAATGGAAAATCCATCGGAGAAACGGTGTCGTTGTGACGTGTACGCGGGGGCGAGGTTCGAAACGTTTCGAAATGGAAAATGTCGCTCTTGAATTTTCAACGAAATCGCGAAAACGTACGTGTTCGTCGGGTGGTTTGCATTTTCCGAGTGGCATAATCGATGAGCCAGTAAGCGCAGTAAACATTTTTAAGATTTATAAACGCGAAACGTGATTTTACTATCATCTTTTTTCCGTTTGTAAATCTAGTTGGAATTTTCTTTCGCTTGATTTTAAACTATACGTTTTTTTTTACATATTTTATAATTTCAATATTTGCGTTCAAATATTTCTGGATACGCCGCGTCCAGTGTTGTCCGCCTTCTCTTGTAGCCAGGACAAGTGGATTGCCACTGTCAAGTCTAAACCTGCAACGTTTAATTAATAATAATAAAAAAAAAAGGATCCTGTGCCTTAAGCATAGTTTTACCGGAACTCGACTGCGAGTGTGTGTTTAAGTGAAAACACAAAACGGTTTGAAAGTGGCCGTTTTTTACACTTTGACGTCGAATCCGTTTCGTTTTCGAGGAGACGAATTCGATCGGATCGTCAATAATTTGTTTCGCTAAATATAAATGGAAAAAAAAAAACGTCCTTCTCCGGTGTTCTCGCCGCAGATTCCGCGTCCTCGGTTCGACCCCCGCGTTTTCAATCTACATTTTCTACTCTGTGTCGTCTGCGCGATAATTTCGATGAAAAACAGTACGGCGCGACGACTGAAATAATAAACGAAACCCGATTCCGGCGAAGTAACGAGTCGCAAAGATGGTAAATATTAACATATGTACATACTCGTCGTCGACTAAACTCCGAAATAACTTTGTAACTCGACGAGTAAAATAAACCGACCAACACCGATGACCATATAGTACTCGTAGTGTGACGTTAAAATGTCATTTTCGTGCAAATTACAGTTCGTCTGGTGCCGTCGTCGTCGAGGTTCCCGGATCAGCGACAGCGGTCTCGAAACCATGGTTTTTCTCCCCTTAAATTTTCAAAGTTGACATACGAGTGACTGCAAGTGACTTTACTCGTCGATAAATTTAACTCGTGACTTCTCCGAGCCCGATCCCGATCCACTGCGATTCCGTCGCGCTACTGAAACGGAAGAAATCGCTCTCGATCGAAACGAAACGAAACAACAACAACAACAACACGTTTAAATTAAAAGACGCAATACGCTTTTGTATATTTTATATTAAAATGTCACCACAATATTATTGTTTATTAAAGAGAAATGTACAACGTTTTACAAAGGTAAAATAATATTTATATTATATAATATAATATTATAATGATGTGTAATGTGTATAGACCGCACAAGGGAAGTGTACAAGAACAACGTTTTTATTTTTTATTTTTTTTTTTCTATACGATTTATATTATACAGGTCGTTTCATACACGCTTAAGTATATATATATATATGTATATACATATATATATGTATATATATGTATATGTATATACATATATGTATTATGTTTTAAACTACTTTCGTAACTAAAGACTAATAGTGTTTTTCTTTCTTCTTCACAAAAACCGTTATAATCTCAACAATATAAATATTTAATTAAAAAAAAAAAAAAAAAAAAAACAACAACTAAATTATATATATATATATTACATCATTATTGCACGTATACAAAAACTGGCTTTTCGCGGGTTCTTTTTTTTTTTCATTTTTTTATTAGTTTTTTAATTTTCGTTTGTTTTCAATAAAATATATACACATTTGCGCGACAATTGTATATTTTTTTTATATAACGCGATAAACGTTATCATCGCGTTTCTCCAGTCGTCCCCCCCTCTCCCCCCCCCACGTATTTATATACATATATAAAATCATACACGCTCCGACCGTGTATTTTTCCGCGTATTTTCAAAAAGAAAACGCGCGATAATGCGTGTCTCCTCTCTCATACCTCCAGCGCGTCTTACAATAATATAATAATATGTTTATTACTTTCGAAATTTCTTTTATCTACATCCCCCGGAGCGTTCTCCGATCCTCTACGACCCGCATTCCATCGGCGACGACGTGCTCAAATAGCTCCTGGGGCTCATCTGCATGACGTGGTGCTGCTGCTGTTGCTGCTGCTGCTGCTGCTGCTGCTGATGGAACATGACGGCTTCGATGCCGGTCGAGCCCGTCGAACTCTCCGAACAGCTCTTGTCCGGCTTTATGGACGGCGGCGCCAGCGGGCCCAGGCCCCCGTCCTGTTTGGTGGCCGTCCGCCTGTACTTGGCCCGAGCGTTTTGGAACCACACCTGAAACAAGGACGAGACGCGGCGTTAAAGTTGGCGTTAAAAAAAGAGGAATACGCCGCCCCAAAAAAAAATATAGATTCTCTGTTTACAAGCTTCACCCAATTGACGTCGTCGTCGTCGTCGTCGAAAAAAAACGTGCGAATCCTTTGAAATCCTCGGCCCCGAAGTCGCGTGTAATCGACAATAACGTACGCGCGTAAAATTATATTATATTATATACTAGCTGACCCGGCAAACGTTGTTTTGCCATATATTTCCAGTGAATTTTGCAGTATAAAAAATAACCGACTTATTGTAAGTGTGTGGCGGTGACGACGACGTCTACGATTGAAAGAGGAATGGTTCGCGCACGCACGTAATTTCGGTAAAAGTTATGTAATAATATATGACGTTGCGAAATCCATACCTTTTGCGTAAACGTCGGTTTTCGCTTTAAAATTGTATACGCCCATCGACCAATGACTATAGATTTGCCTGCGATCGTATTCGACCGCCCAATGAAAAAAGTTCTATTGTTCATCGCACGCACGCAATTTCGATAAAAGTTATGTAATAATATGATATTGCAAAATCAATTCGTTTTTGGTAAAGATCGTCGGGTTTTTTGATGACATAATAATCAATTCATATAAAATGCAAATTACTCGCTGATCGTTGCATCTCAAAATCTAGCCCGTGAAAGGGGCTTCTTTTGAGGGTTGAATTTTGAAAAATTAGTTTTTAGATTTATTTATATACATCCCCCTAGGGGAGGTGCTCAAACGGGGATTTTGTATTATGAAAAATTACTAACCTATTGTATAAGTATGTACGTATATGTGAAAAATATATGAAACACGTATGTATATTTTAATTGAAAATGATTCGCAAAAAAATTTATAAACAATGATAATGGTCACTATGGTTACAGTATAGGTATACGTACATATGTATAAACGGGTTATATGATATAAATGGGCTGACTTTTTCGTATAACCAATAGCAACCATTTAAAATTTCAAAAGTACATCACAAAATTCCCGTTTCAGGACATCCCCTAATTGGGTTTTTTCAAATTTTTTTTTTTTCGTAAAAACCTTCTCCTGGCAATTACGAACAATTCAAAAACAATTTGAGCCAAATCGGCCCAGCCGTTCTCAATTGATGAATTGTTTTACATTTTTGGCTCCATTTTTATATATATATATATAACCGTTCCAGAATATTCTCGGCGCTCGTCACATATAAATATTGAAAAAAAACTATTCTATCTTTTAAGTTGGACCATATTATAAACGGTTACCAAATTTGATCAAAATCCGTTCAGTAGTTTCGGAGTTTATCGCGAACATACATCGTGACACGAAATTTTTATATAATACTAGCTGAATAACCCGGCTTCGCCCGTGTGCAGTATAACTTTTTATTTTATCAGTTTTTTTAATTTTTACCCCTTTTACCCCTTTTAACCCCCTTAGGGGTCGAATTTTGAAAATCGGGCGTCGTGACGACACTCAGAAAGGTATTTGGAACAACCCTGTGAAAAAAACATTGGAAAAAAGTTAAATAGCGTCGTTACAAAATGGGAACATAAAAAAGGCCTGTTCATTTTGTTCAGCTTGCGTGATGGTATCGTACACACTTTTTTGATGGTCATTTAATTTGGGAACATTTAAATTCACAAATGTTTGCAATTCATTGATATCATACTGTTGTTCTCGTCGCAATTCTCGATCGAACAAATCATGCATTGGACGATCGGCCTATATTCTGTCGTTTTTGTCGTGGCATTGTTTACACCAAAATCCATATAATTGAAATCGAATAAAAACCAAACTCATTTAATCTCAAACTAATTAATAGAAAATGTCATAGACGCACGTGCCACGGAAACAAATAATAAAACATAACCACATAGAGTTTATATACGTAATATATATCTCCATGGCAAAACAATAACAATGTGTGATTAATATTTTGCACTTAAGAGGCCATAACGCCGGAACCACTTATCGCACAGCGTACAAACTTCACAGAAACCATCTACATATCAATCCTAATATGCCCTGAAATTTTTATCGAAATCGGTTCGGTGGATCTTGAGCTATAAAATTTATTCAAATGTACATCGGTTTTACACCGTGCAATCATACAAATTTGTTAAAAAGTTAATTAAAATATTTAATGTATTAAAAAATTTGAAATAAAAACTATCCTATCTTTTAAGTTGGACCAAATTACACGCGGTGTAAAAAATTTCATCAAAATCGGTTAAGTAGTTTAGGAGTCCATTGAGGACAAACATTGTGACACGAGATTTATATATATTAAGATATAACTTCCACAGTTGGAAATATTATATTTTTCTTATCGTTTCGATCGTCCCTAAACGGTTATGCGTTTTACTGCGGTCGAGAACAAGCGCGATAAACACCGCGCCGGATATTATACGGTTTTGCGAAAACGCCGCGCGATTCGATCGCGAATTTCAAGGCAAAAGACGACGAAGTGTAGTTCCGGTTTTATTGGTTTTATTCGTAATCGATGCATTCGACCGGATATGCTCGTGTCGCGAAACGCCGGAAAGTGCAACACGCCGCGGCTGCAAGCAGCTGCTGCAGCTCGAAACCGACGTTAATCGTTTTCCTCCGTCGCGTACGGAAATAAACCAGTCGATACCGTGTCTCGTGGTGTGACGATAAATCATCGGCGGGAAAACGACAATTTGTTTTCGTAGTCTCGCCGAGCGATTCCCCAAAACGTCGTCGCCCCCGTGTCGTCGTGTACTACGCTATCCAAAATAAACGCGCCGCCGACGCCGGCTTTGTCTCCGCTGCGTAGATTAATCGACGTTGGTCGCGCGGCGGCGGTCACATCAATCTTACGGGTCGCCGTCTCGTCTCCCCGCGCGTTTGGACGGCGGCCAAGGAGACGGGCGCGAGGACGAAGGAGCGCAAAAGGACGCGCAAACGCGAGACTTGTTTTGCCGACACTGGACTTTGGGTTACTCTAGCGGCAAAGTTTTACGAAGTCTATATTCGGGCTGGTGTGACTTTAAGCGTCTTTAAGCGGTCGAATATCTTTTTGTGCGGTTTTTGTTCGATTTAACGAGACAAGAATCTATTTTTTCCGCTGCGCGATACGCCCCAGTGTTTCTCGTCGCGATTCTGCGGCGAGAAAATAATTATAATAAACGCGACGGACGAACGCGATAAAAGGACGCGCAGTCGTCGCGGCGGAGTCTATTTCGGTCGCGCGACAACCGCCACCTCGCGGTCGCCCCGCCACTCGTACACATCGCACACTATTTTTATTACGATTATTAATATTATTATTATTATTATTACTATTATAAAACGTATATTTACACGAGAGCGGCAGATAGGGCGTGATAAAAACCGTCACGGCCGTCGATCGCGTACGCGCTAATTAACGGAGCTTTAACGCGAGTATAGTGACGCGGAACACACACCGCCCAGGCCGCCGCGCGTCGACCCTAATATTATATCGCGTTTTATATATTATTATTATTACTATCGTGTCCTTTCCTCTCTCTATGTCCGCGCGAAGCGAACACGCACTTGTACAGGGTGTGTGTCGTCAGTATGAAATGTCGGTTTAAGATTTCCAGGACGGTTTCTACTTTCTTTTAGTTTCAAAATCCCCTCGAGAGCTTCGAGAAAAGCCGCTACCACCCCCGTGGTTTTCCGATAAACGAACGTGGTTTACAAAAGATTTCGCCAATTTCGACCCATTGGTTTGCGCCACAACGCTCGCAGCGGCGTTTCAGATCGTAAAAAGCATGTTTTTATTTCAAAAATACCGTTTCGCCGACACCCTGTACATGCGCTATACGCATATAAACGCGCGTGTTGTCGCGCGCGAGCCCGACACGATAATAATAATGATAATATATACGCGTCGCCGCCGAGCGCGTTTTTCGTCGACCGTTTCAACGCGCGACACGCCTAATTGCCGCGGGGCCAAGTATATCTCTCGCGCGCGCGCGCGTCTCTCGCGGCGGTCCCTTTTGCTCGTCCTGCCGACCACCAGTGACAGAAATAGCGCCTCCCGGGGAACGCCGCGTTCTGTTTCGTGTAATTTTATACATTATTATTAGGGCCCGGATTTAAATGCACTTAAAACCATACACATATGCTCTAATAAATAGGCAAAAATGCCTTTAAAAAATGCATTTTACCACAAAAATGACCTTAAAAATGCCCTTAAAAAATACAATTTACCACAAAAATGACCTTAAAAATGCCATATATTTTTTTTATACAAATTATAATTTATAAATGAGACATAATAATTATTTTTACATAATTATTTTATTAAAAAAAAAACTGAAAATTTGAAATATTGATTAAATAAAACCCGATAAACCTTCTTAAATATCAAGAAAATAATTTATCTTAAGATAATTTTTTGAATAGTCCAAGTTTTATATCTATATTGAATAAATATGCATTAAAAACCAACAAAATGACCCAATAATGCTAAAAATGCTCTAAAAATGAAAAAACGTCGAAATATGCAAAAAAATGCAAAATAAAATTTGTAGCTTTCAAACCCTCGTTACATGAAACGAATTATGTACTTAGAAAGCATTGTGTATGATCAACCAAAAAAATATGCACTTTGCATTGAAATCCGGGCCCTAATTATTATTATCCGCGCCGTCGTCGTAGGCGTAGTAATAAAGGAACGGTCGAATCGGAAACGCAAAACGTACGATTAGATACTGCACAGTAGTGGAATGAAAAAATATATCGTCCCGCCCGCCGCCTGATTTGGTGTTAAAATTTCCGGAGATTTCCCGAGTAGCGCGGGAAAGTTCGGTTTTATGAATCTAGCCGACGATTTTCGAAACGCTCGTCGAGAAGATTGTTTTGTTTTTTTATTTCGATCGACTTTGATTATCGCGACGACGACGACGCGTAATGCCCGTTCGAGTTAGTGTCTACGACGTAATTGCTACGAGACGACGACGACGACGTTCCTTTTCGATCCGGTTGATTTTTTGTTTATGCGTCTTCTACACCGTCGTCGTGGTAAAACAAAACAACCAGGCTCCGAGAAGAGCGTGCGCGACAATTTGTTTGATCGCCAATGAAATTTCCCACGACGACGGCGTAAACTGCATCGTTGCAGTTTGCCGAAGAGAGAGCTACCACTACTACTACTACTACTGCATTACACTAATTGTCGCGAGCTACGGCGTGTGTTTTCTCGAGGGTGGAATTATACACGGGCATCGTACACGTATATAAAATACCGACAAAACTAATTACTTACAATGTCGTAATTGTTTTTAATTACACGTCGGAGCGCATGTAAGCGACGCGCGGCGTACGATGGTAAACGGAATCGCGTATATATTTATAATATTAACGTAGAAAAGAAAAAAAAAGAGTACACGCCACACGCACCGCATTCGTAATCTAATTTGGCAATAAAAATAACCGGTTTGATCTATCGAGCCGGGCGCGCACCGAGTCCCGGTACCGCCGAGTGCGCGTTCGAAACGCGTGTTATTGTACTTTTTACATTTTTTTTTTTTTCTACAAAAAACAGTGCGACGATTAGATAGAATACGCGATGCTCTCTATCTCATGTTTCGAGCTTAGCAATCGGATAGGTGGTTTTTAAATTTCGATTATTTTTTTCCGTCGAAACCGAGCACGCGCGCGCGTTAATAATATCGTATTATTATCGTCGTCGTCGTGTGTTTGAAACATAATATGACGTGTCGGATTAAAAAAAAAAAAAAAAACGAGTGTAAATAATATCGTATGGGTAGGTAACCCCGGAAAAGACGCGTTGTCGCGCGCGCGCCGATACTCGTATTTCTATATAACGCCTAGTTGAATTTTTTATTTTTCGCGCTTTTCGACCGTGTCTCTTTATTTCGTCTCGTCTATTTCGACTAAATACACGTGGGGCGACTGCGGGGATTCGAACGAGAAGGAAAACGTTGTTTCTTTCGTTGTGCGATTTTTCTCGCAGCGAATCGACTACACAGACACTAAAGCTGCGGCCCCACTGAGAGCGATTTGCGATTTTGCGATTTTAACAATAGAATGTAAATCATATTATGTAGTGGCCCCACCGAGCGCGTGTAGTGTTACACGCGCGATAATCGCTGAAAGAACAAAATAGTTTGATATTCGGCGATTAATCGCCGTCGAAATGTCTTCCGCGTCGGTTTGTGTCCGAACAAATAGCTGGTCTTCGTACAGGAAGCTATTGATTGGAATCCTAGACACCCGGACCACAGAGTAATAGGACTAAGATTCAAAAATGTTGGTCCAACATTATTGGAAAGGATCTTGACATGAATTGTAATTTAATTAATTAATATATTATATATATAATATAATTATACTATTTAAAATCTGGTCATAACGATAGGCGTATGAAATTCCACTTCGGATAGCCCATGTTTATTTATTTCGTGAACCCATAAACGGTTCTTAACGAAATCTACTTTAATATCTATTTAAAGCAGCACTTTCAGCCGGCAACATTTTTCTAGACGTCGTCTTGGTCGAGGATCGAATAAACAAATGAAAAATACACGAACACGCGCGTGTAAAATCGCAGAAACGCTCGAAACGCTGAATCGCTCCCAGTGGGGCCGCACCTTAATCGCGATCGACGCTGCGTTTGACGAAAATTAAAAATAGAAGACGAGACTCGATATCACTTCCAGGAGGAGTAGTTCGCCCTCGTCCAGAGCTTCTAAAACCCCATCGCGCGATACGAAGGGGGAGGAGGAATGATATTTTTAAGAGTTGGGGAGGGAGCGAAAATCCTGAGTGGTTTCCTGCGGTCAGCTACTCCGGAGACGAGTAAATTTAAATCAGTCGCTCGAGTCTCGACTACGTTACAAATAAAGCTAATTCGTTGTAAAAAAACACGTGATTTTTTAAATTTTTACTTCGCAATACATATTATTATTAACGAGTTTTGTCAACGGTTCGTCGCGGCGACAGTGTTCCGCGAGTTTTCATTAATTCTCGGTTATTTCAAACGTGAGAACGAATCCAATAATGTCGTCGGTTCGAAACGTCAGCAGAGTTATGACGGCGACCGATCCGATATTACGTATTATTATGAAAAAAACGATTTGTTAGGAATCCGATCGGCACGACGACCGACTGGTCTTAATAAATTAAAAAAGAAAAACAAAAAAATACTTTTAAACTAGTTATTAACGCGTGCCTCGAGCCATACAGTGTCGCGTCGAAAAGGGCAGTCGCCCCGCAGAGAAGCGCATTTCGTAAACTTTGTGCAGTCTTCTAGTGTTAAAAAATTATTTTCAAAGCAGATTTATGCGAATAAAAGGTGACTATATGACCCGTCGACTCCGGGAGCTCTGTACACATTGTGTTTATCGGCTCTCGCGGAATATCGCGACGGCCATTACCGTTTGCGGCGGTGACAAATTACGAGAGCACGCGAAATCGGTCGGCCATCAAAAGCGCCGCCAAACGCATGCCGCGCGCGCGCGCGCGCGTCGTCCGATATAGATTCGCGAACGAGAGAGCGCGGGAAAGATGGAAGAAGTAGCAGAAGAAGAAGAAAAAAAAAAAGTCATAACATCGCGGAGATATACAATATTATATATCAGATGATACGACGACGACGACGACGATCGGGCGGAGCGGCGAGTAAAAAAAATTCCTGTTCGAGAAAAAATATGGAATACAGAAATGAAAGAAGAAGAAAAAAAAATGGTTAGCAAAACACAGTGTAGTATTATAATAGCAGTAAAGGCGGATACGCCAACAGAATGTTAAACGGCCATCAAACGGGTTTGCACTATTAATACGCGTCCTTTTCTCTCTCTCTCTCTCTCGTTTATACGCACTGGCGACTGCGGTTTACTGCTCCTCGGCGGCGGCGGCGAATAAAATAGTGGCGACAATATATACGAGCGTGTGTGTGTGTGTGTGCGAGAGCATGTATATATACGCAGGAGGAGGATGGCCGCCGCAGCCGCTGAATTGTTCATTGTTTTCAAAGACAACGTTGATAAATGGATATTTTGTATCTTCTTTTTTTTTTCCATCTCGTCGTCGTCGTCTCTTATTGTATATTATATATATTTTATATACACGTACACACACCTCTCCTCCTTCGTCCTTCGTCCTACACGCTCGAGGACGAGATGGGTCTGTACGGCCAGAAGAAATGCGGCGAAGCACCTGCCATTTTCTATACGCACGCACACACGCGCCACGGGCAAACCAGTTACGTGAAAAATACGTATATATATATGTGCGCGCTTCGCCGCGTCGTCGCATGTAGAAAGTTTTTTGTTTTTTTTTTTTTTTTTATTATTTTATTTCGTCCGTTTTTATTTATTTGTTTTTTCTTCGGAGCGAATTCATCTGCGGCGGGGAATACAATAAAAGCGCTTTGTCGGGGCCGAGGATGATGAAAAAAAAAAAGAAGAAAAAGTACCGTTTTACGCCGCTCTATCTGTGTTTGTTAGCCCCCGAGTGCGCGCGCATACATACATAATATATAATATATTTTATACAATATTATTATGACGTACGCGAGAGCCCGCGTAGCTTATAAATACGTATTGACGACGACATAATAACGACGTCTATCGGGTACGACGTTTCCGCCGGCGCGAAAGTTTGGCAGGCATTTCACAAAGGAACTCGGCGATTTCACGGTAGTGAAATCCTTCGTCGTTTTTCGGTAATTTTCCAATCTATAGAACCGATCGGTTGCGATTCCCAGCTGAAATATCGTTATCGTGCCCGCGAAGAGTTTCTTAAAACTTTCTTGGTTTTCTTTTTTTCAAACAGCTCGGGGATAACATGGAAAATATCGCGGACATAGGAACGAGCTGAGTAGTGTTTCACCTATAATCTGCGGGCCATTCCGTCTCTCGGGGGCGAGTGAGATATCATCAGCGGGCAAAACGAATGATTTACAATTTGTACGCGTCCGGTAAATGAGCGAAAAGCGAGCGAAGCAATTCTGACGACGCGAAGTAGAGCCGAATGAATCGATTCGAAAACGTCCTCGGAGAATTTAATGATTTCGGGCGAAATATCATTGGGCGTGAATAATTATCGTCGTATTATTGCGACGGCGGCGACGGTAAAAATCGTTGGCGCGTTTTGATTTACGAACGTCCGAAAAAAAAAAAAAAATTGATGTCGCTGCAACGCGTGCGGCCAAAAAAAGTTTTCGCGCCTTTGAGACGCCGCCGCGGTAAATCTGTCGACGAGTGCCGTTAAAACCGCCAATTAAATATTATTCCCCGGCGGCGGCGGCGGCGCTTTTCCGCGTCGTCACGCTCGTTTATACTATTCTATCCGGACTGAGACCGCACTAGATTCCAGTACTCGGAAAATCGACGATTCGGACCGGTTTTGAAAAGAAAGAAACGGTTTCCTTCTTTTTAACGAAACATATTTACCTACGTATAATACTTTTGTTACAGGTCGATTATTTGATTTTAATCGTATTTTTATTACCATTTTTTTTTTATTATTATTATTTTTATTACTAGACGACGTTTATTGCCCAGAAATTAATCGCGGAAACTCATCATCGAGACTATTACGGTGATATTAATATTATGTTATGACGGGTTTCGAGATTTCTTTGGTTGCCGAATTCGCAAAAAGTTTCGGTTCCGAAAAACAAATAAGAACAGCGCTCGAGTCGTGTACGAGCGTGTACTTATAAGTACGATAATGTTTCGAGAAATTCGAATAGTGTTTTTATTCCCCGGTTTCTCGTGACGAAGGAGACAATTTTTTTTTTATCGTTTTCTACGCGCGAGAGACCTAATGAAAAAACGGTGTTTAAAATTTATAACGTTTTACCGACGGCTGTAGTATAAAACGCAGTGCATTATAATATTATAAAACAGTCGTATAAAATGAAGATCTGTCGGAAACAAGTGGAATAAACATAAAGGTTTATGACGTGTTAACGCGGCGGGCCAGTCGTATAATATTATCATAATATAATATTATAGAAAATCATACGGGCAGTATAGTGACGAAGATGGAGATTTTTACTATTGATTTCGTTACTTTTTCGTGTGTCCCCCGACCGGAATGTTCGGACGAAACACAGCACAGGTAGTAAATTAGACATTTATTACTGTATAAACGACGACGACGACGCGCGCGCGCGCTCCCGAGAGTCCTAAAAATACACACTCTCCGGCCGCAAACGCTGTAAGCGAGTAACATCAAACTCCGCGTGTTTTTTTTTCCACTCGACGACATATTATTATTATTATAATCCGTAGGTATTCGGGACGAAGGCGATAAAAATTCAGGAAGTTTACGCGCAGTAAAAACACTACCGAAAAGCATAAAAAATACGCGATAAAAAGAAGGGAAAAAAACACCGCCTCTGATTTATTATCGTCGTGATTATAATAATATTATTATCATTCGTTGTTTTTTAGTTTTTCAATTATTATTTTTTCGACAAATTCTCGACGCGGTAAAAACGTGCGAAACGAAACGATAATTTTCTATTCGTCCTCCCCGCGCGCGAATTAAAAATACCAAAATATATAACCGAAACGGCTTGGGACCGATTTTCATGAAATTTTTCGCAAATTTAAGTAAAATCATAAAAGAATATCCTCAAGTATCCTGTGTTCTTCATTATCAGGTACTTCAATTTGTCATATTGTTAAAAGTGATGTTTAAAGTGAAAAACGTTTGAAAATACAAAATTATTTATGGCAAAACAGCGCGCGAAAACAGGATCTCGTCCTTAAAAACACAATTTCAATCATAACAAATCGGTGTTGAGTGCCGTTTACCGGTGATTTTACACGGTCAAAAGTGTAAATAATAATATTATGACATTGTTCGGAGCTACTCGCGAAAGGCGAGACGAGGAGGAGTATATTTGCAGCCTTTGGAAATAAAACTTTGGTCCTTAGAAAGGTCATGAGGTGAGAATAAAAACCGGTTCGCTCTCGGTTATTCGCACAAACATTCGCGCCGTTCGTAAAATCGTACGAGGGACGAAACGGGTTTTTTTTTTTATCGTTTCGGACTCTCCCCCGAACTTGTGGGTCTGTGGGAGTGGCATTTGTGAGGCTCCTCCACTGGTTCTCTTCTTTTTTTTTAGAGAAGAGAAGTAAAAAAAAAACGATTTGTCGTATGCATTTCGATGGGAGTAAGAAACGTGGACGATTTGTGTCACAGATAATGCATAGAAAAAATGATTTATTTTGCATATAAATGCATATTTTAGAGACGACTGCGTATTTGAACATTTTTGCATAATATTCAAGCATATTTTGTATAAAAGTTTATCAAGTCTATTGTTTTGTTTCGATTTCATCGTAGAAATTATTATAGTTCATTACGTATTGTTGGGAAACAAAAAATGTTATTCTCCGTATGTTATATTTTTGGACAGTTTATGTTAAAATTATATCTCGTTTTTCGCAAGTCGCAACAATGCTCTGACTGGTTTTATTATTAGAACAATATTTTGTAAAGTATTTGTTTTATTTGTTGAATATATTTTTAAATATTTAGTAGTTCTTTAATAAATGTTTAAAGTCGATGTTATAATAATTAAAAAATTAAGTTTTTCATCAACAATGTTGAATTATTATTTATGGAAGAAATTAAAAATAAATAAATATTAAAATGCATATAATATTTTGGGTATATAAGAGCATATCAAGTGGATATTTTGAAGTTTTTTGATGCATAAATAATGCATAATATTATTTTGGCCTTTTGTGAGAGTGCATACAAATCCGGACTTTAATTATATAATATAGTATATATAATAGTAAAATACATAAATAATATATAATATATACGATATGGCCATCACAATATTGCAAATGGATTCGAACACGCGAATCCCATAAATCGTCGATACTGCGGCGGCGAACTCTTATATATTATATACTCGTATATGCAATCGAGTGGTACACCGTATAAATATAATACACATTATAAATACGGTGGTCGCCGAAAGCGAAAACGACGTCCGAGCATAAATAACTCGTGTAAAACGTACGGGGAGGATAAGAGAGGAGGGGAGGGGCTCCCGGAGCATAACTATTTATTTTTTTATTTCGTGTGTGTGTATTTTTTTTTTATTACTATACTTTGTTTGTATTTTATTCGTTCGCGGCGGCGGCGGTGGTGTCGTACACGCGCACACACACACACACACACACACACACTGCCCCAAGGACGATTTATATGCGTTTAGAAGAAATATATACACGAATAAATTATAAATCACTTGTGTCCTGACGCGATTTTTGTTTTTTTTTTTTTTTTTTTTTTAATATTCTTCTCTCTTTCCTAATAATATTTGATTTTTTTTTTTTTTTCATCGTTGTTATTACTATAATCGTACGTGTACGTATATTCGCGCGCGCGCGCGCGCGTGTGTGTCGGCGGTGGTATTTTCGTCTGGGCAACGGAAACGATCGGATTCAACGCGTTCCGAGAGCTATTTCAGAATCGTGGGCGCGAATCGCGTAATACAAATCGCACGACGCGTCGTCGGTGACGTAATAAGCTTTTTCGAAGCGAAACGTAACTTTATGAGATAATAATAATAATAATAATATACGTATTTCCGTCGCCGAGAAATCCGCCAGAAATTCCCCACGTCCAAAAATCGCTCTCGGTCGTACGCGCGTGTATTTATTTGTGTATTTTGCGAAAAAAAAAAAAGAAAAGAAAAAACCGTTTTCACCGTTTTATCGGCACGTCGTCGTCGTATTTACGGGAGGACGAGAAGAACCGAACGAGGAAAGCTTCTCTCTCCGCCTCCTGCACAGGTCCTTTCTCGAAACCGCCGTTCACGCGTCAAGTGCGCATTTAATATTTTTGCGTCTATATGCAGCGCCTTAAATATAATATACGTTTCGCGTTGCAAGTGCATCTCCCCCCCCCCCCCCCCACGTAATTGCGCGCTACCCCGCCGATCCTATATTATATAATTTTCGGAGGAAATGGTTTTTTTTTCATTTATTTAAATACATAATATATTACGTATTTGCAATTACCTGTAACACCCGTTTGGGGAGGCCGGTCTTTTGCGACAGTTGTTTGAGATCCTTGGCGTCGGGGTTGTGGTTGTGATGGAAGTACGACTTCATGGTGCGCAGCTGGTGGTGTTTGAAGGACGTGCGCATGCGCTTCGTCCGCTGGTGACCGGACCCGGGGCCGCCGTTGCCGCCGGCGCCTGACGACAGGCCGCCCGGGCCGAACGCCATTTCCATGTTGTACGAATCGCTGGAATTCATGTCTGAAACACAAAGCGCCCGGGGGCAAAAAGACGTCAGTAAAATGACAAACGAGTCAAGTACAAATAAACTGAATATTATCGGAAGCAATATTAATTGATTCTGCGACAGAAAACCCAAAATACTCGAACGGCGACGGATTTCGTATTTCTGTCGTTTCGCGGGGGAGCCCGTTCCCCCCGTCGCTATTTTAACCTCCCCCCCTCCCGGCGGCGGTTCAATAAATCAATAAACGAGCGCACGACGAGAAATACGCGTTATGTCGTAAAAATATTATAATATTTTTCCTTCTCTTCATCTCTCGATCGTTATCTGCGCTCGAGACGTATTTATAATATCGAACCTAACGTCCTTCACGTCCCGATGAGTTTTATTGCTTCTGCGGTTCGGTTGTCTTTCGACGCGTGTACACGCATAATTATCTCACGCCGTCCGAGTTTTAAATATTATTATTCACGCGGTCGTCGTTATGGATTCGACGTCGCAAACGATAAACACGTCTCGGGATCGCGACGAGATCCGAAGATCCGATAGACGATAACGCGACGAAATAGTATGGTTTTTTTTTTTTTTTTTTTGCGAGATATAAATTTGCCGTGCGCCGCCGCCGCAGGCTTCGATATATCATCGTGATAAACGCGAGACGATGACTCTTCTATCGTCGTCGTCGCGATCGCGATTATTTGTCGAATAACGAATACGATATTATGGTGTTTCGACGCGATCGCGAAATCCGATCGAAACGCGTCGCCGTCGTTACGTCATAACAGTTGTATAATTTGGGCGTATTTGTCAACAAAAAACGCGGGAAAAACGCCTTTGAGAAATACGATCCAACGAGAAACGCGTGACGACCGCGCACAGACGCGAATGACGAAATTTCGTATCGAGTAAAATATACTTGAAAAATAAAAAATTTAACCCTTTCTGGACGAGAGCTTAAAAGTACTGCCGAGAAAGATTTTACACCGTCGCGTCGCGGTCGCCGTCGCTTTTATTACACTATGAGATATTTTATATTCTTCTAATCAAGGCCGTATCCAGAAATATTTTTCGGGGGGGGGGGGGGTCCAAAATATGTTTATTGTTGTAATTTTACTGAATTAAGGTTTTAAAATTTGATTAAAAAAATAAGACCAAAAAAAAGTTTTAATCTTCTTTTAATAAAATATATAATTATTAAATAAACAAAATTACTTTGACATCTTGCGAACCGGCGGCGACGATAGCGGTCTGAATCCTTCGTCTATCGATAATAATCTATTATTAGACGAAGTAATAATATTTGCATATTATGATGATAATATGATTCATATTAGTCAACAGTTAATTTAATTAGAGTTTAAATAACCATTTATAACTGAAAATATATATGTTTGTATTAAAAATAAATAGTTATTTTAAACATTTGTAAAATACTATAGAAATTTCGGGGGGGGGGGGGGGGTCCGGACCCCTTGGACCCCCCCTCAGATACGGCCTTGCTTCTAATCGTCGTCTTTATATTATGCACCACTTGCGCAAAAAGAGTAAAAGTTACTATTTTTATTCATTTGTTATTGACGGTTATTGCCACATGAATTATTATTACTATCGCACATACTCTGTAATATTATATTATACGATGTAAAATAAAACGTTATTGTAACAATCATATTTATATACGTATACGAGTAAAATATATGTATATAGAGGTACTCGGCGTCGTTATCGACACGACCGCGGCGGCATGAGGTTATCGAAAGTTTACTACAACATCATTATTACTGCGAGGAGTATCATTGAGTCGGCCGCGCAGTCGGATTCGACGCGGTTCTATAATAATAATAAACATGCCCGGATTGAGTTTAAAAAATACACTCGTTGAAAACACGACACAAATACTAATATTACGAATGAATAATACGTCGTCGGTCGATTCGACCGAACTCCGCGATCGAATAAAACGGTATACTCGTTACGGTGTTTGTTCTAAACCGTACACTCGGCGTGTTCTTCTTTATCGAACGGAAATTTTAAAAAAAAACCTAATTACAGTTTTTTTTTTCCTCTCGTTTTACTCGTGTCTCGTACGAGGCGAAAAAAAGAAAAGAAAGACGATCGACTTTGAACTTTAATTATTTCGCACACGCACACACGCGCGTATATATTTATAAACTCTCGAGTCGAAAGAAAAATGAATTCGTAAACTTGCTCGAGGTTATCGCTCTGGCTAGCTAGCGCGCACACGACGAGTATACGCTACGCCGAAAGTTCGCGGCCGATTAGATTATAGCGGACGTATGGAAACGACTTTAACGACTGCCGGCGAAACGCGCGGGTCAGGCCCGTCCGCGGTCATCGCGCCTCCTCCCGAGCCGGCCACCGCGGGCGCGATAAAAACGTGTTATATTAATAAAATATAACAGTACCGCTGCCTGGACTCGACGTGCGTCCGCCGGACGATCGTGCACGATAACCCCCGGACCGCAGCCATTCGACCCGTCGTCGTTGTCCTCGACTCGCGATTATTCGTCAATATTAATGTTCGCATTATCGGATGTCATTGTTAAAAACATAATATAAAATATAAAAACACAACACTTAGGCACTTAGGCTGACAAATAAAGACTGAAATTTCAATTATAATAATTGAAATCGTTTATCAAACATCGTTTATCAATCGCGCTACTAACGCGCTACTGATGCGCTACCAACGGGCTGCAAAAATAGTCGCGCGATTGCAGTCACGTGTGAAACCCCCAATCTAAATATACGTTCTGTCACGAGAAGCGCGACTTTTAGACGTCGCGTTCCGCGGCGAAGTCAACTACTCACACCGTCTGTGGCGCTTCTAATCAGATGGCCGTGGTCGTGTGTGAAACCATCCATATAAACTAATGTTTTTCCAACAGCAGAGCTTCTCAGTAGCGCTGCCGAGTGGCTGCGTGTGAAAGGGCCCTATATCGCGTGACGTAACGGCGTTTTGTCGAAAATGATATTTCGACGAGCTTCGGAGACCGTCGCGTCGTCGTCGTCGTCGTAGAAAACCTTTCGGATAGATCAAGTCGGCCTTCGGTCCTAGTGACCTTTTGGATATTTGCGAGATTCTAACCCTCGCTGCGAGTACACGCACGCGTTCGAACGTAGTCGGCCGAACACGTTTTCGCCGGAACGTTTAAAAAACCATAAAAACTGGTTTGTTTTGTATATTTGCAGACACGCGTTTCCACGCGTTTGGACAAAAATAACGAAACAACAATTAAAACACAACGTCACGCGGGTCGCGTTCGACGCACAAAACAACAATAATATTATTGACTTTTGACTGCGAGAGACGGGAAAAAAGACTTTTCATCGACAAGAGAATAACAACAAATCGGTCCTTAAAGGTCGAAAATTCTAGAAACGCATTTTTCTACAGCAAAATGTAAAAAGCTATATACTCTAAAACAGCAAAGGAGGATGATAACAGCTGACGAGAGTCTTTACGAGAACTACGTCGTCGTCCGATACGAAATAATAAAATAATGTTCGCCATAGTCGACGTAATCGTACGAAAACAGAGAACGCCGTCGTGTACGCCGCCTGTCGCGATTTTTTTCCGCGCACACGATCTCATAACATTTACGATCGTCTCGCTCACGTGCGCGCACGACACGTTTTCGACGTAGACTAGAGTAAAAAAAAAGAAGAAGAAAGGGAAGAAAAAAAAACGAGAAGAAAATCGTCTACCCCACCCCCTTCTTGCCTTCCGGCGGCGGATAGGTAGAACGGAAACGAGAGACCGTTCTGTGCGGTGTTATTATAAAATATAATATTATTATCTTCTGGTTTGTAAGTCATTAGAAAAACGACGAGCACGCGCGCCGTACAAAAACAGTAATATGAAAGAAGAAAAAAACGAATAATATTAACGACGACGGGCAATCCGATTGTACCGAGGGCGAACGGAAGCGACGAGACCGATCGCGAGCGACCGCGAGCGCGCGTGTCCGTTCACGAAAAACCGATAACCAGGATAACAACGATACTATAATAATCGGTCTATTATCACGCGTCCTACCCGAAACCACACACGTCTCGGCTCGTCCTCCTAACCTACGCTAATATCGCGCGTAAACGACGACGCGGTCCGTTTGGTCCGCGTATAACACAACATCGGACCAGTGATGATTTTATTTTCAAAAACTCGCGTCTAGTCTAATCTTCTATCTTAGTTGACAATTTTTAAAATCACACAAATTTTACCTATTGGACAGGCGATGTTTAATATATACACATTTTTTTATTCCAATCGTATTCAAAGCCTCTCAATGATGGCACGTTTTCTTAGGCATTTATACAGGGTGGCGGAAACGACCACATTTGAGATAAGCGTAACTTTGGGAGGGGTCGTCACACAATATCGTGGATCGTCTCATTATATAGTACAGGGTGGTCCAACCCGCGGCCCGCATGCGGCCCGCAAAGCTTTTTTTTTTGGCCCCTCCGACAATTTAAAAATTAGATTTTAAATCACTATAATATTATAAAAAAAATCGTAAAAGAAGGTATAAAATTTATACGATCTAATTGCGAATTTATACGAATTATTTACGAATTGTTATACGGTGGGAATGTCAAATGGAGTTATGTGATTTACAATCAGACTGTTTTCTTCAATCAAAAGTAAATCTGCCTCCTGAAGAGTTTTGGAAACTGTGTTCACAAGAAAAACTCCCAACATTACGGAATTTTTTTCTTGAAATTTTGTCATTATTTGGCAGTACGTATATTTGTGAATCGGCATTTTCTACAATGAATTTAATAAAGTCAAAATCAAGAAACCGTATTCACGATTCGTCTTTAGAATCGTGCATCGGATTAGCCACCACAGGGTGTTCAATTGAAATTGATAAATTGGCTACTGAAAAACAATGCCAATCATCACATTAATAGTTTATTTTTTTTTGTAATGTATTATTGTAATTTTTTAATAATAATTAATTATTTGTGTATTATATAAAATAAAATATAAATAGGTAATAATATAATTTTTTTCATCTGGCGGCCCCCGGTGTTTTTATGAAAGTGTAAATTGGCCCGCCAACTACAAAAGGTTGGACCACCCTGATATAGTACGTGACGGGAAGTTTTGTTGCAATGGCGCAGTGGAGTATTTAACATCGTTCGTTCGCCCTTAGAGACATTTTTCCGAAACAATTAGTCAATCGTGACTATACACAACGCGCGATCCGCACGCGATTCGGACTTTCTCCGACCGTTTCCGACCGCCGATTGGGTTACAAATTTTCGGGAACACGGTAATGTGGCCCCGAAGATTCCAAGACGTGTTCCCCATATAGTGGCACCAGAAAATATAGCGCGTGTTCAAGTTTCTGTTGAAGAAAGCCCTCGACGGTCAACGAGACGTCGCGCGCTCGAGCACTCGGAATTTCGAAACGGTGACATTCACGGGCCACCTCGCTCCCTACGACTTCTTCCTGTGGGCGTATTTGAAGTCAAAAGTTTATGCGAATAAGCCACGCGAACATTAGCCGATTTATGAGATTCAATTAGAAGTGAAATCGCATCGATTTCACCGGGAAAGTCGAAGAAAGTGATGACAAACTTTAGTGAGCGCCTCCAAGAATGCATCGCCGTTAATTTCAAACGTGGTCGTTTTTGCTCCGCCACCCTGTATTATGAATGATATACTATAACGACAATGAAAATAACAGTGACGCTTTTCAACCCTCCGCTCGGACCGATTGGAGAAAGCCAACGTCCTAAACTCGCTAAAGCGAAAAAAATTCGACGAAAACTTATCGAACGAGCCGTCGCCTGTGTCTCAGAGTTCAACTGGCTGCGGTATATGAGCTTAAAATACTTATCGATTTACGAACACGGTAATAATCGACCTGCACGTGCGCGAGCATAATCGAAAAAAACCAATAGTGGTTTGGACGTGGCCCGGAAACAAATAGTCCTGCCGAATCCAACAACGGCAGGACGACGACGTGGCGGCAAACCGCGGTATTATATAGGTTTTTGTCGTAAGAGTCAACGCGGCGGCGGCGGCGGCGGCGCGATAATATAATCGTCGTACGGACAGAGAGAGAGAGAGAGGAAAATCGACCGATTCGGACACGAGACACGACGACCGTGTGTAATCATATACCCATTACCAGCAGTACCCCGCGAGCATTATTACACGGTAAACCGCGACCGCGCGCGGTATCGATATCACACGTGTGTTTTTTTTTCCCTCGTTCATTCACCGATCGGTATATAATCACGCGGACCAAAAACCGCACGCGCGTATACTAACCTACGCTAATATCGTATAAACGACGCGGTTTGTTTGTTTTACCGCGTGTACTATGTAATAATCACACCGGGGGGCGGGTAAAAAATCGTCCGATCTGATGAACGCGAGACACTCGACCGCGTTATTATCTACACACGTCGATATCACGTATCGTTTTTCGGTTGATTAGATTTCCAATTCGTATAAAGCGTACACAAACAATATATACGAGGAAGGGGCAGGCTAGTTTCGCGGTCGGCTAAACACGCGGCGGCGGCGGCGGCGGCGGCTGGGCGACGACCGAGTGACGGTCGTGTTCCCACGATCTGTGAACCCGACTGCGGCCGAGTCCCACAGACCGAGAGTGAGAGAAAGGGCAAAAGTGGAATAATATCGTACCGCGGTCTGTTCCGCGGAGATCGATCGAAATATCGTCGTACGAGAGGCGCTTTTTCGACGCGTTGTTTTTTTTTTATAATATAACACGCGCGCTCGCCGGGTTTATAGGTACAACACACAACACGTCCGTCCGTAGGCGCGTTCGCTCGTGCGGTTCGTTTGTTTTTCCGTCGTTCGGCCGGAACGGATTTTCCTGAGCCCGAACAAACGCGCGCGCGCGGTTAATCGATTATCATCACGCACGCGCACCGCGTCGAAAAAGCACGCCGCGCAGGACGAACTCTTTTCGCGCACGAAATGACGACGTTAAACAGGAATCCGCGTAAACGACCGCGACAGTTGAAAATGCACACTCGACGTAGGTACTCGAAAATATTCACTCGAATCGCTTGCGAACGCGCTGAAAATCATTGCAAACTCTAATCGAATTTGAAAAGCCGCGATTCGGTCGCGTTCGTGTTGATTATTATTAGTTTATCGCTAATTCTATTCGATTTCTTCGAGTCGAAAACGTTTTGAAACAAACATTATGAAATAAACTAAAAAATGACCCGTTCGGTTATTATTTTAAATATTAATAATCACGTACATAATAACTATTATTGACACGGAATCAAACGTAAACGAATAAATAATAATGATTAAAACGTGAAAACCTATCTCGGTATTACCTTTGTGCAGAGAAGGGCTGAAATTCCGAAAAAATCAAAATATTCAGCTATTTAAAGGATCCAATTATAATACGTTATCGAGCATTTTCTAATTAGAAAAGGGTCGTTTAAAGGACGTTGTAAAAATGCAATCGTCATCACAAAGTCCTTAAATATAACAGCAGTATAATATGTATATCATAAGTGTTTCCCCCCTCCCCCCAGTTCGATTTAAAATGTCCGGACGCGGTCGGCGCCATTATTTCGCTGCCCCCCTCGAACGCGTATATATAATAATAATATCGCCGTCCGCGACGTCGCGTCCTACGCGCGACTATCATTTGATATATTATAGTGTTTTTCCGACTCCAACGCGCTTTCTCGTCAATAAAATAAATCAAAAAAAAAAAAAAAAAAAAGGGAGAGACAAAAGAAGGAAACAAATATATAATTTAATACAAATTCGTAATATAATAAACCGACTCGGTCGAGAGGAGTATAGAACGGACCCTAACGTTACGACGACGACGACGTCACAGACTCGCGTCCAGACGTTTTTCTACAACGCGCTTCTTTATATTATATTATACTTCTGAAAACACGATACGGCGGGGTTTCTATTAAAAGTCGTTTCACGCACTGATAATGGCGTTTTCGAGACGACCCGGACCGCCGCTGCAGCCGAGCGAGCGACCGCGTGTGAGGAAAGGAAAATACCTAATAATAATAATATTATACTCGTACAAAACGGTTATATTATAATGGGATACGTGTGTGCGACCGCAACCGCAAAGGTGTGCACACTCGCTCGCGTGCGCCTCCGCCGCGTAATACACGAAACGTTAAAACAATATTTGATCTTCGTTAAAATAATAATAATAATAATAATAGTGACGCGTTACCGCGAGTTTCGGTTTTGGGTTGTACGCGTTTTTTTCATTTCGTCCGCACAACAGTCCTCGACACACATTATTATATTATTATTATAATATATTATGTTTTTTCTATCGTTGGAAATGTGTGTTTTTAGAAACGTTTTCCCGGCAAACCGCATAACCGCTTACCAGAACTACCGAATGATGTCGCGCGCGGGGGGGAAAAAAAAAAACAAATCTCTGCCCGACGACGTCGAAACCGCGGGGCCAGACGACGACGACGACGACGACGACGACGATTCACCTTCACGCTCCGCGGGCGTAACTACTCGTGGGTGCCGCCGGATACCAATATAAATCGTTTTATCTCGTTACCCGTTTAACCCGCGTGAGACCGATTATTATAATATTATATATATATATTCCGAGCGGGGGCCGCCCCGACGACGTGTCCGGTGAATCGAACGAAACCAAACAAACAATAATCTCTACGCACCGCGACGAATGATCCTCGTTTTAGTGTAATCTCACACACGTCGGAGACGATGACGAAATCCAAAAAATATCCTTTTTCCTCCGAGATCAATTAGTTATTATACTTGTCTTTGTTTTTTTTTCCCTCGAATTGTATACCGCCTCGTCTTCGTTACCGTCTATTATTATACAGTAGATTCTTGTCGTGCCGAATCTCAACAGAAAAAACTTTGAAAACTTTGAAAACTTCCGACATATCGACCGGAATGACCGAATAACTGAATAGATTAATTCTTTTTTAAAGAAAATCTGTCATTAAAGTTTGCTTGACGTTACTTTTGTCTGCCACGACGTGTTCCAAATTAGATGACGCAGAAAAAGCCTCGTCTCTCATCATCTGTAGTCGTCTCGATGAATGGTAACTTCAAAAGTGACTTGCTCCTCGTTTCGTCTTCACTATCTCGCTGGCATTTTCGATGGTTTCCGATAAAATTTCGTCATCTGTCCGCGTTCCACAATTGAACTTCAAAATTTCATCCTTCTGTTTAATAAAATTGACGATAATTTTTTACGGTCACTTTTTTCTTCGACTAACTGAATTGAACGAACTTTGTCCGAAATCGAAAGGACATTACATTCACTTAACGAACTACGAAAACGACTACAATCACAATCGCTGAATGTATTGCACGATTTGTTCTGTTCTTACCGTAATAAAAAAAAAAACAATGTGATTTGAAAAACAACGAGTGAGTTATCGAGAGCAAAACGCTCTGTTTATTAAGTGCAAATGGTTTGGTTTCGACGGTGAATTCGATTCGGTAGCTCGCGAGAAGACGTAACGAGAAATTCGACACTGCGACGACGATGGACGTTCGACACAATAATAATTATAGAATCGTCCGCGATCGTCGAGAACAATATTATTATTATTATATTACGACGTTTTACGCGACGACTCGCCCGCGTTACGTTACGTTACGTCGTCGTCGTCGTCGTCGTCACGCGCGTACGTCCGAGTTGAAAACAAAAAAAAAAAACAGAAAAAAAAAACCCGATGACCCGGGGAGGTCTCGGGCAAACACACACGCACGCGAAATGTCGTGATCGATCATTACACGTACGCGAGAGCGCGCGCGCGCGCGCGCGGGCGAGAGGCGTTCGTTTGTGTATTTTATTTTTTATTTTTACTTTTTTCTTTTTTTTTGCCCCTCCGCCGCCACACGTTATTATTATCCGGTGGCCATCGACCTGTCAGCAGGTCTCTCGATTTATTATTACGTACTAATCCGATGCTGCGACCGACTGTGGGAATCGGATCCGACGAGTTAGCGCGAGCGTACGGTTTTTTTTTTTTTTTTTTATTATAGATTTGTTTTACATTATTATTATTTTTATTATTAAACCCGATAACTCTGTCGAAATCCGTCGTCGTCGTCGGTGGAAACGGCGGCGGTGGCCGCCGAGAGAACACACAAAACCGGACAAACGGCATATAATATACGATATATATGTACGTATGTGCGGCGCGCGCACGCCGACGGCCTTGGAGGAGACGCGTCGCGGGCGCGCACGTATCGGACGCGGATCATCTTTTCCGCGACGAACGAGCGATTGCGAATGGGTATTTATTATTATTACGTATTATAATATAAAACGGACCGAAACTTTGCCGTTAGCGCGCGACCGTCGTCGTAGGCGGAAATGGCGAGAGCCCCGGAGACTTCATCGAAAACCGCGCTTCCGGCTTGGCCAACTCTCGGGGGAAACCGTTTGCACGTCCGAAGCGCGGTCCGCATACGGTCGCAATCGTGTACGTAGTTGGGATCGAAAAGTTGCCGGAATTTATTTATGGGAAAAAAAAAACTATTTTTCCTCAATCAAATATCTGATTATTGGAATAATTAAAAGTAGACATTATTATAGCTATCTGTAGGTTTTGTCGTTAAAACTATACTGCACTAGTCTCGTGTGAGCCCCGTAATCGTGTCCATACGAAACGGAGGAGTTTACGCGCGTATTTTCAAAATGTCACGACGATTTGAACAACGCGCTAACATTAAATTTTGTTTTAAACTTGGAAAAACTGCTGCAGAGAAACGCTTGGATGTTTGAAAACAGTTTACGGTGATGATGAAGCATTAAAGAAAACGCGAAGTGCGGAGTGGCCGGCCATCGACTTCAAAAAACGATGAAACGATCGAAAAAGTTAAAAATTTGGTGCGATCAGATCGTCGTCGTTTGCGCATTCAAGATATGGCGAATAATGCATTAGGAATATCGTATCGTTCAGTTCAAACAATTTTGAAAGATGGTTTATAGGAATGCGGCGCGAAATTTGTTCCACGCATTTTGCATCATGACAATGCACCGTCGTGCCACTCGTCTTTTGCAGTTCGGCAATTTTTAACGTATAAAAAAATTAAAACGTATGTGCAAACATTCGATGTTTATTGTTTTTTTTTTTTGTAAATCGTTTATACGGTGATTATCGTTCGATTGTTTGCGCAAAACGAAATACGTACATTTACGATCGTCCTGTTCGTAATAACGTAATCACAACGAAAAGGATAGCAATCCCGGGCCGACCGAAAACGGTATTGTCTCCGCGGGAAAAAAACGGAAAATACTAAACCGTCGAGAGTGCTGCTGCACACGATCACGACAATATAACGACTCGGTCATGGCGAACATAAAATCGATAATTTATTCGTAGTTTTTATCCGTCGGCGCGATCTTTCGACCGGCCACCCGCCCGGCCGGCCGAATCATCGCCGGTCGGCTTCCGAGGATTACTGTTGGCCGTGTCACTGGAGGATAACATAATACGTGTTCGTGGAAAGAAGAAGAGGCGTTAAAAATCGTCGAAAAACGCGGTAAATACGACGACGTTCTCGAGAATTGTGTATTGCGTAGATTTTTTTTTTTTTTTTTTATGTACTCGGTCATCGGCGGGGCCGTATAGTCGTCGTCGTTCGGCCATAGCCCATAACCGTACGTCGGTTTTCTCACGGCACTCGAGCGCGGGTGAAAGCTCGCCGCCGTCGATGAAGACATTTCACGTCGGTCACACGTGACGCGGCAGATTATATATATATATATATATCATACGCGTCGCCGTCGCTTTGCGATATTTCATTTTCGTTTTTTTTTTGCCTCTCGACTCGACGCTAACGAGGGTAAAAATCCGCAGTCGTCCGAGTAAGGTATGTTTCGAAAGTTCTCTCCACTCCTATCGAAACGCGTTACGACGAAAAGAAATACGCCTACGCGGCGTATTGTGTAAACCGAAATGGATTTTTTCGTCGGAATGATAAACGAGTTGTGATCTATCGTCGAGAGAAGAATCCAAACGTCCGGAAAACGTGTGAAATATTCCATTTTCCCGTATTAAAATACGAGACGCGATTTGTAAGCTGTAAGACGTGAACTTGAACGATATACCTATTATATCGCAAGTATACTTCAGATTTATCAAAACAAACGAATGGCATTTGCGCGTGGTTATTACGCGAAACGAATGGGGAAAAAACATATTTACGATGAAATAATAATACTATATTATAATAATATAATCTCCGACCTACTTTCGGTTCCGCGAATACTTTCGATATTGTCGAATATTCTGGCAAAAGATATTTTACTTATACTGAAAAACGTAAACGCGTCTCGTCACGCGAGTCGGTAGAGAGAGAAGACAAAAAAAAAAAAAACCACGACACATATTCCGCCGCGCACGCTACTGTGTTCGAAAATAATAAGATTTCGTTTCAATACAACGCGCGCCTGTGATGTACGTTATTAAGTGCTCGTCCGTTTTTATGGTCAAAGACACTATATAATAATATTATTATTATACGCTCGCGCGCGGTGAAAACGTTGTAACATTATATAAACGAGTAAATTAATAAAGTGTTTTCGTCGTGTGAGGGAAACACCGGGGAGAGAGAGAGAGAGAAGTAATCGTGTCATGAGAACGCATATATTATAATAATGCGATCGATTAATTCATTCCGCGTTTACGGTATAACGCGGTTGGTTTGTGTATTTTCACTGTAAATCCGACGCTAATCGAACGCGCGTGAAATAATCAACAACACCAGATGTAATCAATATAAATTATAATT
The DNA here is from genome assembly GCA_948098885.1 of Drepanosiphum platanoidis. Lineage (NCBI taxonomy): Eukaryota > Metazoa > Arthropoda > Insecta > Hemiptera > Aphididae > Drepanosiphum > Drepanosiphum platanoidis. The sequence goes on from OX402534.1 coordinate 18,849,161, forward strand.
TTGACTTTTGAATTCTTTAATTCAACCGTATAAAAACTTGGCTAAAAGCGAGCACTTTCGATTGTCGATAATAACTTTGATGTGAGATTTATACCGTTGAAATTCGCGTGAAGTATGTATTATACGAGTGTGTAAAACGTGTCAACAAAACGCTCGTAATTCACTTGAAAATTATTAAAATACCCCAAATCCCACCACCAGGACACTATGTCCTTAGGATATATGATTTTCACTCACCCATGTTGGCGGTCATGGCGTCCAAGTCTTTGGGTTTCCGCTTCCTCGGCCGGCCCTTTTGCCGGGGCTGCGCTGGCGCCGGGGCCGCGGCGACCGCGTTCGCGCCGGGGCCGTCGAAGAACACGCCGCCGCCGCCGGACGCGGGCGACTCGAGCGTCCTGGAGGACGAAGGATACGGCGACTGGACGGGCGTCATGGACGGCGGCGCGGCGATCCTTTGCTGCTGCTGCTGCTGCTGCTGCTGCGACGACGGCTGTTGCACTAGGCTCTGTTGCATGTTCCGGTGCTGCAGGTCCTGCAGGTCCTGCAGGCTCTGCAGGCTCTGGTGCTGGGCCGGCGGCCCGAACTGCCGGTAATGGTGCTGGCAGAACACCGAGCCGTCGCGCATGCCGAACTGGTCGCCTTTGGTCAGCGCCACGGTGCACACGGTGCAGCTGAAACACGGCACGTGGAACACCGTGTCGCGGGCTCGCATCACCAGCTCCGACGGCGAGATGGCCGCGTGGCACCGGCCGCAACGCCGCACGCCGAACAACCTGTGGGACACAAACGAAACGAAAAGTCAGTGTTATCATCCTATTTATCGGTCAAAGATCGAATAGTCCAAAATTAGTCGAGAGGGTAATTTTTCGTTTTCAGCTCCGAGTCGTACCCGATAGAGCAGTGGTTCTCAAACTGTGAGAGTATAGTCTAGGGGCTCCGTGGCTCCCCGAGGGCATATTAGTCACATTTTTGACAGTACCAATAGGTATTATTTTAAACGTTTAAACTATTTATAAATACACACATAATATTATATTATTTCGTGTCATAGTGAAAATGAGATCAGATCAAAAGTCGGGTTTTTCGGGTTCATTTGACATATTGTACGATAATTTAGTTAATTTTTTTAAATATAAAAAGATGCAATAATCATTGCACAATATTGACATCGTTTTTTACGAATTATTGTCGTCTCGAATAGACGTTTGTGATTTTTGGTAATTTTTTTTTTTTTGAGGAACATAAAAACGAAATTTGAAAATGTCGCTAGTTATTGAACGTCACCACCCGCACACAATGAGAAGGACGACGACGACGGTGGCCTGCTCGCGCGCGGCTCGTCCTGCGTGTGTTATTCTAAACGTCCTGACAGCGTTTCCCATCCTGGGGGGGCGTGTAAACATTTCTGGTGAGGCGTAAGCAGTCATTGGAAAATACAATTTTTATTTAAAATCGAATTCATCCCGGATCCATTTATAATTTCTTCGTAAAGTACACGAAAAAGTGATATATTTTTCCGCGTTGTAGAAGGTGGAGGGGGGGGCGCGAGAGTTTCGAAAATCTACAAGGGGGGGGGGCGTAGAATGAAAAAAGGTTGGGAACCACTGGCCCAGGTCATCTGGGCGCTAATTTCCGCCGCCGAACCCGACTTTACCGAAAAGATCGGTACGAAACCGAAACCCCCGAGGAGCCCGTCGTCGTCGTCTCGTACTTTCGTTTTTTTGAAAACCTAATCGAAACAACTACTAGTTCGACTCTCTCTCTCTCTGAAAGAATCAGCAGCGGGTTCGCAGCGGGTTACGACTCGAATCGAAGAGCAAAAAAACACGCGCACTATTATGCTAACAACAACGACTGATTTTTCTGCGCGTCCGTCACACGACAAACGTATTGAATACATATAATATTATGTAACGCGCATATATTATTAAAATGCGGGACGCGTATTTACATGCGCGCGCGATGACCGCGCGTCGGAAACACGCCGCCGCCGCCGCGCCGGCCGGTCGCGGTGAAAAGGTGGTCGCACAGCGTGTGTCCTTTAATATAATACATAAGAGGACGACGACGTGTGTATATGCGTAAGGACGACCGTTGGATCTTTTTCGCACCTCCGGGGATGGGCGTGGTCGGGGCGGCACAAAAGGGGATCGAAAAACCAAACCGTTTCGTATAATATACGAAAATTATTTATATTGTATCGACGCGGTAATCGCTGCAGTTATACGCAGTAGGTACGCCGCGGTCTCTCTCCGCGGGGTCCTGGCCGGAATAATAATAAAAAAAAATACCTCGGCGGGATATCGTCGGCGATACCCGCCTTCCTTCCGTCCTTCCGTCCCCCGACTTCCCGCGCGGCTCGTCGAAGGGCCGCGCGGTCTACATCCCCCCCGCGGTGCGTTCGCGCTCGCGCTCGCGCGTGTGTTCCGGTTACCGGTTCGACGACGAGTGTCGTTTATATTATTATATATTTACGTCGTTTTTGTTGTTTGTTTGTGTTACACTAGCGTTTATCCCGTTCGTATAATAATAATACGTATATAATACGCGCGCATAAAACGTGTGTAACCGCCGCCGCCGCCCGCCTATCGTCTCTGTTTTGTTTGTTTATTTGCGTAATACAACGTACACACACGTTCGCATACGATTGTTATCCGTGCACGAGAGTGTGAACGCGCGAGAACAAAAAAAAAAAAAACACCCGGGGGCTTGCGTGCGCGTTCGTTCGGTTTTTTCTTTTCTTTTTTTTAACGGTTCGCCAAAGACTGCGCAGACGACGACGTCGAGTTTGCTCTAATGTGAAAACCGCAATATATATTATATATATATAGAGAGAGAGATAGAGCAACAAAAAAAAAAAACCGTCGGGTTTTTTTTTTTTTTTTTACAGACCGATGCCAATATTTGGCGAAACGCGTTGTCTGGGTCGACCACGACCAGATTTGGGCACGAAAAAAAAATAAATAATAATACCCGCGGCGGCGGCGCAATCGTTGGCGCAAAAATAATAATATAATACATATTATTATGTGTTATATTATTAGTTTTTGTATACATTGGTAATCAAAAACTGGAACGGGTAGAAGAAATGGTATACCTAGCGAGTAAAATCACATCTGATGGCAAGAGTGTCCACGAGATTAAACAACGCGCATAGCATTAGCAAAAATTGCCTTTAGTAAAAAAACACAAGTTGCTCACTTCCAAAAAAGATACATCTTAATATCAAGAAGAGACTTATAAAAACATATGTATGGGTAATAAATGATACCGAAAAGAAAAAATTAGAAGCGTTCGAAATGTGGTGCTGGAGGCGTATGGAAAGGATGAGTTGGATAGAGCGAAAAACGAATGAAGAAGTACTTAGAACAGTGGGAGAAAAACGTACACTCATAGATGCGATTAGAGGAAGACGCTGGAAAATGGTTGGACATGCCCTGAGACACACCCGGAAGAATTGCATAATATAATATTATAGGAGGGTATGATAGAAGCAAAGAAAACTGCAGGACGTCCGCGGAACTCGTGTATAGGACAAATTAAAATTGATGCAAAAGTCAAAACCTTCAAAGAAAAGGCGAGAGGAATCGATTAGAATGGAGAATTGGAGTTATAAACCAGCCTTCGGGTTGAACAAAAAAAAAAAAACAAACATATATGTGAGAAGAATATAGCTGCTTGTTCGAAGGAAAATCGGAGAACGCCATCTCCGGCATTCGGAGAGGCGCTTTATTTTCGCGCGCAAACGTGCCAGAGACGTCAAGCACTATTATATTATCATAGAGACACGGAGAGTCTCGATCGAGAAATGCGGATTCAAACGTATTTTGAATGTCCTCGAGCGAGGAGGGGAGGGCTAAAAGTTGCGGTGAAAATTTAATTTCACAAAGACCCAGAGTCCGGCAAAGTTGTCGACTTTGTTTTCTTCTCGCCGAAAAGTCAAAGTAAGTATATATATAATTGCATTATGTCGTCAAGGACGAATACCGCACCGAGTGCAATCGAGTCAGCGGCCTAGCACTTGCTGAAAATTTGTACCTTCAAAGTCTAAACGTCGCGGCGGATCCTGTACGGTACATTCTCGATTCTATTTCGAATTTTAAACACAATAATTGTACTGTTCAAATAAAACGGGCGATTATTATTGTTGATCGAGGACCAGGCGCGCGCGCAGCAAACGGGTTATGAATTTTTCGGTCAAAAATCGATATCGGCGCCCGAATGCGTCGTCAGTATGGAAAAAAAAACACGTAAGAAACCGAGAAGAAAGAGGTATGGGCGGGGCGGGGGAATCGACGCATTCCGCGCGTAATTTAAAACGAACGAAAAACGATTTACGCGTATTATATTATTATTATATCAGATTATAAAATCCCGAGAGAGTGCAGTGAGCGGAGTCGCCGTCGTCGTCGCCGCAGTTATCGGCGTACGGAGATCTTGTAAACGCGCCGGACAGCAGCGTTGGTGGCAGCATCCGTGTGCGGCGGCGGCGGCGGCGGCGGCTCGAGATTTTCGCCACGATTTCCAACGTCTCTATATGTATATAATATGTATATAGTATATATTATGTATATAAATTATATACGAGTACATACGGTATACGTGCCGATCGCGCCGATTGCGTTCTCCCGAACCTCGTACGGGTCTCACACGCGCGCGGGTCCACGATATTAGTCCAGTTTTCGTGTTTACCTTTCGTTCGATACGTATACCGCGTATACCACGTTTCGCGTACACAGGGTGTGTGCCGAAAACGAGAGCAAACTCTCGTCGGATGTTGTTTTGAATACTTTCGACTGTTTCGACTACTAGAACGGGGATGGCGAACGACCTTTCGCGGATAACTGCGCGTCAAACGAAAACGTTTGGGTGGTCGCCTCGCGCGTCTGAAACACTTTTCAGACCTTTGTTTTTTGCTTAAAAAATAATCAATTGATTAAACGTGATTTTATTAGGTCCGCCGTCCCCGGACTAGAGACGATCGTCGATTTGGGGGATGATTTCCGATCGGCGGCGGTTTCAAACATTCACAAGGACGAGTCTCTGCGGTACTCCTTCTTTCTTTTTCGTCGGCCAAAGAACGTGTTATTGAATCTGTTTGCACGAGAGTGCAGAAATAAAAACCGTTTCTAAAAAAAATAGTACCAACACGGCGTTTGCAAGTCGGATCCTCTCGGGGACACCCTGTACGTTTTGCGCATACATAATATTATTATTATCATTGTCGTCATCGTGACCGTGGTGGCGACTCGGCGGCGGCGGCGGCGGTGCAGCAACCTTGATTCGTGCGACATAACGCGCAAAACCGGTATCGTACGCCGCAGCCGCCGCCGCGTTTTATCGTGTTGGACCGATCGTCGGGCGCGGAAAATCTCGGGAAAACGACGACGGTTCATAATAATATATTATGCGATTTACGCGACTGAAAACCCGTCCGCGGCGATTATTTAGTTCCTCCCCGACGACGAACGCGATATCCGGAGGGACGCCCTATTCGTTTTCCTCTTTTTCGAGCCATGCCGGTTTTCAGACGGTTTTAATTGATTTTTTCCACTTTGTTCGAGTGCTCGCGCGAGCATTTTCTACTCCGCGACGGCGAACGTAAGAAATGATTTTGAAATTTCCTCTGCGAATTGCGAAAAAAAACTGACGCGAACGACAAAATCTATACACCGGCTTCGAATTTCTTCGAACGATTCGCCCGCTCTACCGATTACCGGCCGTTCTCTTGTCCTTTTGTGATTTCAATCCGTCCGTCGTCGTGTGTTTATTTTCAAATATAAAAGTACGATCGTCGTCGACTGACTCCCGGTTCGGCCGCGTGGAAAACTGGAATTTGACTTTGAACTTTTTTTCATTTCCCCCCCCGTCGACCGGACTTGACCGAGTTTAAAAATACCATCGCTCGTCCTTGGACGCGCGAGAACGGCGCAATATAATACACAAATATATATTATTATTTATACCGAAATCGTAACCAAAACCCGGTGATCCGTGTCGCGGATGCGCGGTTACCGGAACGGTTATACCGGGCGAGGATCGATTCGCGGGACCGCGAACCGCGCGAATATTATTGTGTTTGGCGGCGATGCGGTCAGGCCGCCGCCGCCGCCGCCGCCGCCGGGTCGAAGAAAAGCGGCACAAAGTTTTTCACAACTCGAAATGTTCCCAATGACACTGTGCGGCGACGGCGGTCGTGTTTTCTCGGCGCCACTATTCGTCTTACATGTACGACGTACATCTATAAAATGCACTCGCGACCTCGCGGTTTGTCTCGGAGAGTGAGTTGAACGCGCGCGACGACGCCCGAAACGAACGCGGAACCGGCGAGAGGAGAGCTGGCGGTTTTTCAAACGATATAATATCCGACACGGTGTAATAATAATATATTTACAACAGGCAAATAATAAGCAATAACACTCACGACTTAAAGGGGCTCGTCGAAACTGTAAAAGAGAGGGAAAAGATGTACGAAAGGTCGTAGTCGTGGAACGAGCGTTAAAAACGGGAACGTTTTTCGAGTATTTCGGGACAACGTGCGTATCGATTATTATTTAATCGTTTATAACCAGACGCAAATCGCGTACGAAAATAGCAAACGATCGCGGTCGCCACCCTTTTATTTTCACGCAAAAAAAGGACACCGGAAAAAGATGACGAGACGGCCGGAAATCCGTTTTCGAGGACGCGCGGCGCTTTTCTCGAGAATTATATCCTTCCGTTATACGCACGCATATACTGTACACGACGACGTTCCGGACTCGTGAAGTCAGAAACGACGACGACGACGACGACAAGCGCAACGGCTAATCCTTCCATCGCTATATATATACTGTCGACTGTATAATATATCATAATGGACGTACTATATAATACAGCAGTGTATAATACACGACGACGAAAACACGTAATAAAAACGAGCATAACGAAAACGCATTGTTCCAAATATATGATTATCGTGACGGTGTTAATTAGGCGCATCGCGCGTATAAAATAATAATAATAATAATAATATCGTCCTGCGGAATGAAATGAAAAATTCGTTTTTAAAACTACGCGGCGTCGTCGTCGTCGCGTATATTATATACGTACAACAATGTGCGCACGCATAAAACGACGACGATATATTCTCACTCTTCCGTCTCGATGGCTCGCGAGTGCCCCATTATCTTTACATAACTCTCCGTCGTATAATGGTAGATAACATCAATGAGAGATTCACACGTACGCGGCGCTCTGCGTGCGTGAGCATATCACATGTGCTCGCACTGTGTTATTAAAAATAAAAAAATATATAACATACTCAGGTACAGAGAGAGAGAGAGAGATGGAAATAATAAAAGGAAGACTGCACACGCACGGGCGTGTGTGTGTAAGAAGGATATAATAACGAGGGGGAAAAAAATAAAAAAAAAATACGCGAGTTATTTACCGTAACGACGAATGTGCGTGTGTGTGTGTGGTAAAACTTTTCTGTGATACTCTGCTGTTTCGGTCGAAAATAACATAATATTATATTATACGCGCGTGCACAAAAAGTCATATTATTATTATTATTATTAGGGCTGGGATTTCGATGCACTTTGCATTGTTTTCCAAAGCTTACCGTGCAATGCTCGTCTTGTCACAAATTCGTTTTATGTACATTTGAATGAGAATAAGAAAGTTTATTTTGCATTTTTTGTCATTTTTTGGCATTTTTTAGGGCATTTTAGAGTTTTTGGAGCATTTTTTGAGTTTTTTTAAACCAAGTGTATGAATTTGAAATTTTATTTTAAGATTTTTACACCAACATGGTTTTTAAATAAATATAACAGATTATAAGTAGGTATTCGTAATTCGTATTATATAATTGATATATATAATAGATTTTTATCATGCATTTTTAAAACTTTTAATTGTAATTTACACTAAAATTATTAAAAAAAAAAATTTTTAGATGATAGAAGCATTTTTTTTAGGGCATTTTTCGTGGTTTTTTAGGGCATTATTTAGAGTTTTAAGGTCATAAAAGCATTTTTTTTAGGATATTTTTCGGGGTTTTTTAGGGCATTAAATTCCCAGCCCTAATTATTATCGTACGAGATACGATTATTATTATTAGTCTAGGGCGCGGATTTGAGTTGCAAATTGCATTTTTTTCTGAACGTCCGAAAACATTGCTTTCCAAGCACAAAGTTCATTTCATACATCAAAAGGAATTAAAAAACGTAACTTTTATTTTGCATTTTTAACACTTTATTAAATTTTCAGAGCATTTTCTCACATTTTAAGTGCATTTTTTATGTGTTTTTTAAGTCATTTCTATAAATGTATGAATAAAAAATAAAAATTAATATTTATTATGTTACGGAATTACGAAATTATTGTTGACACGTGTAGAAGATAATTGAGAAGACAAGAGAAGGTTTTATTGTATTTAAATATTTTTTATAAGATAAATTTTTCATAATAATGTGTTTTTGTTATAAGTTTCAAATTCAAAATTGTCTTTTTATTGGTTTTAAATACATTTTTTAAGTTTTTTATGGCATTAAAATCCGCGCCCTAGTTATTACATGTCTGCAGGAACGGTGAAATACTTTTTTTCACGCGCCACGTTGTAAATTCGAACGC